>JAJPUD010000472.1:39720-101790 GCA_023553655.1 Myrmecobius fasciatus | reverse complement strand
TCTTCAGAGGCAGTCTGGCCATGCCTGGAATGATCTCCTTTATCTCTACCTTCTAGAAACCCTAGTTTCTTTCAAAAAGCTTAGTTCAAGTGTTTTCTTCTCTAAGATTTTCTTGATTCCCTCAATAGCTAGTGCCTTCCTCCCCACAAAGAAAATTACCTGGTATTTATTTGGTAAACACTTACATTATGTATATATTATCTCTCCCAATAGAATGTAAACTCTTTAACTATAGGGACAACTTAATTGTCTTTACCAGAGTATCTGGTAACCAGCATGCACATAATAATACTTATTAATATATTAACAAAGCTTAGAAATTTAAAGGCTTTAATATTAATAAAAAAAAGGAGTTTGGTAAAGTATTTTTTGGATTAAGAGCACTAAATGCTTTCAATTCATTAGACCTACATTTTGTTCCTAATAAAGAGGTTTATAAGATCAAGGCTCAAACCTTGTATATTGAAACAGAAAAAATCACTTAGTACTTAGGTAAATGTGGCTAAATTATCAGTTTGAAGCCAGAGTAAATGGCTAAGCAAAGGGAGAAAAATCTTTGTGCATTATCACAAAAAACAATTCCCTGAGGATTTACTTTGCCTAGATCCACATATCTTCCCAGTCAATTATTTAGTTCCCATTTAATTTAAATTCACATTCAAAAAATGGTAAATTCACAATTCATACCAAAAAAATCAAATTCATAAAGGACATGCCACACATACATACACGAATACCCATATGTAAACACACACATATCTGGTATTTAGCACCTTATAAAGGTTAACCTGTAATTCAATGGTCTCCAAACATTTTTAATCATGCATCCCCATAAATAAGATACTTTTATATATGTGTTTCCAACATGTATACTTATTTCTAAATTATATGCATGTGCTATTACTATGCCAATGATTATATAATTTAAACAGAAATAGAACTTTTAAAAAGATGTGATCCTAGTCAACAGGAAGTTTACAAGGTAAAGGGGTGACATGCTGAAATCTACACTTTAACAAAATAAAATCAACAATTATGTGGAAAATGGGTTAGAAGAAGGAACTTAAAAGTCAGTCAGCACAAGTGGGAGGCTACTGTAACAGTCCAGGTGAGAAGTGATAATGTAAGGAGAGGAAGTAGCTCTCTAAGCATAATGAGAGATGTTGAGGAATAGAAATGACAAGATGTTGCAACTTAGTGGACAGGTGGGATGAAGTAGAATGAAGAGTTAAGGATAACGTTAAGGCTGCAAACCTGAATGATGAAAAAGATAATTCAAAAGGAATAAGAAAGTTCAGAGGAAGGGTTAGCTTGGTTTACACATGCTTTTTAACATTTGAGTTTGTGATACTTAAACCTCATCTAATTTCAAACATCTAATATATAGTTCGTGATGAGGGACTGGAGGTCAGGAAAGAAATTAAATCTGGATATATTGGTCTGAGAATCATCCATCTGAATATAGGTGTTAAAACTATAAGAGCTGATGAAATAACCAAACAAAAGAGTGAATAGCAAGAAGAGAATGATTAGAATGGAGTTTTGAGTTACTCATGTTTGAAAATATGATATAGATAATGATCCAGGAAATGCTAAGAAGAGGTCTGAAAGGATAGGCAGGAGAAGATTCATAAGAAAGTAGTGTCTGACAACTTAGTCTAAATATCTGAGAGGGAAGAAGAGTCATTAATGCCAAGTGCTGCAGAGAGGTCTAGAAGAGACAATTACATTTGGCAATTAAGCTATCACTGGTAATTTTGAAGAGAACAGTTGTAATTCATTGAGAAATCAAGGATGAGAAAGCTTGAGGACGTGGGAATCTGAAAAGATAATGATGGTCATCATGGAAATAGGGAAATTCAGAAGAAAAGTGAGTCTGGGAGGAAAAAAATAATGTAATTGCAATTTATCCATATCTGTTCATCCTGTGGTACTTGAAAAATGAAAACTGTATCTATGTGTTGGGAGTAAAGAATAAGGTGTAGAGTTACTGATGACTGTTTTGCGGTACACACATTCAAGGAATAGAGTATGGGGATCCTGGGCTAGGGGAAGGAATGGAAATTTGGCAGCTTCTAATGGGAGAATTATATTAGTTCACATCCTTCCCACTTTGTGAGACTCATGTCTTGTGCAGGCATAGAAGGTCAACTCTGGAAAGGAGCAGAAGGAGGGAGTATAAAAGGGTCTGACGTGGTGGTGCTGCAAACAACATACAATTGGCTATGGAGAGTAGGACAGGATATGATCCCTCTTTCATTCTCTTCTAGAATACCTGCTTTAGAGTCAAGCCTCTTTTTGGGAGACCACTGCTCTAACATAATTAATATAACAACAATCTTTAAAGAAAGATTCAAACTTTTTTAGAGCTTTGTTTTTAGAACTTTAAGCATCACAACATTATTACTAAGTAAAATACTAAAAATTAAGAAACTCAATGGAGTATATTCTTCTTTTGAACATACACAATTTCCATTAAACTAAACACATATGCCCTGAAAAAGAATCAGCTATAATGTCATAGAATTGTTTTAACTGGTACATTCATATCCCCAAATGTTACAAGAAATTAACTAGTTACGATGTATAGTTTTAGAAAAAGTACTATGTGTGGCCATCAATTATTTATTTTGAAGTAATTCTTTTTAAAAGTTATTTTAAATTGTTTGTATCACCTATGCATTAGATTACAAGACCTTTGGGAGAAAAAGTAAGGTAAGTCCCAAGTGATATATGATCAGAGGATATAAAATGACAGTTTTCAGATAAAGAAATCAAAACTATCTATGGTCATATGAAAAATGTTCTATATCACTGATCTGAGAAATGCAAAATAAAACATCTCTAAAGTACTACCTCATATCTATTAGGTTAACTAATATGGCAGAAAAGGAAAATGATAAATATTGGGAGGAAAGTAAGAAAATATGGAACATTAATGCACCATTGGTGGAGTTGTGAACTAATCCAACCATTCTGGAAAGCAATTTGGAACAATACCCAAGGGGCAATAACCTTGCATACCCTTTAGCCCAGCAATGCCACTACTAGGTATGTATTCCATAATTTTTTTTTAAAAGGGAAAAGGATCTATCTGTATAAAATATTTATAGCAGTAACTTTAGTGGTACCAATGAATTAGAAATTGAGGGGATGTCCATCAATTAGGGAATGGCTAAACAAGTCATTGTATATGACTGCTATAGAATGATATTATTCCATAAGAAATTACAAGGAGGTAGATTTCAGAAAAACCTGGAAAGACTTACATGAACTGATACAAAGTGAAATGAACAGAACCAGAACACTGTATACCATAATAGCAAAATTGTATGATTATCAGCTGTAAAAACTTTGCTATTCTCAACAACACAATAATCTAAGAGAGTCCCAAAGGACCCAGGAAGAAAAATGCTATCTACCTCCAGAGAAAGAACTGAGAAGAGTTTGAATGCAGATCAAAGTATACTATTTTTTCACTTTCTTTACTTTTCTCTTCGGTTTTTTTTTGGATGGGGTACAATCTGTGTTTTCTTTCACAACAAGACTAATATGGAAATGCATTTTGCATAATTGTACATTTATACCTGTTTTGGGGGTTTTATATCATATTATACCATGTATGACTGTGTATAATACTATAAACAATTGTACCTGTATCAAATTGCTTACCATCTCAGGAACAGAGAAAAGAAGGGAGGGAGGGAGAGAATTTGGAATTCAAAATTTTTTAAAATAGATGTTAAAAATTGTTCTTACATGCAATTGGGAAAAATAAAAAAAATTATTTTAAAAAGAATAATGTAAGTAAAATAGCTTTAGGACAGGGAATAGAACCTGTGATTGCTGGCTAGCAACATTTCTACAATTCTAGCTCTTGAAGAATTAATCTAGAAATTAAGAGGTTAAAAGACTTGTCCAGGAGGTCACAAAGTCAATAAGTCTTCCTGGCTTCAAAGCCACTTCTTACCCACTCTACCATACTGCCTCTAAGACAACTTCAAACATGCTAAATAAAGGTGACTTTTCTTAGTACGGGCAACATCTGAGCTGAAATAAAAATTGTTAGATTTTGAAATAAATTTAATAATTATCCATATCATAGTTACAGCAAAAATACTTTATTGATACATATAAAGTTGGGTTCTTTTTAAAAAACTATTTACTGCAAGAACTCAAAATAAATAAGATATTTTATATATAATTTAAATAGATGGAAACTCTAGCTATGCTTTTCATTTTGGTGGCTCAATAAAATTACAGTGACTCTATCTCCCACTTATTTTCATTCTTATTTTCAGACATATAGCACTTAAATCTATTGTTATAAAGTTCGCTAATATCACATTTGTTCTAGAGATTAGCAGTATCCATAGTAAAGGCTATGAACTAACACACTGTTACAATGGAAGATAGGTAATTTAACCAAATTATTTCATTCAGAAATCTTTTTGTGTATGATTAATAGGCCCTGTTAGCATCTCTGAAAGCTTATAAAATGTGTGGATACCTGTTTTTATTCCACATATAAAAGCTCATCAACTCTATTTAATATAGATTGTTCAGTTGCAATGATACTTTATGCTCTTTATATATGAGAAAAAAATAATAAATTTTAATTGTATACCAATAGGAGGGTTTGTTTTGAGGGGAAGGGGTTTATTTTAAAACTATTGTTGATTTTAGACTAAGAGAAAAAATATTTACAAGGAGCATAAATGGTAAAGATTCCATATTTTTGAGCTCACTAATGGCTTTATGCACATTGGTTTTTAAAGCCTAGAAACTGATTTGGTGTCATTTAATCTCCTAGATTAAAATCACTTAGCGAATATTGTATTATTCTACTATTTTCACTGTCATTTCAGAATTTGAAGCCTTACTTTGGTTCTTCTGCTGGTTAAGCTCACCAGCTAATGAAACCTAGCACAAGAACAGCTGCCTGAATCTATGTCAAACTGCATCTGGCACCCATCTATCTTCCAGCCATCTAAATTCACATCTGAAATCATAGAAAAGCAGCCATAGAACTTCCTGCAGTTAGTCCAACACAACAGTCTCTGTCTTATCAAGACTGTTGAGTAATTAAAATAATAAAAAACAATTTATTTTAAATTTGCTTCATACTTTGTCATGGCAATTTTTCAAAGGAAAGGGGAAGGAGGAAGAGAGGAGAAGGGAAGGAAGAAGAGATGGAAGGTGAAAGAGAGATGAGAGAGAGAAAAAAAGAAAGAGATGAAGAAAATGAAGAGATGGGGAGAGATGGAGGGAGAGAGAGATAGAGGAGAAGCGGGGGGGAAGAGGAAAGAGAGAGAAAAAGAGGGAGAGAATGAGAATGCTCTCTTACAATATGATAGACTATCAATGAAAAGATTTGGTTAAAATGTCATTTATAAGGATTTGCTAATAGAAAAACACTGTGACTCTGTGTATTTCTTAAATTGTCATTATTAAATGTGCTGTAAAATAAATACTCCCCATGAGTAAAGGTTTTCTACGTATTATGTCAGAAAAAATCCCAAACCAATCCACACTAAGAAGAAACATAGTATAGCAGATAGAAGACTGGCCTTAAAGTTAGGAAGACCTGAGTTCAAGTCCTCTCTCAGATCTATAATGGTTATGTAACAATCTCTCAATGCCCTCAAGCACTCTAACACTAAAAATTACATATATCAGTATAAAATGTTTCCACTCCAGAAGATCCCTACATGGATAAAATCATGAGTCTGGATGATTTTTTTAAAGGGCTTTATTAGGCTTCATTTCTAAAATATAAGAGAATTGTCTCATATTTATAAGAATTCAAGCCATCCTCCAATCGATAAATGGTCAAAGGATATGAAAAGACAATTTTCAGAGGATGAAATTAAAATTATTTCTAGTCATATGAAAAGGTGCTCCAAATCACTATTGATCAGAGAAATGCAAATTAAGACAACTCTGAGATACCACTACACACCTGTCAGATTGGCTAAGATGACAGGAAAAGATAATGATGAATGTTGGAGGGGATGTGGGAAAATTGGGACACTGATACATTGTTGGTAGAACTGTGAATGGATCCAACCAAAAAGTTATCAAACTGTGCATACCCTTTGACCCAGCAATGTTTCTATTGGGCCTATTTCCCAAAGAGATCTTAAAGGAGGGAAAGGTACCCACATGTGCAAGAATGTTTGTGGCAGCCCTTTTTGTAGTGGCTAGAAACTAGAAACTGAGTGGATGCCCATCAATTGGAGAGTAGCTGAATAAATTATGGTATATGAATGTTATGGAATATTATTGTTCTGTAAGAAACGACCAGCAGGATGATTTCAGAGAGGCCCGGAGAGACTTGCATGAACTGATGCTGAATGAAATGAGCAGAACCAGGAGATCATTGTACACAGCAACAATAAAACTATATGACGATCAATTCTGAAGGACATGGTTCTCTTCAACAATGAGATGTTTCAAACCAGTTCCTATTGTTTAGTGATGAAGAAAGCCATATACACCTAGTAAAAAGCCTGTGGGATCTTAGTCTGGACCACAACATAGCATTTTCACACTCTCTATTGATGTTTACTTGCATTATGTTTTCTCTCAGGTTTTTTTTTCCTTGTACAGCAAGATAATTGTATAAATATATATTCACATATTCGATCTGTCAAATATTTTAACATAATTGACATGTATTAGACTTTGTGCCATATAGGGGAGGGGGTGGGGGATAGGAGGGAAAAATTTATAACAGGAAGCTTTGCAAGGGTCAATGTTGAAAAATTACCTATGCATGTTTCACAAATTTAAAAAAGGGCTTTATTTTGTATTGTTTTCATATTCAAGAACATTCTGTAGAAAATGGTCTCAGGGAAAGGTGTGTGTTAATTCTCCCTTTAGTTTTCCTGAGAGTATAATTAAGAAAACTTGTTATTTATCTGAAATTGTAATTTCTTGCATCACTATTTTTGTATATTTCCTGTTCCCATCGTATTAAAAGTGTACTTTCTTTAAAGAGTATATGCTTTTTCTCCCTGCATTTGAGGGCCATCAAGAATAGACTGTTAAGCGTAATCAGGGCCCTAGGAGAAAAGCATGATCATCAGGGATGACGGATAAACTGGGGCCAAGGATAGGAAATGCCACAAAACATAAAAGTGCTACTTATTTCTCTTTGTAAAGTAGTTTTGAAAAGTCAACTCTGAACTTGTATTAAGAAACACATCAACTGGCCTAAAGGTAAAAATACTTTGTTTATTGATATCTAGAATACGTAAAAACCTAATCACATTAGCTAGCACAACTCTTAACTTGGATAGTTCCCCTGGCATCAGTCTGAATTACACCTAATGCAAGATTCTGATTTATAGCAGGGCTAAAATCAGTTAGGTACCCAAACTAAATCCAGCACATATATGGTGAAACCCCTGGGAGTGGAGAGCTACCAGGTTACTTCAAGAAAGGAGAACAAACCAAGGTTGGAAAAACAAGACCTTGTTTCTTCTTTGTGTATCAGTATTAAGATGGAATCATAAGTAGTCAATGAACTTTTAGCCTCGGAAGACCCAGTCTCAACAATAAATCAATGAAGTTACAAACAAATAAGTGTGTTTTTCAAGATAAATCAAACTTATCCCATGAAGAACAAAAACTTCCCTCCAGTAATAGCATAAGCTCCTTAAAAACAGATATTGTTGTTTCTGTATTTTCAATTCATTTGAGTATACCTTGTACTTGCTAATGTTTGTTGAATTAACTATTAAGATTAAGAATTAAAATGAACAACCAACTTATAGTTGTTTCTTCAATAAGGTAAGTTGAATTTAAATTTAATCTTTTCTTGATTACTAGAGGTCATCAATTGTGCTGACAGCATCTTTATGCTATTAAATCTTAGTTGGGTCCTCACAATTATAAAGCGATTTCATCCCCCCCACCCCATTTCATATTGGCAGTTCAATGTTCCTGGGTTTCCTTATCTGTAAAATGATGGTGCTAGAACAGATGAACTCTAGAAAGTCCCTTTTTATTATTTTGTGGGTTACAAGACTATTCTAAATCTTTTCTCTCTTCAAGTCTTAAACCCTGCCCCCTCCCCTCACTTTCAACATAGGACCTTACCTTCTAACTTGACAGAAGTTCAAGATCATCTAATGAATCTCTTCCACCTCACTACCCACTCCCTACTCTTCTTATCCATCCTCATACTTTTTCTACTGGACTCTGAAGAAGAGGCATTACTTTTCCTTGCTAAATCAAACCTCTCCAATTAGGCCCTTAATTCTATTCCTTCATATCTCTACAATATTTCCCCATTAATCACTGTCCCCTTCTCCATGAATTTTTTATTTCCTATGGCATTTTTCCCTCAGTCTACAAATAAACTTGGGTTTCCCCTATCTAAAAAAAAAAAAAAAAAAAAAAAAAAACCCACCATAAAAAAAGACAATTCCCAATGATGGCCCTACCTACTGAGATAGCTTCCTTTTTATTCCTGAACTTCTAACAAGTGACTACATTAACTCCTTCCATTTCCTTACCACTCTGAAATCCCTATCAATCTGGCTTTCATCCCATCTCTACACTAAAAATATTTTCTTCAAAATCCCCAAGTAATCTCTTTGTATCTAAATGCAATTTTTTTTTATTCTTTACTCTTAATTCAATAAAATTCAAGTATACCAAAGATAGCAGGCATAGTAAGGTAGACATAATATCTACTTGACAACCACAGCCTTTGAGTCTCTCATCCTACCTTCATATTATGTGATGCTTTCAAACCCTATCCTATAGCTAATACACTCCTTTCTCTTATTCCCCTGTGGTTTACAATTTATAGAATCAAAAAACCCTCTTTCCTTGCTACACAACTCTGTAATTTTATGCCTATCCAATCTATTCTTTTCTACTGTTTTCTATGGAATCTTTACTTTAACATTATACTCCCCCTTAGACCTCTTCCATTTGAAATCTTTCTATTTTCTGGCACTAACAGAAACCAACTTTCTCTAGAAGATCTCATTCCTTGACACTCTCACTCTGGCCAACCCTTCACAAGCTTATGACACATCAGATCAGAAGGAGTAAGCATATTCTTTGTTTTTCTCTGCCATCATTCAGATACTTCTCCTTTGAAATTAATTCCATCTATTTATGTCACTATGTCACAGAAACATACTGCAGTTATCTACTCAAGTTTATTTCCCCAGTCGCACCTCAAGGAGTTAAATACTTGATTTACAGTCTTCCCTTTCTACCCAATCCTTATTCTCTTTGTCCTTCAAAAACTCTGGTCTTTTAACTCCCATGACCTTTATATCTATTTTATCTCAGCCATTCTCCTGGATAGGAATACCTTAAACCTTACCACTTCCCAAAACTTTTACTGACAAATCTTGAACTTTTGACTTTCCATATTTCTCCCTCACTTCCTTTCTGGCTCTACTACTTACTCTCTACTATATACATCCTCACCAGCAGCCTTTTCAATCTGCAGATGCAACTGTCCTGTGGCCCTTTCCCTTAATTGATGAGTCCCTGGTCTAGACTACCAATTCATAAGGTACCCATGCCATGCTCACTTCACTTCCGGTTTCACTCACTCTCCAGACTTGTCTAGCTTTTCAGCAGCTTCTTCAGCTATGCCACCATTCCTCTTTTTTATACAGTCCTCCCTCATAGAGAGTATCTTTTTGCATGTATTTGAATCCTCCAAACTTGCATACTGCCTGAGGTGGATATTCCAAACTCAATGTCACTATCAACCTGGCCATTCTCACAGCAAGTGATCTTTACTCCTCAGTCAGTATAAATTCAAAGCAATCCCCTTATCTCTACTATTTGCAAAAACTATACTCTGACTCTCTCCCTTTCTTCAGTCTCTGAATAAGAAGTGTCTCTTTTCCCTCCTAGCCAAAGTTAATCTATTTGTGACCTTGCTACTTTCTCTCTTTCAGGAATTTGCTGCCATTGATCATTGTCTCATTCTTTCTAATCTCTCATCTCTTCACCATCTTGGTTGTCTAGAGGAGGAATATATTGGTGAAGGGCTTACACTCATCCTATGTAAAGACTGAAGGAAATGAGGGCCTTCATCATAAGAAGAGAAGACTCAGCAGAGATGGGATAACTGTTTTGTGGAAGAAGGATCAGACTTGCTCTCTTTAGCCTCAGAGAACAGAACTAGTAACAATGGTAATGAGTTGCAAATTTAGGCTCAAGATTAAGATAAACTAACTATAAAATTTTCTTTTTTATTGTGAACATAATAAATGTCAATACACATAAATATTTCAATATTGAAAGAAAATAAGAAAAGAGGATTGTATGTGACACTGAACTTGTCATGCATTACTTCCCCCTATTACATACAGCTGATTGGTGGTGGTAGGGTTCTGGGTTTTTTTTTTTTTTTGTTGTTGTTGTTGTTTTGTAATTCAAATTTAACATGGTTGTTCCAATACTGCTCTGCTAGTCTGTGTCTACTTTAAAACTTCTTTCTGTTCTCCCTGTTTAATGAATCATTAATGCTACTTTCTTTTGTTCTTTTTTTTAAGTATCACTATCATGAACTCCACCAAAAATAAAAGCTATTTCTCATTTGTATAATGTTACAAAAACAAATACATGTTTTCTGTGTGTAAAAATGTACGTGCTATTCTGGATCTCTAGTTCATCACTTCTAAAACTGTGGAATAGCTGCCTCAGAAAATAATGAGCTCTCCTTCATTGAAGGTCTTAAGGATAGTCCAGAAAACTGTTTAGTAGATATGTTGTAGAAGGGATTCATTTTGGAGTATGGGTTGGGTTAGATGGGCTAAAGTCAAAAATCTAAAATTCTAGGTTTCTGATTGTGTCTTATCTATTGTCTTACCTATTAACACCTTTCCTATTATCAACAACTAACTTTACTTTAATTTGACCCTGTCATCCCCTCAAGCAATCATTTGCTATTTCCCTTGTCTTTCACTGACAAACTCATAAAATATCATCTTAACTTCAAGAAAAGATAGCTACATGAATGGTTATTGAGACTCTCACAAATGCCATTCAGCAAAAATCTAAAAAAGGCACCAGACTAAATAATGGTGATCAAGAAATTCAAAGAAAACTATAGAAAGCATCTTCATTCAGTCTAGGACTTCACAAAAGCCCAAGAAAGGGGTTCCACTAGAAACACCAATGCAAACATAGGTAAACAAGCCCAAAACATGCTTGCACAGTTCAGAGATGTTCCAGGGACATCTAAAGCCTGTAGTAATCTCTGTACCTGCAAACAAGAAGACTTGAGGGCTCAGATGAAGATGCTCTAGGGTGGTCAGAAACCCATAGCTCTCTAACTAGGGGAGATACTCTATTTCCATTCTAGAATTTGTTCTCTCCTCTCATCACATAATTCTCCTAACAAGTGGTCTTTATTCTTTCTCTCCAGCTGTACCATTCAGGTCTAGAGAACCGATGAAAAAAAAAAAACCACACAATGACTCTTTAATCTTGCTTTGAGAAGCAAGGGAGAAAGGAGCAACTGGGCTTTATGCATGCCTAAATCACCTAATATGAAAGCACCTACTTCTAGGAGGAGACACTGTATTCCCCTATCATGTAGATGGGAACATTCTTTTTCATTGGCTGTGTAGCTAGAACAAGCTGTGCCTTTAAAACTGTAAGATTCAGATAGTTTAGTGCTTTTTCCTGTAACGTCCAGGGGGAGTTGGTAAAGGTCCTGTTCACCCACATGTGGGAGATGCCAGGGAGCAAATTCCAGGAGAAAATTTTTTTTACCCTACTATGTGAGTGGGAATAGCAGCCTCTTTCTATTGGCTGGGTAACCAGAACATTTTTTGTCTTTAAAACTACGGAGTTTGGGACAGTCTCAGACTCTTTCCTGTAGTGTTTAGTGGGATGAAGGCCCTCTTCACTCACTATAGCATGTTAGCTTGATTTAAGCTGCTGAAAAGAAAGGACTACTTTCTCCTCCTACCCCTACTTTTGGACCTTGTAGCTCTGAGAATTGGGCTTGGAGTTTTCAGTTCTAGATGCAGGCAATGGAATCTCAATTTGACCTAGATTTTACAGTTTTGATGACTTTGGAGTCATGATTCCCAACTAGATATTGCTGCCAGCCCAGCAAGAAAGCCCTGAGAATCTAGGGTATCTGGGACCCAAGTCAGGTGCTATGAGAATTTCATTGTGCCTAGAACTGAAAAGAAGAAATGAAACAGGCTAGAATAAAACTCCAGGCTTATTATTGCAAAATCACTGGAATCCCAAAATCCTTGGGATTAATAGTTCCCCTTCTGGGGACGCATTACACTTTGAGATTTCACATTCTTTAATGAAACCAATAAGCATAAACTCCAAGGAAACCTTGCAATGATAGAGGAAAAGTAGTGACACTAAGAAAGAATTTGGCTTTTATGGATTCATCAGAAGAGAATGCTTCTTAAACAGAATGAAGTGTACTGATGGGTCTTTCTTATCTAGGAGAAAAAAAAAGCAAACATGTGAAAAAGTAAATGGAACAGAAGGATTTAAGGCTGTGTATTTCCCTAGTAAATGGCCAGGTATAAAGTATTTTTTTAAAATAAACTTTCTTCAGGGAAAAAAGTTAGATTTAAGAATCAATAATAACATAATACAATTTTACTCAAAAAAAAAAAAATCCATGGACTTCATGATGGGTAACCTTTTCTTGTCAGTCTCAAACAATCAGCATAATTGTTTTTGATTAAGTCATAATATTAGATAATCAATCTCCAATCAAAATGTAAATGAACCTGTAGTAGGCACTTAATTGTACCTTTATCTAAAACCATAACAACCTACTAGAAATCTCAGCCTTCAGCTAGAAAAGCTTGCATTCCAAGCACTGAGAAAAGTGAGCATCTTGTGTTCAATGATGGCAGTGCTAATTGATTGATTGAGATTTGCCAAAATGCCACCTGAAAGGATGATACTTGGCCCCACCCTGGGCAGAAAAGGAAACCTATTACAAATACCAGCATGAAACATGTTTACTTGGACTTGCAATTGGTGGTTTGCTCCTAAAGGGTTTGATGCCTTTACTACTACCAGTCAATAAAATTTGACTGTATATACTAATAAATTTAAATTTTATTAGTGGACAAATTATTAGCCTTTCTTGCGTATTGTATATTATACACATCATGGTTTAAACCTTTTCAAAACTCCTGTGGCTACAAGTTCATACAGTATGTGCAATCTTCTCTCCTAGAATACTGGTATTACCTAGACATTCTCTTATCCTTTCCAGATTTTATTTTTTTGGGGGGGAGCGGGGATGGGGAAGGACACAAATATGATCCTCTTCCCAACTCTAAAAGTATAGTAGTACTAACCAGAAAATCTTTTTCTGTCTTTAGAGGGCTGGATTCTGGAAATTTTGAACTTGAGATTGCTACCCAGGCAATTCTCAAGGCAGGCACTGCCCAGGAAATCTCCCTTCTCTCACTGAAAGGCTGGATTCTGGAATTTGGGACTTTAAGTAATTCATGAGGTAACTCCAAAGGCTGATGCTATCCAGTAAATACCCCTTTAATAAAAAGACAGGGGTTCAAGAATCCTTAACAATCCACCAAAAAGTTTGTTCTACAATTGTTGATATAATTCCCTTATCTGAAGTTATGCCTCTGCTTCTTTGGGGTTGGGAACAGGAACTTAAGGTGTAGGCACTTTCTTCTTGAATTATAGGGTAAGAGCAGACACCAAGTAGCATATGTAAGTCCCAAGCAAAGGATCATCAATTTGTCCACTCATCAAGTTGATCTAGGAAGATTCCAGATCACTCCCCAAGAGCTGTCCTTAGTTTTCTCAATGACTTATCAGTAGGTATAACCACATTCTTAATAGGAAAATGCTCTCAAAGTGCCAAATAAAGGATATCTTATAGCTCAGCAAAATGATCAGGGAACTTCTTTGATTATAGCCCTACATATGAAGTCAATATTACTGACATGCAAATAACAAAGTTGAGCAATAACAAATACTAAATTGTCTGTGGAAGATGTGAGTAAAAATCTACATCCATTCCCAATGCTAACTTTAGCAAATGGCTTTTTTCTTATTTTCAAATCAAAACACATTTATTGAGCTACTAAAAAGTAGCAGAATTGACCAAATGATTTTTATTTCTCCTGTCTGTCCTAAAAATTGATAATACTGACATTTTCAAAAATAAGAACTTTAAGGAAACTGACTACAATTTACAGATAGTTTTTTAATGTTAGTTTTTAAGAACACTTTTTT
The DNA here is from genome assembly GCA_023553655.1 of Myrmecobius fasciatus. Taxonomy (NCBI): domain Eukaryota; kingdom Metazoa; phylum Chordata; class Mammalia; order Dasyuromorphia; family Myrmecobiidae; genus Myrmecobius; species Myrmecobius fasciatus. The sequence goes on along the minus strand of JAJPUD010000472.1, from coordinate 87,540 downwards.
TTTTCTACAGATGCGTCTAAATGTTCAAGATGACTTTTCCCTCTTAAACAAATATTCCTGAAATTTTCAGGCAACTATGATTAGAAAAGAACAATTTTCTTTTTGACTCTTGTTTAGATTAGACTTATGTCAGATTTCAACATGGAAATTAAAGGCTCTATTCTGCCTCTAGGTTTTAAAAAATCAGTTCAGTACTATATTATATTTGTACTGAACTATTTTGGATTGAATTAGTTTTATAATACATTTACTTGAGATGTAAACTGAGGAAACAAGCTGTGAAGTAACTATTTTTATAACTAAACAGCAGACTACTTCAGGGATCAGAGCTTTATGTAATTATAAAATACTAATAATCTATGGTTTTGAATGCTGACCATTCACTTCCTCCCAACCCCACCTACCCACTCCTTATCATCCATCCAGCCTCTTCTCAACTATTTTTTTTATTTTAATTTTTTTCTATCTTCTTTTCCACTCTTTCATCCTATCTACCACAATACTCATCAACCCACATATTTTCTAACATTTTTTTTCATACAAATGTTCAATCTTTTGTGTTTATGAAAGCAAAACATTGTTGAATATGGGCATAAGAACATATATGTAAATAAGTGTATATTGGGCTGCATATTGTGTTAGGAATGAGAAAAATCCAATAATTGGGGATATATTCAAAGAAGAAATTGGAATCAAATTAGTCAAAATTTTAAAATGGATTATAAGTAGTGATTGCTATGGCCTGTTTCATAGGGACTTAATTCATCCTATTCTGATCAGAATGTATTTGCTAAAATGGATAGGTTTTTGGGAAAGTCCAACAGCCTTTCTATACATTCCAAAAATTTTAAAAGAGTGAAGGAAATAAACTGTTATTCTTACCAAAGTACCATGCAACCAAATCTACCAGGAAGTTAAGAAATTATAAAACAATTATGCAATATGAAGGGTTAACTACTAGTTTGAAAGATGCTAGAAATTGCAATACATCTGAAAAATTCTGCTTTCCTTTGCACTAAAACACAACTGCTAATCAAAATCCTGTCAGTTTGCTTCTTTGGTTCCACAGTTCTCAATGAAAATAATGACACTTAAGTGCATAAAAGAAAGGAGAAAAACTAATAACTATTTGGGTACAATGGAAATGAACACCAAAATTAAAGCTGTACATAAGCAAAAAGTCTATAAAATATTTCAGTTTGTACATCATTAAAATTTGCATGACAATAATTATAAAGCACATGGAAAGCATCCTAAACATTTAATGTTTTTATAAATATGGTAAGTGTTACATGGTGTCTAGGAAAAAAATTTTAAAACTGTGCATTACACATTTTTAGGTCTCTCAGGTCTGCCAGAAACAACTTTATTTAATTTATCATTAATCTATATCTAAGCCATTTCTAGTTTGGAAAGAAAGAGGTCCAACATGACATAATCCCCTAAACCTTCCAGCATGACTCTGTCCCAAGAAGATTATAGGTAACATTTCTAAAAATCTCGAACAAGGAAATCTCTCCCTCTCTTTCTCCCTCCCTCCTTCCCCCCTCCCTCTTTAAAGGAAATCTCTATATAACAATGTAGTTGTAGTTCTGGGTTAACTTTCTAGAAATTGAACCAACCTGGTGACAATTCATTCCTCCAGGAATATTCCCTTGGATCCTAGAGGTAAATAAAGGAATCTCTTCCTTTCCATGATATCTTAATCTTTTCTCAATGAAGAAGGAAGGATCTTAGTGCCAATCACAGCACTAGGTGGATGGAATGATAAAAGATTTTAACCAGAGTAGAGTTACTTCTTCTTAATCTTCAATCCACTTCCCCTTAAAAAAATCTTTTTTTTTTCTTTTCTGAAGGGCTTTTTCCAAAAGTCTGGAAAGGGCTTTAGAGGAAAATATTATTAGTAAAAGGTATTAAATATGCTTCCATAAATAGTTAAGGATACAGAGCTCAAAAAAGCAAAAAAAATAAAAATAAAATAAAAAAAGAAGAAAAAGTTAAATATTATAGAAAAAAAGATTTCATAGATATTTGTTAATGATGACTACATAAAGAATGGGTGAATAAAACCAACATGTATGACTAAAAATACCCCACCAGATTTTATCCAAAATTCCTTAAGTAACTTGTGCCAAGGTGCTGTTTTTCGGTCACATTCAACTCTTCATGCCTCCATGGATCCTCCAAGGGGTTTTCTTGACAAAGATCTTGGAGTGGTTTGACATTTCTTTCTTCAATGAATTAAGACAAATACAGTAATCTGCCCATTGTCACTCCACTAGTGTCTGAGGCTGCATCTGGAATCAGGTGTCCCTGACTCCAGGTTCAGTGCTCTATCCACTGAGCCACATAGCTGGCCTCAGCAATGGGTACTACTCAGTGACAAAAACTATAATTAGATATATCTTAGATGAATGCTTATGCCCATCAGATGAAACTTTTATAAACTGTTCCATTTCAAATACTTATAACAAATCTCACTAACAAGCAGAAGCATTTCTTAAATTCAAATCCTATACTAGTGTTCTAAAGCTTCTGGGCAACACTGGAGATCATCATTTTCATAGGAAATGTTTTGAGAAATGAAAGGACCCACTGGGCTTCTAACTGCTTTGTTTCAATAAATGTTGGGGTGAAATAGGGAGGAGAGAGGTTAGCTATTTACACATCCAGGTATATGAACAATTGGTATGCTTTTTTAAAGAACATCTCCCATAACATGATCCTGACAGTTCTAGTAGGTTAAACCAAAATTTGAACGGTTTTCATTTTAATAAACTCCTTTTAACTTTATTTTCTTTCTTTATTTTTTCCCGAGGCAATTGAGATTAAGTGACTTGCCCAGGGTCACACAGCTAGGGAATGTTAAGTGTCTGAGACCAGATTTGAACTCAGGTCCTCCTGACTTCAGGGCTGGTGCTCTATCTACTGCACCACCTAGCTGCCTCAATTCCTTTTAACTTTCAAAGAAAACTTTAGTATATATTTACAAGTGTAGCAAAGCTTCTTTCTCTTGCACATTTGACTCTAGCAGCCATGCCCCATACAAACTGTCTTAACATACAGGCTAAATAAGGCTGAGGTAACCAATAGGCCTCACGTCTGTCAGTGAGTTAGAGGGATTTCTACCCCAAGCATATGAAGACTTCTTCAGGTGGAATAGAAGCTGAGAAAAATTTGTTTCAAAAGTGATAAAAGTGCCTAAAGCAGCCTCTATGGTGTGCTTTGAGTTTGGTTATAACACTTTTACATTCATTACATTCCAGGCCAAAATCAGTCATCTTAACTTTTGTCCTGCCACTGGACTTATAGATGACTCTGGAAGTGAAAATGAGGCTTGACACCCTTATGCAACTCTGCCTCATTTAAATTCAATTTACATGCATGTTGGTCCTCTTCAAAAATGAAGGACAAGTCACCACCAGAAAGTAATTCAAAGCTAAGGGTAGTATCTCTCTCCTTGCTTCAAGGATAGATACTTGTAGAAGAATGCCTATTATATATGTAAATGAAATTGGCAAATGATCTTGCTGAATACTGTATGATTGTCAGACTTTTTGAGCCATATAACAAATAAAAATGATTTTTAGTACCAAGTGATTGTTTTTATAATTTTATTTTTTTAATTTCCTAGGATGTGAGGTTTTAAGTATACTTGTAACATTAATTCAGATTTAATAAGATAATTAAGAAGCTTTCAATCAAGGTACATCTCTATAAGGAACATAAATCTTACATAGTAATACAGGTTACTAGTTTCTGTATATGTAATGAAAGAGAAGCAACTTTTTTATCCCTACAAGGCTTTCACTTAATATTAAATATTTAAGACCAAAGAAAAAGAAATTGACATAGAATGAGGGAAAGAAGAAACTTCTTTTCTCTTTTAGAGACTTTTTTTTTAGCTATCTCAAGAGTGGTTCAATGAGAGAGAAGTTAAATCAACAACCAGTTCCCATTAAATTTACAGAAACAATAATTTATTAAAAGACATTCCTTGAGTTAATATAGTTTTCAAAATTACTTAAAACAGAGGAAATATATCAAATTAGAGAAAAAAATACAATTTGTTGGGTCTATGTGAACTTAAAACCTACTCAATACTCAGGTAGGGGAAAAAAAAACCAACATATAATTTTCCATTTTGAAGGAGATTAGAGAACCAAAGAAAGGACTAGGAGTTGGACAACCTTTTCAAACAAGGCCTCTCCCTAGTGTATCAAACAGAAATGATGCTTTTCTGCATTTAAAAAATGAGGGAGGGGCAGCAAGGTGATGCAGTAGATAGAGCACCAGCCCTGAAGTCAGGAGGAGCTGAGTTCAAATTTGGCCTCAGACACTTAATACTGCCTAGCTGTGTGACCCTGGGCAAGTCACTTAACTGCAATTGCCTCAGGGGAAAAAAGAGGGAAGAAATAAAGGCCATTTGAGGTTGTTTAGGTAGCACTTCAACTCTGAGAAACTGAAGTGATGGTACTTTTGAAAATATCACCAAAATATAATCAAACTTTTGTGCCTACTACTTGCAAAATGATTACGTACTTGATTAACTGCAAATTCAAAGACATGTCCAATATTTATTAGATATCTGGATAGTAATTATTAAGTTAACAAAAAAGAAAAATGATTTGCCATGTAATATGTATTGAAGATCAACATCAGGAAGAGAAAGTATGTAGTCTGAATTTTTGTGACAGCACTTTTTCCTGGTTGTCCTCCTTATCTGTCTAATTGCTCCTATTCAGTCTCTGTTACTGACCTTTATCATACCCTCAGTTAAAGGTATACTCCCAAATTCTGTCCTGGGCCCTCTTCTTTCAATACTCTTCCACTGGTGATTTCACTTAACCTTTCACAGGTTAAAGTATCAAGACTTCCAAATCTATACATCCAGACTTGCAAATATCCATATCTATATCCAGATCCAGATTTATATATCATACAGTCTTTTCTGAGATCCTGTCCCCATATCACAAACTACCTGATGAAAATTTTAAACTGGTTGTTCCATGTAAAATATCAAACTCAACCTGGACAAAATAGAACTAATCTTTCTGTCCAAACCCACTACTCTTCCAAACTTCCCTATTCTTCCAATTTCTCTATTTTTGTAAAGGAACCACTATTTTCTCAGTGTCCTAGGTTCACAGGTACTATCCTCAATTCCTCTCTCTCTTCCTCAAGACACATATTAAATCAGTTGCCAAATTTAGTCCCCATCTTACATCTCCTACAATTGCTAAACTTTAGTTCAAGCCTTCATCATCTCCCACTTAGACTATTAAAATATTTATTTTAATTATTTATTTAATTAATTATTATATTATATATAATATATTATATATATAATATGTAAATTTATATTTATATATAATATACAATATTATAATATATATATAATCATTATATATATATAAAATAATATACATAATATAAAAATAATAATATATAAATAATTAAAATATTTAATAAATAAATAAGAATAAAAATATTATTAAAATATATAAAATATATAATAATATTTATATTAAAATATAAAATTATTTATCCCTTGCCTCTTCTCCCTCCATCTAGATGCCAAATAATTTTCTCCTTCATTCTTGACTCTAAGATAAGATAAACTCTCAGTTGGGTTTTCAAAGCTCATAAAAACAGGTCCCCATCTATTTCTCTAGCCTTCTGTATTTTCCATCCTATACTCTATGATCTAGCCAAACTGGATTTTTTGTTGTTCCTTACTTATAACATTCCATCTTCCATCAATCACTTTTCCTTTAATGTGGGATATCTTTATTGGGCTATGATACTGCTAATTTTCACAGTAAAAACTCATTGAGTGAGAGATGCATAAGATAGAAAATCAGTCTTAAAATGAGGAAGATCTCAGTTCTATTCTACTTCTTATACAAACTAGCTGTGTAACTATGGGCAAGTCTCTTAGTTCCCAAGCAACTCAAGACTAAACCAGAGGTCAGCAAGCAACAAAACAAGGGTCAGATCCAGCCTGCCAAATGTTTTTGTTCAGACTGTGAGCAAGAATTGCTTTTACATTTTTAAATGGTTAAAAAAAAAAAGATTATCTTGTGACATGTTAAAATTATATAAATTCAAATTTCATTGTCCATAAATAAAATTTTATTAAAACACAGCCACATTCATTCATTTATATGTTGTCTATGGCTACATTCATTCTGGAACAGAGTGGAATAGTTGTGGCAGACAGTATGTGGTATTCTCATCACTTCACACTGCTTTCTGCTTAGTGCACTCACTACAAATTGCAGTGATTCAGTCATAACAACAGTAGTTTTTAAGTATCATTTATATCTCCATACCATAACATATATATATGTGTGTGTGTGATATATATATATATATACATATATATGTATATGTATATCAGTGCATACTCATCATGTCAAAACAAGAGAAAATGTTTTTATTATAATTTTTTGAGCTCAAGGCTGAGACTGAAATTTTCCTGAATGAGAAAGGGCACTAAATAAGTGCCCTTAACCACTATTATACTGAATAGCTTTGGAAATTAGTTTTTGCGGTAGAATTGATGTTGCTTAATGAATTCATTCTAAAATTCTGAGGCAAAAAAGCATTTACATGGAAAACTTAAACATACTTCAGTAAGGTCAAATTGATAATAACTAATGTTATTCAAATTACAAAAATTGTCAAGCTGCTTTATATACTTCTGGTGCTGTCAAAAGTTAAAACAAGAAAAGATCTGTATTCCCACAAATATGCAGCAGATATATTTATCAGGCTCAAACTACAATTCTAGCAGCATTTTTCAGATCTCAATGCAAGTACAAAAGAAATTTTCATTTTTCAAAATCCATTTAACTGTGCAATTGAGAACCTTTCACATAACCTTTATTTGGAAGTGGTAAATCTGCAATATGACTGCTAATTGGCAAATATAAAGAGAAGTCTCTAACAGAATTTTATAAATGCCTTTCAAGAGATGAATATGCGCTATTAAAATAATATGATCAAAGACTAATATCAATATTTGGCAATACTTGTCTGTGTGAAAAGACTTTTCAAAGATAAAAAATATAAACTCTGATAAAACTGTAGTATTAACAAACATTTTCAACCAACTTAATCATATGAAAAACTAATTTTGAACCTCAATTGAGTGAAATATTATTCCCAAAAACTACATTTCATTTTTCTCATTAGTAGATCTGCATCATAAAAATTATATGCAATTGTTATTATATTTTGAATTTTATCAGTTAAAATGTATAGAAATTAATTTTCTCTCATCATACGAGCTTGTTGTTCAGCCATTTTCAATAACATCTGACTCTTCATGGCTCCATTTGGGGTTTTCTTGGCAAAGATACTAGAGTGTTTTGCCATTTCTTTCTCCAGGTCATTTTATAGATGAGGAAAATGAGGGTAAGTGATTTGCCCAGGGTCACACAAACTAATATTTAAGACTGGATTTGAACACAGGAAGATGAGTTTTTCTTACTTCAGGATGAGCATTCTGTCCCCTAGGCTACCTGGTTGTCCCACGTTATAAAAGTATCTACACAATATCTTCAACTTTTTGTCTTTTGACCCACAGACAGAAAATATTTACCATCTGGCCCTTTATAGAAAAAGTTTTTCAACTCCTGCTCTAAATTAATTAATAGTTACCTCTCTGCATTGGTAGGTGGAATTTTCACATGAGGAGTTCCATGTATCAATAGTCATCAATTCAAACTAAAAACACTAATAATGATGAATTATAATTTTAAAAAATTAGAATGGAACATTTATGTAACCAAGTGTTAATTGTACTTTATAAAGTTTATTTAAAAAAAAAAAAAAACAACTAACCTTCCAAAAAGATTAAGGTAATCAGTGCCTTTCTGAAACTTAAAATAGTAATTTATGTTTTTTAGTCAAAGATAAATAGCATTTTGTTTTTAGAATAAAACTGGAATAGTTTATTGGATGATAGATTTGCTATACAAAGTCAATGTGTTTGTAATAACATTAATAAGCAAAGGAATGAGGGTTCACGGGAAGAAAAAAAAGCAACTGGAGAAAAAAAAGTGAAAATTTTGCTGTTGCTTAAGTTATGTAGGATGGTATTATCTCCCTACCACTTTAGTCAGATTCTGTTTCCAAAGGTCACAAAATATTACAAAGTACATTTAATAATCATATAGCTCAATTCCTTCATTTTTAAAGATGAAGAAATTTAATGCCCTAAGAAATAAAGTAATATGACCAAGATCATCCAGGTAGTTACTGACAAATCTGGCTGTCCAGTTCCACTTCATGCTCTTTTCACTATACTGAACCAACATATCATTATCTTCTCTTATGCTTCTGTCTATTGCATTCCCAATCCATTTCTCATACTTCATGAACATCTATATGAACATTCTACTGCTCATAGTCTGCATAGTTTTTGTCAATTCATAATTTATGACTACAAGGTCATGATCAGGAAACACAATTTGGCAATATACATAGAAAACTGAGGTATGAGAATCAAGTACGCCACATAAGGTTAAGAGCCATTCTAGAGCTAGCTTTGTTTCCATTAGAAAGGCTCAAGTGACAGGATGAAGGCCATCAACTTAAAAGCATTACCTCACTACCTGTTGTCAGGCTTGTTTTTGTATACTTACTCATAATCTTGAGAAACATTCTTTTTTTTTTAAATTTATTTTTTATTTTTATTTTATTTTATTTTAATTTATTATTGTTATTTTTTTATTTGCAAAACATATGTATGGGTAATTCTTCAACATTAACCCTTACAAAGCTTTCTATTACAAATTTTTCCTCCCTACTCCCTACCCCTCCCCTAGATGGCAGGATATCCACTACATGTTATGTTAAAATACTTGACAAATCGAATATATGTATACATATTTCCACACTTATCATTGTTGTGCAAGAAAATCGTATCTACAAGAAAGAAAAATCAGATAAAGGAAACACAATGCAAGCAAACATCAATTGAGAGCATGAAAATGTTATGTTGTAGTCCACATTTCACATCCCTCTCTCTGGGTGTATATGGCTTTCTTCAGTGAACAATTGGAAGTGGTTTGAAACATTTCATTGTTGAAGAGAACCATGTCCATCAGAGTTGATCATCATGTAATATTGTTGTTGCCGTGTATAATGATCTCCTGGTTCTGCTCATTTCACTCAGCATCAGTTCATGTAAGTCTCTCTAGGCCTCCTTGAGAAAGATTCTAATAAGAATCATGGAACAATGGAAAATGTCATCCACATCCAGAGAAAGAACTATGGAGAATGAATTGCAGATCAAAGCATATTATTTTTACTTTTTTAAAATTTTTTTCTTTTTTGTGACTTGTTCCTTTTACTCTGATTCTTCTTTCACAACATGACTAATATGGAAATATATTAAACATGTTTGTACATGTTTAACCTATATTGAATTGCATACTGTCTTGAGGAAGAGAAAGGGAAGGGAGGGAGAAAATTTTGGAGCTCAAAATCTTACAAAAGTGAATGTTGAAAACTATATTTATAATTTGGAGAAAAAAACCAAAATACTATTAAGTGGGAGGAGGTGGGAGAGGAGGAATCATGGAATAAAAGGCTAACCAGAGCCCAAGGATTGTTTCAGTTACATATCTATGAAATGAATGATCAGATAACACCAATATTTTCATTCATTTCCTTTTTTTAAAAAAAATTCAACTAACCATAGTAAAATGAGGTTAATGGTAATCAAAGATGGTAAGATAGTAAAGTAAATAAGAAGTGATTAAATTGCAGTGAAAAAGAACTAGCTCTGAAATCATAGGACCTGGGTTCAAATCTGGACTCAGATACTGCCTGTGTGACCCTGGGCAGATTATTTTACTTCCCTGGCCTCAGTTTCCTTATTTCTAAAACATTAGGGTTGAACCCTTATCTATGAGATCCCTTCCAGTTCACCCTTGTTTTTATGATCTAATGATCAAAAAGCTAATAGATAGCTGGGAGAGGCTTGTTATGTCTAGAATTTAAAAAAACAAAATATGCAGGCAAGATCCTTTATTTGGGAAAGTAGAAATAAAATAATGTACAAGAAATGAATATGAAATCTTTGAGAATTAAATATAGGCTTGTCAGAAAGGGGCAGGAAAAATTATCTCAGAACCTCTGCCCTTTAAAATAATATTTTAAGCCATTTCTGAATATTTAAAAAAACAAATAGAGTCTCTTATGAAGAAGACTGACTTATGCACAGGTAGTAAAGACATCTTTCTTGCATAGCAATAAAGACAAAAGTTGGTCTGGTCTTGGAAAAACTCCTCCCTATGAAAGTTATTTCCTAGTCTAGAATTTCATCTTTAGTCCTATTGTGGTCAAAATATGTTAGAAAACTGTAGTAAAAGAGAGTTTTAAGATGACAATCAAGCACTTAACCTTTTATTACCAAAGCAAAGCTTTTTGAGAGAAAAAGTTCTATAAGACATCAACAAAAGTTAAATTGAACCATTTGTATTACCCCAATTTGAGACATGAAGAAAAATCAATCTCCTGAAGGGCTGAAAGGGACAACAGTAAGTTTCATACGATTCAAGAGAGAAGACAGTATCCAATTGTATTATGTTAATTAGCCCAGGCAAGTCATATTCTTCATCTATTCATCAATCAAAAATTAATTGCTAAGTACAATGGATTTTTCCTATTCCTCAACTCTCTTGACCTCTCTGCAGTCCTTCAGACTACTGACCACCTCTTCCTAGATATTCTCTGTTTGTAAGTTATTATACTGATCTCTCCTGGTTCTCCAAGTGGTCTGACTGCTCTTCTCAGTCTTCTTTGATAGATCACCATTCAGCTCCCATTCACTAACTAGAGATTGATTGGCTCCCCAGGCTCCATCCTAAACCATCTTTTCATGAGTTCAATTACAATGGTTTCTCCCAAATCTACATATCCAGACCTCATATCCTAAACTCCAGTCCAGTAGTAGTATCTCAAATTAAAAAAACAGACTCTATTATCATTTCCCCTAAATTCATCACTCCTTAAAACATTTCTTTTTGTTGAAAGCCTCATGCTTCTAGTAGATCCCCATTAACAATGTTGATACGGGGAAGAGGGGGAAGGAGAAATATTTTTGACTCTTTCCTCTTCTTCAACCTCCATATTCAATTATTTGCCAGATCTTATCAATTTTAAGTATACAGCAGCTATCTCATTATCTCCTTTTATATACCTCATTTCATGTCCTTAGCACCTCTTATTTTATACCACAATGGACTCTTTGGGGTCCTGTTTTCAGTTTTATCTTTCTCCAATCCAAACCACTTCACTTCCATAATAATTTCCTAAAGCACAGGTCTGACCATGTCATTTCCCTGTTCAAGTGATCCCATATTTCTTCTAAAAAGCTAGCTCCAGACCATCTTTCCAGAAGCATTCCACAATACTCCAGCATACTTGTTGTTCCCAAAAAATGGCAATCTATATCTTAACCCAGTGCCTCTGTCTCATGCCTGAAATATCTTTCCTCACTCTCACCTCTTCAAATCCTTAGAAGACACCTTTCCTGATCCTTCAGATTGATAGTTCTCTCCATCCTCTCAGTCCCCTCAAAAAAAATTACTCTGTGTTTATTTTTCATAAACTTTGCATTTACTTATCAGTGAATCTGATATCTTCTCCCCAATCTAATTTAAACTCCTTGAGTAGAAGTATTATTTTGTTTTGTCTTTGTATCCAGCACCTAGCACAATGCTTTGCATGTAGCATGTACTTAATAAATGCTTTTTGAACTGAATTGAATTGAATTGAATCTCAGGACACATAGATATGACTGCTTAGCCTGTGTTGCTCATTTTTTTTTAAACCATGGAGGATGGGAAGGAAGAAAGGAAATAAGTATGTATTAAGTGTCTGGTATGTGCCTGGCACATACGTTAAGTGCTTTACAAATATTATTTCATGTGATTCTCAAAACAATATAGTGAGATGAGTGCTATTAACATCCCCATTTTACAGATGAGAAAACTGAGACAAATAGAGGTTAAGTATTTACCCGGGGCCACATGAGTAGTTAGTATCTGGGGCCAGTTTTGAAGCTATGTCTTTCTGAACCCAGTCCCACAATTCTATCCATTGTGCTATCTAGTCGCCACTACAAGGAAGAGGTGCTCTAGGAATAAAGGGCAAGTGTTGGTTTAATTTTTTATAAGGAGATGATATTTTTTTCAACATTACAGGCCACTGAATCTGACATAATTCAAGAACGTAATACTGAAGTGATGACTTAGGAGCATTTAGTAAGGGAAGCAGATATCACTAAGCGTTGGCATATGTTCATCAAGAATAGCTCATGAGATTCCTTATTTGACAATTACTAAACTGGTAAATTTGAAGAATATTATAGACATTGCAAATCTGAATTTAAGTAAATCTTTTGACAAAAAATTTTCATAAGATCTCTATAAATAAGATGGCAAAGTATAAGACAGATGATAGTACTGTGAAGTGAATTTGGAATTGACCAAATAGCCAGACTCAAAAAGTGATAAATAATGGTAACCTCAAGGAAGATCTTCAGTTTGGTATACCTCAGATTTATTCTTGCCTCTGTTCTATTTGGCATTTATCATCATATTAGATGAAGTTAATGATAACCTGGCCATTAAATCTACATATGAAAGCTAGGATAACTAATAGATTTCAAAAGTTTGGAAAATATTCCCTCCAATCCTTTTGTTATTGGTTCATGAGTTAAGAATTTATTTTTTATTTTTTAACATTTTAAGTTTTTTTTAATTTAAAATTGTAAAAAACCATTCTTACCTTTGGCCCTAAGTTTACCAACTCCTGGAATGACAGAAGTAGGATACTTAAGATCTTAGTGGTAGAAGATTGGCAGAATACAAGATGAAATGTATATAGGGTAGATGATTACTGGTCAGGTATATTGCAGAGGACATTCTAGTTCATGGTCTCTACAGTCTCTTCCAACTTGGTTACTAAGAATTAACTATTATTTTTATGGGATATCTGTAAAAATAATAGCTTTTCTACATATAGCAACAACTATACGAGGCAGACAATGTAAAAATAATTGTCTTCATTTTTAAAGTGAGGAAATAGCCTTGCTGAGATTATGTCAAAAGTTAGAAAGAGGCAGAGTCAAATCTCAAAATCAGGTTTTCTTATGCCCTTTCCAGTACTATTCTCATTATATTTTGGTGCCTCCCAATTTAAATGTATGTAATTCTCTTTTCAGTTGGTAAGAAAACACATATGTGCATTTAGGGATCCTTTGAACAAAAGAATCATCCTCAACTTATGAATAAGAAAATTAAGGCACACCAGTTGACTGATTTCTGAGAAAATTTTAGAATTAAAGGAATAGTTAGTAAACATCTAGAAAATGGAAGTAGAGATCACAAAGTACCAACATGGTATGATCAAAACAAAGTCCGATTAATCTAATTTCCCTTTGAGATAAGTTTAATAAACTAGTAACTCAAGGAAATGCTTTAGTTTACTTTGATTTTTTTTTTTTTTGGCTTAGGAAATTGAGGTTAAGTGACTTGCCCAGGGTCACATAGCTAGGAAAATGTTAAGTGTCTGAGACCAGATTTGAACTCAGGTTCTCCTGACTTCAGGGCTGGTGCTCTATCCACTGTGCTACCTAACTGCCCCCTACTTTGAATTTTAAAAAAGTATTTGGTAGTCTTTCATATTATTGAGTGGAAAAGAATGGTAGAGTTAGGAAAATTTCAGAATTGTTGGAATGGCCAGATTCAAAGAATAGTTAGTGAACAAACTGATGTCATCTTAAAAGAATGTATCTAGTATAATAACCCAGGGCTAAGTATGTAGCTTCATTTTGTTTTGTTCTGTTTTTAACATTTTTATCAATGGCTTAAAGGAAAATGCTTATCACATTTGCAGATGGTACAAAGGTAGGAGGGAAAGTTAATACATGGATAATAATAAGGACTCAAAAAGATCCTGAGGCTATCAGAACTTTGGGGTAAATAGAATAAAATGAAATTTGAAATGTAATAGAGACAAATGCACAATGTTACACGTAGACTTAAAAAATCATTTTTACAAGTATAAGAGAGACAGGACTAGACAGCACTTTTTCTGAAAAAAGATCTGTAGTTTTGAAGTGAACTGAAAGCTTACCATGAATAAACAGTGTGAAATAGTAACCAATAAAACTAATGTAGTTTTAGGCTACATTAAAATAAGTATATTCTTCAGGACTGGGTAAGCAATAGTCTTGCTGTATTCTGCCTGAGTCAGATCACATTTGAATTGTTGTATTCAATTCTGGGGTCTACATATGAGGAATAACATGGATAAGCTGGAAAGTGTCCACAGGAAAGCAACCAGGATGTTTCATTTCAAGGTTTTGAGCTCATGTCATATACCTGTGTTGAAAGCACTAAGGATAGTTAGCCTGGACATGAGAAGACAATGAGAGAGAGAGGTAGGAACTTAGGGGCAAATTGAGATAAGCATTTTGGACATAGCCAATATGTAGGTGTTTTTTTTTTTGACAACCTATTTCATGGAAGGTTTCTATTTTTAAACTGGGAGAGGTGGGAGCAAGTGGTATTTGACAAGAAGAGAAGTAGAAAGATTAGTGATAGAAAAGGAAAAGGAAAAAGAGGATCACCATAATATATTTTTAAATGTTTGGAAAGGGGACAGCTAGGTAGTATAATGAATATAGAGTGCTGGTCTTGGAAAAAGGAGAACCTGAATTCAAATTTGACCTCAGACACTAGTATGACCCTGGGCAAATCACTCAAAAAGAAAAAAAAAAAAGCATTAAAGTGCATGGAAGAGAATGGGAAGTTTACAAAACAAGTAGGACAGTGATTAAATGCACATGTTGGACTTTTAAAATTAAATTTATAAATCTTTTAAAATTAAAATGTAAGAATAAATGTATGTGTGTAAATGTATGTATATAAGAAAGATGTGTGGTTTCATGCACAAAAAAAGAAAAAGGGTTGAAGAGGAATGAAAGCTGTCTTCAAGTATTTGAAAGGTTGTCACATGGAAAATGGATTAGATTTATTCTGCTTGGCCCCACCAGGTGGAATTAACAGTAACAGGTAGAAGCTAGAAAGAAGAAAATTCAAGTTTGATTTAAGGAACAATTAGATTACCCTGGGAGGTAACTGGTTTCCTCTTGAGGCCTTTAAAGAAAGGATAGATGATGATTTGTTGGGTATAATGTAAAAGGGATTTTTGTTCAGGTACAGATTGAGCCTGATAGTTTTAAAGTTCTACTGTAACTTTGAGATTCTATGATGTTATATTCCAAAGTAAATAAATCTGGAAAATAAAAAATACTTTCCTATAAGCAGGAGAACATAAAGTTTAGGAAGTAGGAGACAATCAAGGAAAAGTTAATCAACAAGAATTTAAAGTATCTACTATGTACTAGGCATTGTACAAAGTGCTGGGGATAAAAAGAAAGGCAAAAACAGTCCCTTCTGTCAAGAAACTCAGAGTATGATATAGAGAGACAATAGCAGACAACCACATACACGTAAAACTATAAGATAAATTGGGAATGGTCTCAGGGAAGACACAGAGAGTAGGAAAGGTTTCTTACAGAAGACGGTACTTAAACTAAGACTTAAAGGAAAGGCAAATCAAGAAATAGAATGAAGGAGAGAATTCCAGGCATAGAGAAGAATCAGCGAAAAGCCTGGAGATAGGAAATGGAATGTTTGGTTTGAGGAAAAGCAAGGAAGCCAGGGTCATTGGAATTCAGAGTATATTGGGGGAAGGGGAGAGGGACTAAATTCTTAAGAATACTGAAAAAAGAGGAAGAAGCCAGATTATAAAAGGCTTTATAAATGGTTTCTTTCCCCTTTAATAGATAGCCTGAGGATTTTAAAAATAATTTTATTTATTTTTTTAGGTCAGTTATTTTACAACATAACCTCTTGATTCAATCCTCACTTATTAACAGCCATACCACATTCAAAACTAAACAAGAAAACACCTTTATATGCAATAGACTACTCTCATGGTTCCCCACATCTCTGAGAGGCAGTATTGTATAATGGAAAATGTACTAATCCTCAAGTCAAGAAGACCTGACTAGATCCTGGTTCTGATGTGTATTGTGTGATTTTTGTAGATTGCAAAGGCTTTCTTGGACCTCATCTGTAAAATGAGGGAATGGAATTAGTATTTTAGCTGAGGTTTTTTCTAGTTCTAGATCTATAATGCTGCAATTGTTATCTGTTTCCAATGACTGATGCTGCCCTATTATTTCAAGAGGCAGTTACCACTTTGCCAAAGTCTATAAGACCAAGCAGGCTGCAGTCATTTTTAGACTGCTTTTCCTTTCCTAAGGAGAAAGCACAGAAGAAGGCCTATTTTCTTAGGGAAGTGAGAAATAGATTCTGAGTCCTATGCAAATATATTTTCTCTACCTCTTAGGAACTACACCGGCTGCCTTGGAGCAGCATAAACACATAATGGTCCATGCTTTGCTTGTCATGTGACCTGGGAGAATTCCTATAAGTTGGCATTCCTGGACCATGATATGGCAGCATCCAAGGCACTCTTAAGAGTTCCTGAAGAAGCAGACATATACTTGTCAACACAGCCTGACTGCCTTCTCCTCAGTAGCTCACATTTGTCAACTATGGCTGACAAATCCTAAACTGAGAGGGGAGAAGAGATTTTAAAGTTCCTAGGCATCATGATCCCTTGACCCAGGATAGAGGGGGTTGCTTCATGAATCCTTCAAGACATCCTGGGCCTGGCATCTAGAGAGAAAAAGATTTCTTCAACAATGTCTTTCTTGGAGAAAGATTCCATATATGTTCCACATGAGTGGAAGAGCAGTGAAGGGAAATATGAATTAGGGAAGCAAGGGACCTGGACCTTGTTTCTCCCTTTTAAAATGAATGATTTGTATAGTACTGGTTGAGTGCTTCATTTGTTTTCTGGTTTATGAATGTATCAATACACAAAAGAACTGAATGAACTTGAATTCTTGTGAAATACAAAGATCTTACAAATTTCATTGTATACCTTCCTACAGGACAATAATATCTTTAATGAAGACCATCTTACTTAAAACAAAGAATGAGGCCTATATTCTTAATGAATGACAATTGAATATCTCTGTAGCCAGAAATTAAGATGCCACTGTTCTTAAGCTATCAAGAATGTACATTCATTTGATTCAAAAGTATTTGAGCATGCCACTATATAGATATTCATGAACTACGTAATACTAATTTAAACACATTGCAACTACAATGGAATATTTTTTTAAATTTTATATATACTAACACAGGTGACTTTTTATGTAGATCTGGGCAAAGGAATTACAGAAGCCACACTGTTTCCTTGGTTTTAAAGATCAGGTATAGCTGAGAGGTAATGTGCTTTATCTGCATTCCTATTTGACCACCTTTGGTCTATACCAGCTGATAAAAGATGAAGAAATGCATTTCATTCTCCCAGATGATTCTAAAGTATATGCTGAAGGATGTAATTAGCAATACAGGATACAAACCTCTGGTTTTATCAGTTATACCCCAGAAAAGTAAAAAGAGTCACTAATTATAAATATACCCAGGTTATTTTAATGTTACTTATGTGTACATTTTTGTCCTTTTTTAATTATTTTACTCCAGAATCAAACATTTTTAGGATAATTATTATCCTGTCACCCTATTGGGTGCCGCTAATATAGAAGTGCATTTGTCTCTCTGGTACATAAAGAATATCCAAAGAACGAGACATACAAACAAAACAGTGGGGAAGTGCACAGGCTCTAGAACTTGAAGGCACTTCAGAGATCTTCTAGTCTAACTCCCTCAATTTAGAGATGAGAAATTAGCGTTTTGAGCAGGCAATTTCTTCTCCCTTCTAAATACATTTTACATGGCCGACAATACTGATAATGCTCTCAGAGTTGTTACATACATTTCTCTATCTCAGTAGACTTTGAATCTGCTTTTTTCATGTCCCATTTTGCAGCCATTCTGTGCCACTGCTGTTATGCATCCATCTGTCATCTCTTAATGTAATTTGAGATAGGGGCAGGAGATTCAAGTGTTTCAACAGGAATCATTCCTTTGACTGTTGACAGCTAACTAGTAAGATAAAAAAATAGACGACCTTAGTTTTTCCCTGACTTATGGAGTGCAGTGAGCTATCATGTTTACCTAAGGCTAAGATAATTTAATTTTGTAATGGATTTCTTCACATAGTAAAAATTAAGATGATCAAGAATGGTGAATCATATTCTTCAGGTTGCTAAAAAAGTTTAATGAAAACATTCATAAATACTTTGCTAGTATTTTGTTTTAATACAGAACTAAAAGTAGCTGAAGAAATTTTCCATATTAACCAAATTCTAATATATCTTCATAAAAAGAAAATTTTATATACAATGAAGTAGGCTTATAGGCTAGGCATGTTGGCCTATGCCCATTATCTCTGCTATAAGGGGAGGCAGAGGGTTATGGATTACATGAGTTTAGGAGTTCAAAGTTACAAAAGGACTAAGACTAATCAGGTATCTGTTCTATGTCTGGCACTTAATATGGTGATCCCTCAGGAGCAAAAGGCCATCAGACTGTCTAAGGAGAGGGTAAATTGGCCCAGACTGGAAAAACTGAGCAGGTTAAGACTTTTATACCTATCAACATTAGAATTAGGCCCATGAAGGGCCTGGATGAGTTTAAGAGACCTAATTTCCAAAAACAAAACAAAATAAAAGATTAGTAGTAGGCTTGTCTTCTAAAACTTATCACCTAGGATCTTTCCAGAAAGCAAATTCATTATTTTAGCTATGGATAACACAGTATTAAAATCAAGATAAACACACCAATGCTGAGTATATGCCAAAACAAATTTCAACTAACACACTAACTTGTTTATTTTACATTTTAAATGTATGATATGCAATGCTCCATTTTTTATTTTATGTTTTAGGATTGTCATAAAGTCAGTTTTGAGCCTAGAAAATCTATAGGATTTCCTACTACTCTCCCCCCATCTACTTCCTAAAAAGGGAATTTGGCCACTATCTAGAAATGTATAAATGAAATAAAATAAAGGGTTTTTTGTAACATTACAATGACATATAAATTTAACTTTGGTAATCCATAATTTGGATGCAAAAATAAAAAAATTAATGGTTAACATATAGGAGAATAAATGGCTAGATGAAAGGGAAGGTCCCGTTAGTATCTCTTAGAAGGTCACATGAATAATTTCTAACTTACCACATTTTCTGGCTTGATTTGGGGAAATGAGACTTTGTAATGGGAGAAATGCATTATATAGACTTTCCTCAATGAACTATGTTTTCTTTTAAAGATGACCCAGATTATCACCAGTTCTGCAAAGCTGCAATATACAAATCTCTGTGGAGCTGGTTCGAGGACAAGGTCACCTAATTATAATCAAATACAGCTCAATAGTTCAAGGGATTGTAAGTAAAGGTATGGGAGAATGAAAAAGGTAGGCTAGAGAGCTAAATAGGACCTGTACTGAAGCAAGAACCAAGACATGTATGTACATGTATCTGAAGACTGATTTGAATGAATCTTCTAAATTAATGAAAAAAAAAAAAAGAAAGAAAAACCTCTCCTGAGAAAATCACTCAGCTTCTGCCTCTACCTGCAATTTTTTCCCTTGAAACTTACAGCACAACTCTACTTCTGTTTACATGAGTTAAGAAGGAACATTTCAGGCACGTAAGGCTGTTAGGCACACAATACAGCTCATCTGCCTTTAGCAGCAGTTCCTGGGAATAAAAGTTTTTTTCTTCTGAAAATCAGGAATATAAAAGCCTTGTGTTGGTAAAATTATCTTTTTTTTTTGCAAAATGGAACCTATGATTATTCATATTATTTCCTCATTCCCCATCAATTCAACTTAATTTGGAGTTAGTGCAAATCAGTAAGGAAAAATTCTTAAAGGTCTTCAGAGTTTAGCTATACCATTCCCAATGAAGACCTGAAATCATCTAAACAGTCCTCTATGTAGTTCTTTTGAAAAATCTATGCTAAGGAGTCAAAATGATTACTAAGATTCTAGTCACAAGGCACTAGTAGTATGAGATTTTCTCAGTAAAAAAAGGTGTTAAAAATTCTGTTATGCCTAAGATGAAACTTAATTCTATAATACAAATTTGCTTTGTTTTTAATTTTTATACTTCAGTTCCTGAGAAAAGTTTACAGTGACTTCAAAATTCAAAAGTGACCATGTTTAGCATTCTTCTCAAATAGGAAGTCACATAAGAAAGGACTCCATAAATATTTCCTGTGCACTGAAATTAAATCTGTGCTATTTACAAATTCACTTATGGTATTTATAGTTCTAAAGTCCAATTAGTTCTACTGGTCAAGATATACATCTCATGCAACAGTACAGGAAGTCAGCATAGAGCTACACTTTCCCTCTAGTATCACACTTAAGTCAATCAAAGTTAATCATATACCCATTAGAAAATATCAAATCTGGGTTATAAAGTAGAAGACAGGATCAGGTCCCTCAAAATACAATGAAGTAAAATAGTTCTTTTTCCTCCAAAAGTTAGCCTTAAGTGAAACTAAATTTATTCAACTCATGAAACATTTACATTACTTTGTTTCTAGTGTAAACAAGTCATATAGAAAAGAATTTTTTCATATGGATACACCGGCCAAATGTATTTGGGAGAAAAAAGGTGAAATGGTTAGAGTGTGGCAAAGAAAACTTGGTTGCCCTTTGCTAAACAACAAAAATGAACATTTTGCTAACAGAATATTCCCCGTAAAACTGCTAGAACAAAAAGCTACAAATACTTCCAGGAAGAGTCAAAATTTTATTCTATGTTCACACGACAATGATGAGAAAAGCAATGTATCTTTCTTTAGGAGTTCAAATTGAAGTTCAGCTTGACTCTTCAAATTGGGCTCTGTGAACTGTATTGATCATCTTAAGCCAAATGGAAGGTGAGCTACCATATGGGTCCTCTTTTCTTATCCTTAGTGTTTTTGCAGTTGGGACAACTCAATTCGTTGATGAAAAGCTATAGCACTTATAAGCTAACAAATACAAACATAGGCATATTGTTGTGTCTAGGTCTAGAATGTCTAGAAGATATTCAATAAGTCAAAATGTTTTGTTGTCTAGACGACAAAATAAAGGATCTAACAGTGCATTATGCTGGTGTGCATTCTCTTTTTTATGTGTTTTTGGTAGAAAGACCACACCTCTCTCCTTGGCACACTGCATGTGCCAGGCTCCCTCAGCAGGACTCCTATCTTTCAGATTCCTACTACAGAAAGGATGTGAAAGGCTTTGGCCAGCAGCTGTTACTTTTGTGTCACTTTATCACTCAGAGAAAGAGGAGAAAAATATTGAGATCACAGAAACTTGATTTCTTTATTGAGGTAGAATCTGTGTATTCCATCCCTTATTCTTTCTTTATATTGCTTACTTTAAAAAAATATATCACATTTTGAAAACTCTGGTCAAATTTTAAATTCTACTCTTACTGAAACAGAAATCTACTAAATTTCTTATTCATTTTCAGTTATTCCATCAAAAATGTTGTTTCTTTATTATAAACATATCTTTTGTTTTATAAACATCTTTTGTTTTGATCAAATTTGCTTGATATTTTGATCAAATATTGCATAGATGTTAACATAGGAAATATTATATTATGGAAAATTGCTAATATAGTAAATTAGTTGTTATTCATAATAATGTATGTATGGGAAGAGCAAACACATGGAAAATTCAAAACAGCAACTAATTTTTTAAAATAATCATTATTTGGCTTTGTAATGGAACACATCTGGTTAACATTTATCTTCCTGATCATGTTTTTATTGAGCAGATATTAAAATTAGTTTATGTTCTCTAAATATGGGCCAACCAATAAATCAACAAGTATTTGTGAAGCCCATTTTACTATTTTGCCTTGCATGATGCTTGGTTTTGATGACATAAATATGAGTCAAACAATCTCAACTCAGAAGAACCTACATATAATATGGAGACAATAAGCACAAACTTATGTAAATACAATAAGGATAACATGCAAATAAATATAACATAATTAAAATAAGATAGTTTGGAAGGGAAGTCACCAGCGGTGGGGAGGCATAGTGGGGGTGGGAAATTAGGAAGGGCTTTCGGTATAGAAGGTTGTTGTTAACCTGCATCAAAAACAAAGAGAGAGATTCTATGGAGGAAGAAGCAAGGAAAAAGTGCAAACCAAGCACAGGAGACAAGCAAGGCTAAAATTCAGAGACCAAGAGTAAGAAAAGGTAATTCAAAATAGATCTCTAGTGACAAAGAAATTAGGGATCAACTTATTGGTACATGATTATATAATGCATTTTTTCAATTACATACAAATAAATATATCTTTCAAAACTAAAAATTCTAAAGTATAATACAAATTTTGATTATTCCCCCATCAGGGATTATTTCCAAACTCTCCTAATCTATCATTATGTACTTGTGTGAATATTGTACTTATAGAAATTATTATAATTTGAAACATAAATAGAAAATAGAAATTTCTTGAAAAATAGGAAACAAATATTTCAACATAATAGAAAGACATTAAAAGAACAAAGTTCAATTGTGAAAATCTATTCAACTTTTTCCTGGTTGATATTCAGATTTTAACCTAAGAACATGGCACTTTTCATGTTTGTTTTGCCCTCTTCACTGTTACCAACATAACAGAATTAAACCATTGTTTGCTGTCTTAGGGAAAGGAAAAGTATGGGAGGGTGGGAGCAAAACTCTGAAACATAAAACCTTATGGAAATAAATGTTGAAAACTATCTTTACATGTATTTGGAAAAATAAAATATTTATTGAAAAAAACAAATATGATAGCTATATCAGAAACTCACATATTCAAAACAATAAGAAATAAATAAGATTTGTAAGATTGTTTACCATATATGTTTTGGTTAGAAACAAATATTAAATCACTATAATAAAATCATACTTAAAATGAAGACATTTGCATTCTTTGTGGACAAAAATAAAGACAGAGAATACCAAAACATCATAACTTCAGGCACAATTAACTTTATTTGAGTTAAATATAGCAAACTAGCAATCTGTCAAATCTAAAAAGCACTTATTAAAAGTCTACTATGCGAAAGGCATTGTGCTAAATTCTAGGAACACAAAGATATAACAGTAACCACTAAAACTATGCCAAATATACATAAGTATGCAAAATCAGCCACATTATGAAATTAAGTGCTAGCCTCTCTTGTGCTCCAATTCTGACAAAAAGGTGATAATTTGCTAGACAGATTTATTATATGAAGATTAGAACACAAATTAATTACCTTTTACATTTAAAACCTTTGTCTATTA
The DNA here is from genome assembly GCA_023553655.1 of Myrmecobius fasciatus. NCBI lineage: Eukaryota > Metazoa > Chordata > Mammalia > Dasyuromorphia > Myrmecobiidae > Myrmecobius > Myrmecobius fasciatus. The sequence goes on along the minus strand of JAJPUD010000472.1, from coordinate 64,164 downwards.
TGTCTAACATTAAAATTTTCCTATTATTTTGTCATTGATTTGTTCTTTTTTAATCATGTGAAGTATAGCCAAAAATTATCAAGCATTATGATCAGTTTTCAATAACTTGGCCAATTAAAAAATTCTAGAGTTGGGCTGCTTATCACTATTGCATAAGTTAAAGTCAGGCTATTGTTTACAGAAGACATGATGCAGCCAATTTCCATTGAGTTGAAGACGGCAGTGTCCTGCTACTTTGAGTTGTGTGCAATCTAAAATAAATTCTTTATGTGCCAAATGTATATGCTAATATCTGTGTGTAAGAAAGGGAAAATCAATATGTTTAGAAAGTATTTGGGAACATGTGAACAGCACATGTTCTGGGACTTAACATTTTAAGACAGACCACAAAACAAAACTGATTTTTAAAAATTAATTTCCTTGTTATGGAATATTATTGCTCTGTAAGAAACGACCAGCAGGATGATTTCAGAGAGGCCTGGAGGGATGCATGAACTGATGCTGAGTGAAACGAGCAGAACCAGGAGATCATCATACACAGCAACAACAATATTACAAGATGATCAATTCTGATGGACATGGCTTTCTGCAACAAAGAATTGTCTCAAACCAGTTCCAATTGTTCACTGAAGAAAACCATATACACCCAGAGAGAGGGAAATGAAATATGGACCACAACGTAACATTTCCATGATCTCTATTGACATTTACATGCAATGTGTTGCCTTTCTCTGATTCTTTTTTTTTTTTTCTTGTAGATAGGATTTTTCTTGCATAACTTGTCAAGCATTTCAACATTATTAACATGTAGTGGACTTCCTGCCATCTAGGGGAGGGGAGGGGACTGGGGGTAAAATTTGTAATGGAAAGCTTTGTAAAGATCAATGTTGGGGAACTACCCATACATATGTTATACAAATAAAAAGCTTTAATAAATTTAAAAAAATATTAATTTTCTTTTTTTTTCATAGTAACAAAAATATCACAGAGAATGGAATCTATCTTCTGTTCTACTTCTTAAATCATTTTAATAATCTCCAAAAAGACTGTAAATAATCATTAGCCAAAAGTAAAAAGATTATTTTTTGTAATATATATATATATATATACACATATATATAAAGATTAATTTCATTGTATAAAATACCAGTTGTCAGAAGTTTGTACAAAGCAATCAGGTTTTTTTTGTTTGTTTGTTTGTTTTTTGCTGAGGCAGTTGGGGTTAAATGACTTGCCCAGGGTCACACAGCTAGGAAGTGTTAAGTGTCTGAGACCAAATTTGAACTCAGGTCTTCTTGACTTCAGGGCTGGTGCTCTATCCACTGAGCCATCTAGCTGTCCCGCAATCAGGTTTTTAGAACCTATTTAAATTTTCATATTAGTTGGAGTCCCTTAATCTTGTACATATAGGAAGTTCTTCAGGATTAATATATTCTAATTAAATCTACCATAGGAAGATATTTTGTCCAATTTATTACTGCTAAAGAAAAAAAATCTTATTAACCTTCATTAATTCATGAAATATTCTGAGAAACAAACCAAATTAAGAAAGAAAAAAAAAAAACCACTTTCTTCAACTATCTAATGTTTATCATGATGGCATTTAAAGCAGTAATATGGTTATGGATCGTGTTTTTTTTTTTTTTTTTAAGAGAGTGAACTAACATAAATCAGCATGTGAACAAAAAGAAGAGTGGCCTGAGAGATTTTTGTTATGTGAAAATATGATTTCTCTAATTCTGCTGTGAAGCTGGCTGAAATGATGGCAAGAAATTTGGCTTAGCAGGAGAAAGCCAGAACTCCCATAGGATCACAGATCTAGAGGTGGAAGGAATGTCGAAGACCTTCTCCTACATTTCTCCAAAGAAATTAAATAGTATAGGCAAGGCTTCAAGGGTGGTATCAGAAATGAGATTTCAATCCTTGTCTTCGGATGGACAAGCTGGTACTCTTTCCACTGGACCACTCTCTTTTCATTGGGTGACACCAGACTGGTCATTCAACACGAGTGTCTCTTATTTTCTACATGTATAAAATTGGACATATTTTCTTAATTTCCACTATTTTTATTGGTTACATTTCCAAAGAGATATCTCTTTGAAAGGAAAAAAGATCTACATAAGAAAATATTGGAAAAATAATAATAATGGGAAGGTAGCTTTTATTTAAACTGGATTTGATTGGAAGGAATAGATTTGGACTAGAACAGTATGAACACAGGCTAGAAAAGAATGAGTGAATGACATGCAGTAAGAATCCTCCTGTATCTATCAAGCCTTTGAGTTCTTTTAGCAGAGATTCTCAATCTCACGTCTCTAAACTAGTTTTGAAAAATATTTTGATAACTAAATTTAAGCATAATTGGTTTCCTTTAAATCATATATATTTTGTTTTATGCATTTAAAGACATTATTCTGAAGTGTCCAAAGGCTCCACCAGACTGCCAAAGGTGTCTACGACAAAAGAAAGTTAAGAGCCTTAGCTTTAAGAAAAATGTGGTAAAATAAGAGCCATGGAATGGCAGAGCTGGAAAGGTCCTTAGGGAATCATTTAAGCCATTCTGTTCTCCCACTCTACAGATAAAGAAATTGAGGTCCTAAGCGGTTAAATGATTTCTACAAGAATAGACCTGACTAAAGATATTATCATTTTTTTTCATTTAACTATTTAAATAAGAATGCTGCCTCTCTCTAATCATTTATAAAATTCAATCTTGGTTAGTATTATGGACAACAAATATATTAATTCACTGTTAATGGAATTGCAAAATTGGAAAAGCAAATTGGAAGAATGGTTACAAAAATAATCTTACCCTGACCCAATAATTCCATCATTGGGAATATACCCTAAAAGTGTTATCAAAAACAGGGGGAAAAAATGGTCTGTTTAAAGATTTTGATAACGTGAAATATAATTACAATAAAATTAGAAAATATGACTGTCAAGCCATAAGGGAATGGTAAATATATGCAACTAAGAAATAAAAGTATTAAAAATACAAAAACCATGCAAAAACTTTTATGAAATAATATAAAATTTTTAAAAAGGCAGAACTTGAAGAATAGAGCACATTCCAATTACTCTCAGAGGAAAAGTAAATAAGAATGGACAAATAATTCTGACAAGGAATAAGAGGAAGTGACTAAAATATTGATAACTCCTTATTAATTTAAATGTTAATAATCACTAAACAAGTTTTTTTGGGGACTACTTTTATTTGGTATTGCTTTTAATAAAATATTTTTGAAAAATTTAAAAATAATAGTTTTGAAAACACGAAGTCAATTTACCTCTTCAAATACCCTCCTTTTCCCCCCAAAAATCATGATCACATTTTCCCCTTTAACAAACCCCCACTTCAAAATATTATAAAACCATTATAAACTGACATTTGAAAATTACTGGAAAAGTTCACTCATCTAAATTCACAGAAAAATATTAAAAGATGTTTACATTGCATATCAACTTAACTCTATCTGCTGAACAACATATCAACATGAAAGCTAATTAGTGGTGGTTAGCATTCTTAACAGAAAATACAATAGTTACCAAAATTATTGGCCTTAAAGTCATGGATTTTTTTTTTTTTTTTGCTTTTTGCTGAGGCAATTGGGGTTAAGTGACTTGCCCAGGGTCACACAGCTAGGAAGTGTCTGAGACCAGATTTGAACTCAGGTCCTCCTGACTTCAGGGCTGGTGCTCTATCCACTGTGCCACCTAGCTGCCCCAGATTTTTTTTTTTTAATAGAGTAGAAATTTCCTTTAACTGAACTAAGCAATAGTTACGACAGAGCATCATTCATTCCTGTGCTAAACAAAAAAAAAAAAAAAAAAAAAAAGTCATCAACTTTACTAATCACAGAATTATATGTATTAGTTACATAGTCAACTTGCGTTTATTCAAGATAATTACCAATGGTAATGAGCATAAATATAAAAAGGAACAGTAATGCATTTTAATCCCCAAACTTAATTTTTTCTTCTTTTACTCTCATTAAACATTATTTTTTAAAAAAACCAAACACTATAAATTTGATTATTTTAACTTTTCTCTATCCATCTTCTAGTATTAAATAGATGTTAATGAGTAGTATAATGTCACAAAGTTAAGTAACAAACAGGAGATATTAAATATCTAGAAAATATGAAAAATGATTACTCAGTTCTTTAATAATGAAGAGGTGATCATACAGGAAAGTACAGTTAAACTATATATTACTTAAATGGCTACAACTTCTTTTGTTTGTCACAGGGATGGACATCAATCAATAAGCAAAGGCAAGAAACGTAATATATGCTAGAAACTAAACTGAACATGGAGGCAGTGTAATAGAATGGAAAAAATGCTACATTTATAATTATTGGACCCAAGATTGAATCTTAGCCCTGTCACTTAATACATGCATGACCTTAAATGAGGTCATAAACTCTCTGGGCCTCAGTTTCCTTAACTCTAAGTTTAAAATACTGCAATCCTAACTTCACTGACAAAGATCCTGTTTCCACCACAGATATTTCAGGACCTACATAATGCATTATTTAAAGAAGACCAAAAAATACACTTGCATGCTAGAGATTTGACTCCAGAATTTCTTCCCTATTAAGCAACCAGAAAGGTTTTAGCAGCATTGCCCAACTCCTAAAGGCATTCCCAATAGTAATTTGGTTTTATTTTTAGTAATTGACAGTAAAAAGACAACTGCTTTGCTATACTAAGAAACAATTTCTTAATCTCCTAAATTTATAGCTAAAAAGAGATCTAAGAGAGATCTAATTCAACCCTTTCTTTATACAAATGAAGAAATTTAGGCCCAGAAAGTTCAAAAGACTTGCCCAATGCCATATGACCAGTAAATGTCAGAGCTAAGACTCAAGTCCAGTTGACTTGAACATTTCACTGTGTTATATCCAAACAATCCTTGGTTTTTCTAATTACTTTCTGAGGTTGTAGTACTACCATCTCTTCAAAATCTGAGGATAAAGAGTACTAATAGTTAATTTTTTATAGATAGCATAAGAACTATATGATTCTTAGTACCTCCTGCCCAACTTTCTACCACTTTGCTATCCCCACCATATAAAGAAAAAGTGAACAGAACTGAGAGATATTTTGTATTTTTTTGTTTGTTTCCAGGACTTTAACAATCACAGAATTCATCACAGCCAGCCAACAAATTAAAAATCTTTCTTCCTAGCTAGGCTTGTTCCTAGAAAGCAAATAGTATGTCAATTTAGCTGTACTCAAAATCTTTTAGGGATGGTAGAAACTACTAATTTGAGTCTTGCTGATATGGCCTTTAAGAAACCAGGACACCTCCATGCCAGCAAGGTATTATCCAAAGGAAAAAATTTTGTCTACCTAAAATAGAAACACATTAATATGGAGTGGAGAATAATCTGAAAGTGAAAAAATTAATTTCATAATATGTGAGAAACTATAAATAGATCTCTTAAACTGAAAGATAAATGATACTGTGGGAAAAAAATTGGACATGTCATCAGTTTAAATCTTGACTGCCAAATATTAGCAGGTATGATCTTCGAAAAAGCTCTGAGTTTGTTTCCTTATCTGTAAAATGAGGATATTTCCTTCTCATATTAAGTGACTTACAGGGTTGATGTGAAGAGAGTTTTCTGTAAATTGTAAGTAATATTTAAAGATGAGCCATGATTACAAGAATAGAAGAATAAAGGACTCTTTTGGAAACAGTCTATACTTGAGAAAATTCAACAAAGAATGACCTTCACATTTATATGATTATTCAGTGACAAATTAAAAATTTCTCCAAAGGAAATGTAGGTCTGAATTTGTGTATCAATTCTGGTGTATCATGTCTCCTGATCTCTCTGAACCTTCATTTTCCTCAACTGTAGAATGAAGAGATTGGCCCTGATGTTCTTTCCCTTTTTCTAACTTCCTTATTACTTCTGAGGGTACCATGTATCCTCCCAGTCATGTAGGTTTACAACCTAGGTGTCATTCTCAACTTCTTATTCTCTCTCACCTTCTATACCCACTTGCCAAACACTACTTTTGTCACGTCTCTTCACCTCTTTTTATCTTTTCACTTCTGAGACTGCCACTGTTGGCCCACATTATTTGCTACCTGTATACTGCAATAAGTCTTCTGGTTGATTTCCCTGCTTTCTGTTTCTCGCTACTTCTTTATCTTCCAATAGCTATCAAACTTGATTTTCCTTAAGCAACAGTCTGGCTAAGTCATCATCCTTATTTGATAAACTCCAGTGGCTCCCTATCACTTCCAATATCGAATATAAAACCCGCTATTTGGCATTCAAAGCCCTTTATAACTGCACCCTCTTTCTTCTCTAGATTTTTTACACTTTACTCAACACTATGTACTCTGTAATCAAAGGACCATTTTTTGCTATTCCTCATACAAAATACCCCATCACCCAACTAAGACAGTTTCTTTTTTTTACTTAAGCTTTTTATTTGCAAAACATATGCATAGGTAATTTTTCAACCTTAACCCTTGCAAATCTTTCTGTTACATATTTTTCCCTCTTACCCCCCACCCCCTCCCCTAGATGGCAGGAAGTCTAATGCATGTTAATTATGTTAAAATATTTGACAGATCAAATATGTATATATATATTTATACAGTTATCTTGCTGCACAGGAAAAAAACCTGAGAAGGAAAACATAATGCAAGCAAACATCTATAGAGAGTGTGAAAATGCTATGTTGTGGTCCAGACTCAGATTCCACAGGCCTCTCTCCCTTGGTGTATATGGCTTTCTTCATCACTGAACAACTGGAACTGATTTGAAACATCTCATTGTTGAAGAGAATCATGTCCTTCAGAATTAATCATCATATAGTCTTCTTGTTGCCATGTACAATGATCTCCTGGTTCTGCTCATTTCACTCAGCATCAGTTCATGCAAGCTTCTCCAGACCTCTCTGAAATCATCCTGGTCATTTCTTACAGAACAATAATATTCCATAATATTTGTATACCATAATTTATTCAGCCATTCTCCAATAGATGGGCATCCATTCAGTTTCCAGTTTCTAGCCACTACAAAAAGGACTGCTACAAACATTTTTTGCACATGTGGGTCCCTTTCCCTCCTTTAAGATCTCTTTCAACTAAGACAGTCGCACTGGCTGACTACCATTCCTGGAATTCTCTCCTTCCTCATCCCTACTTCTGGCTTCCCTGCCTTCCTTAAAGAACCAGCTAAAATGCTACCTTCTACAAATAACCTTTCCTGATCCCTTCAATGTTGGTGACTTTCTTCTGTTGATTAAGTGCATTTTATCCTATATCTACCTTCTTTGCATAGTAGTTTGCAATGTTGTTTCCCTCAGACTGTGAGTGCCTATTTTTTTGCTTTTCTTTGTATCTTCAATGACTACACTTTAAAAATGTTTAAAGTTACTATATACCTTAGGAAAGACACAACTTCAATTTCTCCAACTGTAAAATGAAGAAGTTGAACCAGAAGACCTCCAAGTCAAGTGGTAAAGTAGATACAGCACCGTGTCTGGAGTTAGTAAGACATTTTCCTGACTTCAGATCTGGCCCCAGACACTTACTAGCTATGTGACCCTAGGTAAATCACTTCACCCTGTTTTTCTCAGTTTCCTTATCTGTAAAATGAGTAGGAGGACATGGCAGACTTCTTCAGTATCTTTGCCAAGAATATTGCAAATGGGGTCACAAAGAGTTGGACATGACAGAAAAACATCTGAATAATAACAAAAGTTCCTTATACCTCTGGATCTAGGATTTGTTAAATAGCTTTTCTTAGGTAGTCCTCCTTCCATTAGTCAATGGTTCTTCATACCATTCTGTAATTTTCAGGAGATGAAATTCTCCTAAGTAAAATATATTAATAAAGTCAAAGCATAAATAAAACTGAAGCAAATAGAAGAAACTGTTCTTAAGTGAAACTGGTTTAAAGAAACATAGTTTGCTCTTCTAGATTAGCTCCTTAACACATCAGAGAAAGAACTGGGAATATGGCTTCCACTCATCTGCAGCATTAAGGGATACCAACTGAAAGAGGTCATGGCTATTAAGCTGTCATTGGGGTGTAAGAATTCTTACTAATAGAGGCCGAGAAAGAGTTGGCAGAGAAGCAATGTGAATCTTCTTTGTTCTCTATTCTACTGTCACTTAGACTTCAATTCCATATTCTCAAGTCACTTGCTACAGTACTATTAGGAAGTAGAATAGAAAATACATTCTCTGGAAGGAAAAAAAAAAGTCAAATCAGCCCTAGTTGCTTCATCCCCATTGGTTTCATCTGCCTGATAACTGGCCAAAGAAAAGAAAGTTCACTAATCTGACCACTGAATTTACCTAGTATACTGTAATTATGAAGGAAAAAAAAAAAGTTTCCCTATATATTGTTTTTCTTCATAACAGGAAAATCACAATTTATTCTAATTAGAAAATTACATTTTAATTTGAGTTTGGGGGCCTTCTTTAAAAACCTGAAGGGTAAAAATAATAAAATGTGGTATAAAAAAGAAAACAATAATCATTTAATTTCTGACTAAGCCTTTGAGCCAACCTTAGCAAACATCAAGTAGAAAATCCAAACAAAATCCCTAATCTATAAAATAGAGATTTAATACTTGTATCACCTACCTCACAGTATTGTTGTGGAGGAAAATGCTTTGTATTTTTTATGGTGCTATAGAAATGTTGTTATTTCATGTGCTAGAAGAAAAAAAAGGAATCTTTTTCGTTTTACTCAAGGATCAGTAAGTTATATACCTCTTGCAAGTACCTGAAATAAAAATTCTTCTAAACCCAGCAAGTTCACAATTTATAATCATAACTTACCCTTCTTAAAAAAATCCTGCTCAATGCAAATTTAAAAGTCTTTCCAGAACAACACAATTCTTACAATTAAGATTTCCCAGCTTCTTTAATGAAATTGCAATTTCAGAAGCCTCAGTGCTATTCTAACAGTACTCCATAATAACTCAACATTTACACAACTTCATTTTGTGATGTATGAGAAGAGATAGCAACACATACTTAAATAGTTCCATTTAAAAAAAAAAAACCAGTTCTCCAGTTGAAACAAGTCATTCCAACAGAAGCTCTGAATTATGAATGGTACCATTCAAAACTGAGGATATGATATTCTTTCAATATTCATAGAACTTAATACCTTCAAATAGAAATTATTCAGACTGATGTAGCTCTCATTATTACTAAATCTAAAAATGACAGCAAAAAGAAATGTTTTTTTTTTTAAAGGGCAAGGTTTACCTACCAAACTCCTCTGCTAAGTAATCTATGAAACTAGAGATTTTTACTTACTGACTTTCTTCCTTTAACAGCTAGGTACCATACACTTTTCAGTTTATTACTGTCTAGGTTGGCAAAATGTGGAAGATCTCATTGTATGGGATCAAAGAGGCTAAGTGCCTTTCTTTCAACATTAGTCTTTCTCCTTCTGAGGGAAATCTGAAAGAATGCATGATGGATTCTGCTTTTCTGAACAGGTTATGAGTATTTTGCAAAGCACCACAGGTGTTTTGAGAGTGCTTGAGAAATACAGTAGGAAACAAATATGACAATCCTCTGGCAAAGGACGTGTCTCAACAAAGACCCTTCTCTGCTTATTTGTTATCAGGGGAAGATGGACTCTTTCAGAATGGGTGTGGTTGAGTTCAAGACCTAGAAAAGGCTCCTGGTAGAATAGGAGCAATTTCTTTCAAACATTCCTGTTATAGAAACTGTAGCAATCAAATTTCTCTGTGGTAAGCCTAGATCTTTGCCAAAGCATCAAATGTTTAAAATTTGGTAACTGCTTCTAAACCCTGGTTTGTCCTGGGCTAAATAGATTGCTCCATTTTTAAGTACAGTATTTTGCTTTATTAACTCCTTCACTGATCATTATGCTATAAAGCAATGATACAGTAGAAAGAAAACACTATTTGAAATGAAAGGTCTTGATTGGAACCTTTATTCTAGCATGTGATTTATGTATCCCTGGGGGTCCCCAAGACCATTTCAGGAGGACTTCAAAGTCAAAACTATCTTTATAATAATACTACAATGTTATATTGGTAGATATAATCCACACGAACAAAAGTTCTTTGAGTCCTCAATAATTTCTTAGGTTGTAAAGGAGTTTTGAGGTCATGTTTGAGAAGCATTCCTGTAACCTCTATTTTGCTACTTACAACGTGTGTAAACTTGAACAATCCAAAGCAAAAAAAACAAAAACAAACCCAAACAAACATTCATTAAGTGCCCACTGTATATGAACACTCTAGGCACTAGAGATCCAAAGCAGTGCTTGTTCTAAAGGAGACTGAAGTTTCCTAGGGGTTATATAGCATGTTAAGTTCATAAAGAGAATGGTAGCAACATAGCTCAGAGAGGAGGCAGCAAGATTCCATAGGAGTTGACATATGTGCTAAGGCTAGAAAGAAGGCAAGAATTCTAAGAGGCAGAAATGAGGCAGTCACTCATTCTAGGCATGTGGAAGCTAAGAGATGGGTGGGGGAGGGGCACTCAGGGAAGATGGAGAAAAAGGCCAGTGCAAAGTCACAGAAGCAGGAAGGAGATGAAAGGCTGAGTTTGGTCAGTTTAGTTGGAATGTGTGGAGAGGGGAAGAGGGGAAGAAGCTAACCTGAAATGAGTCTGGAAAAGGGAGGATAGCACTAGACCAGCAAAGACTCTAATATGACAAGAAAAGTTTGCATTTTGTGTTCAAGGTAATGGGAAGTCACGGAAAGTTCTTGAGCATGGGACTCACATGGTGAGGCCTGTATTGGAGGAAGATTATTTTGGCAGCGGTACAGAAGGCAGATCTATACAAGGGGGAAAAAACTAGAAGTGAAGAACAAATCAGGAGGTTTGTTAGATTAGTACAGGCCAGAATGACCTGAACTCATGTATGTGATCATGTGAATGAAGAAAACAGAGTATACCTGAGCTCTGTTGTGGTGGGGGAAGTAAGATTCAGCAACTGAATGAATATGTTGAATGTGGGGTTGGACTAGGTGACCTCTAGAGTGACTTTCCTCTCTAAATCTTTGAGGTTATAGTATGGGCAAAATCACTGCAACTCTGATTTGTAGATAGTGATATAAAAGAGACACTTTAGAAAACTGCATTTTTACAATTAGTCAAGGCCTTGATGTAGCATCCTGAAATAAGAGTAGATGGTGCTGAAATAAAGTATGAAAAAATAATTTACCAGGTCAGTATAGATCAATGATGTAAATTTGTACAATTCAAAGCTGTTTTTAAAATATTACATCACAGAAATAGAAGAGGAAGTAGAAAGGAAAAAAATAAGCATTTATACAGTGTCGTATGCCAGGTCCTGGACTATGTACGCTTTATACATATCATTATACCATGTGCACAGCAGCAGATGTATGTATTTCAAAAGAAAGCTAATTTGATTTCATTTGTCACCTAACCCAAACCTGGAATAATTTACTGTAGGATTTCCATGAAATTTGGCAAATGTTTCCTTCTCAGAAATTTTAAGTAGAACTTTAACATAAACAAGAAAAGCAATATTATTTGTATAATATTCTGCAAAACAAAACAAAACAAAACACAGTGTTGGCCAAATAAAACTGATAAATTGGAATACAAACTCTTAACTTTGGGATCACAAATATAATCCAATTCAATTCAACAAATATTTATATGCCTACTATGTGCAAGACAATATGCAGGCACAGTTATTAGACAATAACAAAATTGTTCCTGAATTTAAGGAATCCATTGCCTTTTAGCACCTATAAAATCTTTTAATTTTAGAATCTTATAACTTTAAGGATTTAACATTCTACAGTAAGACTTTCATTTAATGTTTCTTAATCTATTAAAAATTATATAAAACTCAAAGAATTTTATTAGGTAGAATTTAGCAACAACAATAACAACAAAAGAGTTGCGCTACTGTTTTTAAAATTTTGAAATTTCCAATCATCTCTTTATTAGTTATTGCCAAATTCTATCTATATTATATAGGTCTAAGACAACATCATCTTTCATCATGCTGTTACCAATCAGCAATTTCTGCATTTCTTTTCTACAGGTTTCCTTATTTAAAATCATCTAAATAATTAAACTAATTAATAATAAAAATATATTAAGAATAGTACCCTGTTAATCATTTCCATTACCTGCATAAAAGGATATTAAATATTAAGTTGAATTTAAAATAATTATAATCAAGTGCTATGAAATATACCTATATTCTTTAAATTGTAAACATGGCCATACTAATAACCATGTGAGATCATTTTTATTATAACTACTAAGTGACCATTTATTTCTAAGCAAAATTTAAGGAAATAAAGTCCTAGATTAAGACCAGCATTTGATTCCTTAGGAAAGATTTGGAGAAGGTTCTTAGAGGTCATCTAGTCCAATTGGCTTATTTTACAATTCAGGAAACTGAGACCCAAGGAGGTTAAGTGGTTTGTCCAGGGTCATAAGTGGCAAAGGCAAGATTTTAATCCAAATATCTATGATTCCACATTCAGCACTGTACCATGCTACCTTGTTAAAAGTCAGAAATTCCTTTTTATTTTCATAGCAATTATAATACAGTAGTGAATTTTAGAAATTATTCAGTCTAAATTCTTTATGTTAGTTTTAGAATCCAGGGACAAATCTAGGCAATGCTTGTAGATATGTCATTTTTTCCCCCTCCGTTCTATCTTTTTCATGTCCAAATCCCATAAAAACTCATCAATAAAGGTCTTTTTTCCTGTTTTTTTTTCCTTACTGATAAGATGACAGCTAGCTAATCTGACAAATAAGTTTGTCTTGATTCATTGTCGTTTTCAGATCTATATGACAGAGATCTTCTGGACATAAAATTTTAACTGAAAGAAATGATCCTATTGTCAGAAATTTCGATATTATGTTGAACAGCAAGAATATTTAAAGGCAAGACACTTCAGTGACCTTCAAATCACATCATACAGGACACAGCAGAAATCTCTCCCTCTGTTGTCAAAGTACCAAAGAGAGCTCAAAAAAGTTCCTCATAAAATGCTTCCAAAGATTTTTTTGGTTCATAAAATTTGGAATTACTTTTGATATTTTATACTTCACATGTATTGATTCCAACAATAAAGATATTTTTTTAAAAAAATAACAGGTTTTTTATTTTTCAAAATACATGCAAAGAGAGTTTTTCAACATTCATCCTTGGAAAATCTTGTGTTCCAAATTTTTCTTCCTCCTTCCTCCTCTTCCCCCTCCCTAGACAGCAAGTAAACCAATATAGGTTACACATTTATAATAGAAAATATATCATAATAAACAATATTTGATTAATTTTAAACATCACATCAAGATAATATGCATTTATAAAATGTATGAGATCAAAACAATAATACATCAAAAGAGAGAAGAGAAAAAAAGAAAACGTCTGAAAAAGTCCATTATAGTTTTTACTAAGAAAAGTCTGCTGAAAAATGATGCTAAAAGAGACATAAGGAAGAAAGTCTTGTGCATAATAGAGTCCTCAAATGAGAATCCAAACCTCTAATTCCATAAATTCCATTTAGAGCTCTATCACTAAGGACTGTTCACTGGGCAAAAATTCTCTACAATTCTATATTCTCCAAATGTCCTAACACTGTATCTATCCCAAGATCTTACATTCCTAATAAAAGGTATTTAGGTCAAGAAAAATTAAGCAAACAAAGGAAAAAATTCAAGAAGAAGCAATGCTAATAGATTTATTTAGTATCTATAATTAAATTTTGCCTTTTAAAATAAAATTTTTAAAAAATGTAGATGTTCAAAATTTTTGTCTCATAACATAAGAATGACTCTCAGAAAAAATCTAGGGAAGCTGTTGCCCTCAGATAAAGTGAAGAACTTGTTACCTGTATAACTTGTCATGCAGAGTGACAAATATTGAAAATAAATGTCAAAATTATTTAAATCTATATATAGATTCTAACTATATGGTCCTTTATTTGTATTTAAATGAATATTCAGAATGTCTACTATAGTAAATGTTACTGGGCCACATATAAATTTTAAATATTTTTAATATTAAGGATATTAAGAACAAAGTCCATAATTTTACTATATAATCTAATTTAAAAAAAAAACCATGATTCAGAAACTTCATTCACTGTTCCAAAAACAAGAGTGAATCATAAACGTGTGTGTGTGTGTGTGTGTGTGTGTGTGTGTGTGTGTGTGTGTGTGTGTGTGTGTGTAAAACAAAAAAGGTAAGTACGGTATTTACTGACAATGTGATTATAGACAAAGCTATATATAGATGTCCATCAGGGATAACCCTAAATAAAGCTATTAGTAGGTGAAATGTATTTCTAAGGAATTTTCTCTTCCCATTAAGACTGCCCTACTCTTTTTCCCCTTCTTCTAGACCTTCATCAAAACATGTTTGTTCTGAATCCTAATGTCCTACTTTTTGCTTTATAAAACTTAATACAATAAAAATATTGAATTTATACTGATGTGCTACAAATGGATACTAGATTTTTTTTAGCAATATCCTTCTAAAGAGACAGTTTCTTAACCCAAAGAAATAAACTCTAATAGTGCAAATTTCAAGAGCCATAGCAGAAATGTTCAATATTAAAGAGTAGGTGGTAGTTCACCAGATTGACCTAAAAACTAGCCTGATCTGGGTAGTCAGCACATAAATTTCAATCCAACCACTCCTCAACACCCCACATCAATTTAATCTGCATATTAGTTCTACACTTTTGGTTTTTAACATACATGTATCCTGTCTCCCAAGGATTATAAATTCTGAGAGTAAGGACCAACTTATATTTCAGCATAGAAGGAAATCAAATTTTTGCTGAATTGATGTAATGCTACAATTTCCATTCATGAGATAAATTTTGAAGGGAAACATTATGAGTTAAGCTTTTCTTAAAAAAAAAAAAAAAGTACATAAGATTTCCAATAATAGAATCCACTGAAAGCATGGCCCAGGCCTGTGCATACTGGCTAATACAAACTTCAGATTTTCTTTTAATTGCACAATAATGCTGAGGTGGCTATATTCCCATTGTACAATTTTCACACTGGTACTTTTCTCAACTCCTATCACAAGGAAAACAAAACAGAAGGAGGAAAACAACTTCCAAACAATAAAGTATAAAGAAAACTAAGAAACTTCAGTCTATGTCCACTATGAGGTTTTTCCAGAGTTTCTGAATGTGAGATGATTCATGCTTTCTGGTAGAAACAATAGGTAGCTTTACTATATTCCATGATTTTCAACCCAAACCACATAATGTTTGTGAATTTTAATGGTATTTTGCTTTTAAGAGCTGATACTTCTCTTACTTTACTCATAGGATATAATATCCATCTACATATACATACATACATGTGTATACACTCATATAAATTATTTTCAAGACAACATAAACAACAGTTTTTATTACACAAAGCTCAAATCTGATTTCTCAAAATCACATAATTTCGGAGGTGGAAGTAATCTCAAAAGCTATTTCGTGTAATCTGTGATTAAAAAAAAAAAAATGGATCTTACTACAACACAATCAACCTTCGATTGAAGATCTCTTTTGATGGGAAAATGATGATTTCCCCAACCAGTCTATTCTATTCCTGGATAGCTTTAATTGATAGAAGTTTTCCTGACATCAAACTCAAATTTGTCTGCCTTTACAAAGCCACTTTGTTCCAAAGTTATGCCTGCTGAGGCCAAACAGAAAAAGCCTATTTCTTTTTTCACATCAAAGCCTTTCAAATACCTGCACACTGTTATAATGTCCTTCCTGGATCTTTTCTCCTCAGAGTAATCCTTTGTGTACACCAAAATTCTCTGAAGTCAAAAGATACTCAAATATACCAAAAAAAAAAAAAAAAAAAAATGGAACAAATCTTCTGTCAGGTCAAATTTTATGAAGCATTATGTCAGGAAATCTGATACTTAAGTGATAGCAAGAGGCAGTTTAACTAACATATTAACAGGTAACATGGAATGTATATTTCCTAAATTAGCAGAAAAAATATTTTGTTAAATAAATTCTTTAAATTCAAAGCTTTTTATTACTGACAGCTAATGAAATATGTTGAAAGAGAATGTTAAGCTATTCCTTTCTTTTCCACATAAATACGTGAGGTGGAGACTATTTCCATTTCCTTAAACTACTTCTAGATGAATTTGGGATAAGGAATAAACATAAAATTTCACTAGTCTAGGGAATTCCCAGGAGATACTACTACTCTGTTCCTCTTCAACTTCTAGTCAGAACTGCATGAAGCATTGAGTGCATACTGGTGTCCAAGGGTCAGAGAACCAGGATGTGCCAGAGGCTGGCCTTGAACCAAGGCCTTCCAGGCTTGGAGGACAGTTTTCTTTCCATTGCACCATGCTGCTTCTTAGTAAAATTTGGGATATCTATTAGGACTCAGAGAATATTCATGTAAACCTTGCTTACTTCAATTCATTTGTATTTCATTTCCTTTCACTTTGAAGGTAAAAGAAATCCTAGGTATTAAATCCCAAATATTAATATATTTGACAAATACATTAAATCAACATATTTCACGTAGGTTTGAACTGAAACAATAAAACCACGATTCATTCCAATAATGTCAAATAGTGGAAAACACAGTGGACATGACCTGAAATTTTGCCTAAAGGATTTTTTAAAATTACTATTCACAACTCTACTTCTTATTTCTTTTATTAGTGACAAATTATCAATATAGTCACCTGTAAGAGGCCAGATATAGTTTTCTATTTTAAAATCCACTATTAGAGATAGAACATGGAACTGTGTGTGGTGGAAAGCAATCTTGGATATTTTGAACATTCTCTCAGAAAAATCAGGGAAGTTTTCAATAATAAGCTGGATTAATAGGTGAATATAAACTAGTGAACTGTGAAGTCATTACTTCAAATGAAGTTTTATTTTTTTGCCTAAATAATTTATTTGAAATTATATGAAAATTCACTATACAGTTGATCTTTTCAATTGTGACAAAGCAAATTTTCTACATATAAGAGGGAGTTTTACTACAAAAACAAGAGTATTACTACATAAAATATACTCAAATATCCCTACAATTTAGGATATAAGACAAAACCAAACATAAGCAGGTAGGAAACAGGTGTGACTAAGGGAAGTTGGGGGAGTCAGGAGTCAAAAAACAAAAAGGGACTCAGAGAACATGGGAGATATTACAAAAGGAAACATACTGTCAAAGAAAGTAGAGAGAACTGGAAATGGAGGTGGAACTGAGTGAACAAAACTGAGTAATCTGAACAGATTAGATTTTTTAAAACTTTCAAATATGTAGCAAATTATATAAAATATAGTAAAAGGAAAAATGAAACAAAGTTTAAACACAATGCTACAATAATGTAAAGAGGCTACATACACACACATATATATCTCAATATGGATTTAGAAAAAATGCATATTCAGAAATTTGGAAGAAATCTGACACAGGATTAATGAATTATGGCTCATTGATTATTCAATGACTTAAGAAAAACTGCTAATTGCATAGATAAACTCTATTGTCTGCTGCAGAACCTCTTAATTCCAAATTTGAGGTTCTGAAGCAGATAAAAGAGTTTATACAACTATTGTTTTACATATGTGTATATGTTGTATATGAGTATATAAAATACTAATTATATATTATGTATTTATTAGTTTCTAGCTAGGCTCTTGTTCTTTATTTATACTCTTCTTTCTGACTAGTCCTCATTAGAAGCTACATTTTCATTTCCACATTGAAAAAAAGGATAATTACAGAAGACAAAGGATCACAATAATTCTTTAACTAGAATCCTTTCCCTTTTGACTTTTTCAATGACCCTTGATTATCTACTGCATACGAGAAGACAAAAAGTAGTTTGTAAAAATAAAATGGAACATTAAAGCCTTAATAGTAGAATAATCACTTGAGAATGATGAGAGTCATAACTTTCTAAGCAGTGGATGTTGTCTAAGGGACACAATGTTCTAAACTGAATTCTGGAGTCAAGAGGACCTGGAGTCAAGAAGAGTGAAGATAAGTTAAAATTTGTCCACAGACAATCACTAGCTCTAAATCACTGAGCAAATCACTTAAACCCTGTCTGCCTCAGTTTCTTCAGCTACCTCCCAAGGTTGTTGTGAGAATCAAATAAGGTAATATCTATAAAATGCTTGACACAGTGGTTGGCCTATAATGGGTGCTTCATAGGTGCTTGTTTCTTTACTTCTTTTTCTTATATTCAAGAAGTCATAAAACTTTGGACCCAGAAAAATTAAGCAAATTAGAGAATCATACATTTAAGTATTATTTGGCCATTTCAAGTTGAATATGATTAATTTTCCATTTTGGTGAACTTTAGATTTATTGCTGTGCTGTCAGATCATTTGAACACTTACAATGTAAATACAAGCAAAAACTTTGTAAGCTTTTATACAATCAAAACCTATTTCGAAAACCAAAGAGTGATGAATTTAGTCACAGGATCAGGGTTCAAATTCAGTCTTCTACTTAAAGGAGTCATGAGAAACTGAACTGCTTAATCTCTCTAGGTAATTGCGGTTCTTCATTTTAGCTCTTTCTCATCTCCACAAGCTGTTCCAACCCAGCCAGCTGGGGAAAAGCAGCTGATGGCACAGTGGATTCTGTGGATTCAGCTTCAGACGCTTATTAGCGGGAGACCCTGGGAAAGTTATTGAAATCTGTTTGATTAGTTTCCTCTACTGTAAAATGAGAATAAAATAGAACTTATTTTCCAGAGTTGTTGTGAGGTCTAAATGAAATTATATTTTAAAACATTTGGCACAATATCTGGCACAGAATGGGCACTTAATAAATGCTAGTTTCCTTCTCCACAAAATACTCTTTACTTAGGGGAAATTGAGTGGATGCCTATCAGTTGGAGAAATAACTGAATAAGTTATAATATACGAATGTAATGGAATATTATTGTTCTATAAGCAATGATAAGTAGGCTGATTTCAGAAAAGCCTGGAAAGATTTGCACAAACTGATGCGAAATGAAATGAGTAGAACCAAGACAACATTGTATACAGCAATAAGATTATGTGATGATCAACTATGGTGGACTTGGCTCTTTTCAACAATAAGGTGATTCAAGACAATTCCAATAGACTTGTGATGGAAAGAGTCATTCACATCCAGAGTTCTGGAGACTGAATATGAATCAAAAATACTATGGAATGAATGTTCACTTTTTTTGCTGTTTGTTTGCTTTTTTCTCATTTTTTTTCTTTTACCTTTTGATCTGATTTTTCTTGTGCAGTAAGACAAATATGGAAATATGTTTAGAAAAACTATATCTTTAACCTATATTGAATTGCTCACTTTCTATGGGAGGGGGTAGGTGAGAAGGAGGTAGAAAAATTTGGAACACGAGGTTTTGCAAAGTTAAATGTTGAAAACTATCTTTGCATGTGTTTGAAAAAATAAAAAAGCTATCATTTTAAAAAAAATGATCTTTCCTCACCAATACCTCTTCAGAATCTCTGGCTTCATTCAGAGCTCAAGTAAAGATTCAATATCCATCGAGGCTTTTCATGACCATCCCTAGTTGCTACTTCTTCCCCAATTAGTTTGATTTATTTTGCATATGCTTTGCTTTTATTTGTAGTATATATAGTATTTGCTCCCCCCAAATGTAAACTACTTGTGGGGCAGTTTGGACCTTTGATATCACTATAGGGAACTTCCTGATGTGGAGAAACTATCAATACTGGCTTGGAAGTATCCATCTATCTACTCTGCCATGATATATCTCTACTGATAGAGACTAATTAGTTTTGTCTTAGCTTTTACCTTGATATCTAGAATTTCTAACACAGTGCTTAATGTTGCTAATTGATTGAGTTGGACTAATGACTTCTAAGATCCCTTTCAGTTCTGAATCTATATTCTTATTAAGTAGCTTTTTAAACAAAGTGATCAAAATTGCTGCATCTGAGTTCTACTACAAGACAGGCTTAATAGTTAAAATTTCTTATCATAAAATTAAAGGTCCTTGATACCTTAGAAGCATTTTACGCTTTCATATAAAAAGACTAAGTAGCACTGGCTAAATTTCATAAATTTTAGTAAAAAAATCTAAGGATTTTCATCTCCAAATACAAAAGTGTAATTTTCTCCTTCAAGGAAAGAAAATTTCTAAGAGATAATATAGAAACTAAATAAAAATGAAAACCAAAATCCTATTTCTAGATGCCAATAATTATATTTACCTAGTATTGTGCCTCTTTCAAATGCTTTTAGTAAATACTAAATACATCACATCTTTCTTTATAATTGAGGGAAGCATGATTTCCTCCCCCATTTTCAAATGGAAATAGAGATTAAGAGTCATACTCAAGGTCATTTGGAAGTAGATCTGGAGTTAGAACTCAGAGTATCCTGACTTTCAGTCTACTGTTGTTACTAGTAGGCCTTAGATATTGTTATAGTATCTTTTCCACCCTATAATCTCTATTAGACTATCCAGTTATGCATTTTCTGAAAATCAGAAAGTGCAAATTTCTCAGATACAAAAATATAATAACGTATCACAAATTCTAAAAAAGTCATTCATAACTTACCATCAAATCTTTCCTGTTCATAAACATTATTTTTCATCTGAGCACATCAGATCTAAGTTTGCAGGAAGCCAGCACACACCTGAACAACTTCATAGTAGATGAAATGAAAGAACAGATCTATGCTATAGGAAACAATGTCATGCCAAGAAATATCACTGAAAAATAAATGACCTACACTTTGCGTTCTGTAAAATAAACAGAGCAATAAGGAATTCAATCACAGAATAAAAAACAGTTTTTGTAGTACCTATGTAATTTTTAAAAGCTTTTCATTTTGGAAAAAAATTTTAAAATCCTTTACAAAAGAGAGTATCTTTCTAAATGAAGTGTTTGGTCAGTCAAATTGGTATATATCCAAACAGTAGATAATTAATGCATTTTTTTCACGTATGTAAAATAGTAAAATGCTTAAGGTCTATGTTTAAAAGGCAACATCTAGGGCATATTGCAATATATTCTAGTGTCCAACACTTCTGATAGAAATTACTATTAGCTATTTGTCACCATAACTTTCCTCTTTCTTATTATACTTTCTGAATTTTATAATTTGTAGATACATAGTAATTGACTCAGATTTCATTAGTAAATTTTTAAATAACTATATAAATTAAAAATGATCATATGCCTTTCAATTTTGATTGTTTTAACAATTATTTCTCTTAAAGAACTGTATCCTATACAGCATGTTGTAAAGTTTACAATATAAATGATTGAGTTTTATATTCATTTCCCTGTCTACAACACATTCATATTTTATTTAGGTTGCTCCTTTCCTCATGAATAAAAAAGTAAATGTTAGTTTTCATATTCAAACAAATTCTTACACAAATTATATGTGTAATTCTGGTGAGTTTCTTTTACCACTAGTAGTAATAAACTAAAGTAATATCAATACTTTGTACACTAAAAGAAAATTTAATTAATTCAAATAAAATTAATTATATCACTTTAGTCAGTGATAGTAAATTTAGAAGTCATACCAAAAAGAGAAATGTCAGATACAAAGATGAGCTTGCAGGTACAGGTTCTTGTAGTAATTGAAAATTTCCAGATGTATCAATATATTAAGACAAGCCATGATGGCATTTCCCCAAAATGTATTCTCCTTAGAAAAGTTGCAGTTGAAAACCTGAATATTAGCATCTTCCCATACTATTTACGACTCATTCAGCTAATTGAAAATAAATGGTTAAACTGATAAGAGAATTATTCTATCATCTCATAAGATGAGTATACTTTTCAGGGTCATATAAGAATTTGAGAACAGAAGCACTGAATGCCACAATACACCTTTCATTAGATTGGAAAAGAAAAACTCACAAAACTCATTTCTTGTTTTATTGGCACAGGTTACACTTGTAAAAGGTAAAAATATGCAATTTTCTATCAACAACTTGAAGGAAAAAACAATGGTCATTTATTTCAGGCATACAAGCATCACAAAAGATAGTACAGGAACAATTCATAAGATTAATTTACAATAATATCTTTAATTCATTATAATAAAATCCATATCAACATTACAAAACCAAATATAAATAATTTAGTTGATCACCTGATTGGAACACTTATGACATCGCCCTTGAAAAACCAACTATCCCATAAAGCATGTCTCACTTAACACCTGCATTTTCAGGAGCCAATTAAAGTCATTACTTAAGAGTATATTTAATCTTTTAAGGAATCAAATGTTTTTAGTATGAAGAAACTATGATGTTATCACAGAAAAAATAAAATATTTAGGAGCTTCTGGCCTATTTACCCTATACAAATTTTTTTAATTATTAAAAATTCTAAAATAAAACAAACTTTTTACAAAAAAACAAAACAAACTCTTTACGTTAAAAAGCTTTAAAAATAATAAGATTGTAGTTTATTTACGGTAACATTGTTACAGTTATATTGCAGGAAGACTTCCATAAATCAGCACCTTATTTCTAAAAACTTTTCAAACATCACCAACTATCATATTATTTACATAATCAGCAAAAACACCAGTATAATTCCACAGTGATGCATACTTTCTGAAAAGATTCTCCAGATGAATTTGGCAGATTTCCATGTAGGATCAACCTATTCGTTTAATTACATTTATTAAAAACTTATTTCAATGGGCATGAAGATAATAAGGAACTGAACCACTGTGGTGTTCTGTTCTTTAACATTTCAAAACCTATTTTTATTTAGCCCAATTTGAATCTTAGAAACAGCTAGTTCAGAATTTGGTTAAAAAAAAACCTATCTGGTATAAAATAGCAAAAAAGCCAGAAGTCTCAAAAGCACCATCATTAGTAGTTGCAAAATATTTTTTAAAAAATAACTGTGACTTTTAAATGACATTAAAGTAGTAAGGATACACTTGCAGGTTAGACATGAAGATATATTACAGTCACATCTTGTCACCATTGAGGCCACTAACAGCAAAAAGGCAATTAAATTACTACTAAACTTGTGTATCATCACTTCGTGTGAAGGGTTATCAAATATACAAAAGGAAAGATATCAGAGATATAAAACTCTCAGCGTGTGAAATTTATTCCACTGCATCTAAAAACTAAGGAACTTAAATTTTGAGTGTGCTGTAATACCTAGGCACAAAAGGGGTGAGTGAAGGATGAAGAGCCAAATCAGAATTTTCACCCTACCGTTTCCAACAGGTTCTATTCTTTACAGCTGGATGATTTACTAATTGTTACAGCAATAACAGCGCTAACAATAGCAAGATATTAAGATATGCCATTTAGGCAGTAACCTGTCTTTCCCCGCTCAGCAAATCACGTTTTAAAAAAAAAAGGGGGGGGGGGGAGATATCCTCTCTTACTTCGGGTCCATCTTGAAATAAATAAAAGTTTAATTTCGAGAAAAATGGATTCATTAGCTATTTTATCCTGTTAGTAATCAGCATGGATTTATCAGATAACATCAGGTTAACTGTCGATGCTCATGAAGGCATCTTAAAGATATGAAGCATCTCACTAGGATTGATTATTATAAATATCCTATTACCCTGAAGCCGTCTGGCAATACCTAGAATACATTAAGAATGATGAACGGGGTTGGGAGGGAGGGGAGAAAAGAGAAAAAAGGGAGGGAGTTACCACCTAAAATTCATGTAAGGGAAGAAACCTCCAAAACCACAACATGATCCCTCCCCTCCCCCCCCCAAAAAAAATAGACCAGCTACATTTTGAAAAACCCCAGGACAGATACGGTCTGGTACTCACCCTTCTCTGAAGAACTCTACTCACAGTCTAGCTCCAACACTGGGAGGGAGGGAAAGGAGGGTGTCTGCCTGGCTGGAGGGGGTGGATGTGTGCGGTGGGGGCTGTCGGTGCGTCAGTGGAGTAGATGATTGGGAGTTTGGGAAGGGAAAGGTACTTATTGGAGGTGGGGGGATGGGGAAAAGAAAATAAAGTCCAAGGGAGAAATAGACTGAGAGGTGAAGGGATGAGAAGATGGGTGGACGAAAAGGGGGACAGAGTAACCCCCTTCCCCAAAATAAACCCACCAACCACCACCAGCTCTAGAGGAGGTGGGAGGGAGGGGCAATCAAATAATAAAAGAAAGAAAAAGAATAAGCGTTGGGTCAGTGACTCTCTAAAAAAAAAAAAAAAAAAAGCTGAGAAAGGAACAAGGACCAGACTTTAATGGAAAGCCCGGGCTGGCAGGGAGGCAGCGAGGAAACGCTTTTGCTCTATCCCATCCCTTTGCAGTCCCCGAGCAGAGGAGGAGGCTGGCTGAGGGGGAAGTTGCTGCTGCTCATGAGGAGGAGGAGGTTACACTGTAACAAGTACAGACAGACAGCCATGGATCAGAGGGGAGCTGGGAGCGGCGGCGGTGGCCGAGGCAGCAGCGGCAGCCGAGGC
>JAJPUD010000472.1:25353-39320 GCA_023553655.1 Myrmecobius fasciatus | reverse complement strand
GGGGGGAGCAGGACGGAGACGCCCAATGGCTAAGCCCGCCCTGGGGACGGACGCGAGTTGCGGCCAATGGGCGTGCCTCTCCCTAAGCGGCCGGCGTCACCCCCGGTCCAATGAGTCTTCTGAGGACACTGATGCGAATTTGGGGGTGGGGAGGGAGAGTATCAGAGTTGGGGGAGGAGAGGTGGGTGGACATTGAGACTGAGGAGGGGTGAAGGAAAGAGGAGTCCCTTTCTCGATGGTGGGCGTCTCTTTTCCCCTCCACCCCGACCATGTGCTGCCTCCGCCAATCAAAGCTCTATCAGGGAAGTGATGGGCGTAGTACTGCAGCCAATGAAAAGCGGGAGGAGTAGCCAGGGAGCCAGAGAGGAAGGAGTAGGCGGGTCTAAGCCCCTCCCCCCCACCCTTCCCTCTCCATTTGGGTTGGTCACACAAATAACTGAGAGTTGGAGCTGCTGTGGAGGAGGAAGAGAAGCTAGCTGGGGCTGCTGGCTTCGTGACAGAGATAGGGACTGACTGTGCTGCCGACTCTGAGCAGGGAGAAGGAGGAAGAGGAGGAGGCAGGCAACTTATTCAGCGCTGCCGCTGCCGCCTTGGTCTCTCTATGATTGAGAAAAGAAGTCGCACAGACTCCCTCAGGCAGCCTGGGGCTCAGTGGGCCACGAGATGTAAAAAGAAACATAGTTTTTTTTTTAATCCAAAACTATGGCCCATATCTGGGTTATGAGGGCCACATGAGTCCGAGAGGGTATAAGACGGCCGAACTCAGCTGTTAACGGGCACCTTCGAGATGACTGGACAAGGGGGTGGAGTGGGGGAATGTGCCATCTTTGCGCCCTACTTCCCCCTTTTTTTTCTTTTACTAGGAGTCAGGTTTGGGGCAAGTTCAAAATTACTCATATATAAAGAAATTTATATACACTCAGACACATATGCATGAATACACACATGGCATATAACGCATATTTCTTAAACCTATGTGTATGTATTATACACACAATACATGTATGTGTGTGCATATATACACGTGCACAGATAGGTATGTTTATACATACATGCGTATACACACACACCCTTATTCCTGATGTAACTTCTGAAAAGCCTCTAACTCCACTGACCACAGCAGTGACGGATGACCCTGTCCTCTCCCTCCCCCCACTTCCCACCAAGAAATCTCCTTAAATCTCCAACTCTCCACTGGCCCCACTTTGCCCCCCACTTCCCTTCCGATCCTATCTTCTCTACCTTGCCCTTCAACGAAGCAGCAACGATAATGCACACCCATTAGATCCTCTACTTGGTAGCTCTCTATTCCCAAGGGCCATGGCTTTTTTCACTTTCTTGGCTACAATCCAGTAAGGCCTATCTCACAGGCCTTAACCCTTTCCATGCCTTTGAACTGATGAAGAAAGGAAACACTCTAGGTCAGCAAAAGTTAGGGAAGGGGGGGTGGGGGGTGGAGCAAATAAACCAACAACAATCCATTATCCCCACTGTCAGATGAGGTTCTTCGGGCTGGGCACTAACTAAAACTTGTTCTTCATAAAGCAAAGAAAGAGAAATCAGAAATCACACCAGCTGCAAAATAAAAGAGCTGTTTTAAAAGAGCCCTTCAAAAGAAGGTCCCATGTCAGTTTTCTGTGTACAGATCAGCCAAGTTATTAAGACCACGGACTTAATTTTATGTACAGAGAATCACTCAGTTTCTAATATAGTTATTGAATATATTCAATATATTCAACACTATAAGAAAAATTTAACTTCAAAAACCTTTTTTTCTTCCTCTGAAATTATTTCATAACTTAACCAAATGTGACATAAGAAAGTTTTCTATAGAAATGTTTTTTACCAATAAGGTCTAAAAAAAGCACTGGTTCTATAACTTCATTAGTATAGGGAACTCCTGGGAGAGCAAATTCCCTCTTCCCATGCATGTTGGCTCCTTTGCAATTTACAATTGAAGACATTTTGAAATCACTTGCTAGTATGTGCCAGAAACAAGTCTTGAACTTATGTCCTTGAGATTTCTCTCTACTATGGTACACTACATTTCTTGTGTTAGTACATAAAATGTACTATACATAGAATACATAATAAACAGACTTCAAACTTAAATATACAGTAAAGTCTTCTATCTAAAGATCTCTATTAGAGTTAAATAACCTAAAACACAGTGGTCCATGAGACAGATTTTTTGGTGACACTTTACTATTTTCCAATTTATATAATAGCTTATATTTCCATATAAGGTTTGCAAAACACTTTATATACAGCATCTCTTTTGCTCTTCACAACTTTTTGAGGCATACTGTTATCATTTTACAGATGGAGAAACTGAGACCTAGAAAGGTTGACTCCCGAGGTCATATAGCAAAGTAAGTATTTAAGACAGGATTTGAACCCAGGTCTTGCTGACTCCAGTTCTAATGATGTCTTCTCTATA
The DNA here is from genome assembly GCA_023553655.1 of Myrmecobius fasciatus. Taxonomy (NCBI): domain Eukaryota; kingdom Metazoa; phylum Chordata; class Mammalia; order Dasyuromorphia; family Myrmecobiidae; genus Myrmecobius; species Myrmecobius fasciatus. Next base: position 36,880 of record JAJPUD010000472.1, on the reverse strand, counting down.
ACAGGCTGTTTCTTTTTTCCTTTTTTCTTTAGAATTGGGGTTAAGTAACTTCCCCAGGATCACATAGTTATTAAGTGTTGTGTCTTGAGGTCACATTTGAACTTAGATCTTCCTTACTTCATCAGTACCAATATTCTATCCACTGTGCTATCTAGCTGCCCCTAACAGGTTGATTCAATTGTATATTTTTTTCTTTCATATTCTGTTCTCTTAATCCCTCTCTCTTCTTTTTATCTCTCCATCAACAACTCTTTTGTATCTTTTTTTGTCTTTTTTTCCCTGCCCTCCCTTTTCCCTTTCCTCCTTGACTAGCAATGGCAGCTATCAGCTAATGCTAATCAGAATGGTAAAGTTGATAAAATGTTTCTTCTGTTTTCTGGGTGTGTTCCCACAGTTCTATTTTAAAATAAAACTTAATATAAAAATACTTCATATATAGTATTATTCTCAAGATTTTAGTTTACTAGAGACATATGGCATAGCATAGACCATTTTAGTCTCATGTCCCTCACATCAGTTGCCTCCTTTTTTTCCTTTTTATACATCTTTTCTCCCATCCGCCTTCCTCCTATATTTAGGTACAGTAAGACACAAATAGAAATCAAAATGTGATTTTAGTTTTAGGGGAAAAAATAAGAGCAATTGAGGAGGGACAGTTCAGACAAGAAAGATGAGAGAGAGAGGGAATCAAAGAGAAAGGAGTATGAACAAAAAGAGATTAGGGAGAAATGCAAGAGAAATAGAGGTCTTAAAGTCAAGAGAAAATTGAGAGGCCATCTGTCATGATCTTCCTCTCTTCCCATATGTGGAGAGGCCAGCACTTTTGTGTTGGACGGAAAGCAAAACTAAAGGCAGTGATTCTATTGCTGGGAGAGTGGGAGGATGGGGAGTAGGGCAAAGGTTGCTAGCCTCTTTCAGTTTTCTCAGTCCTGTCCCAGCTCCTGTAATCTGCATGGAACATGAGGGAGCCATGATGAAGGGTTGAAAACAAGATACTACAACTTTATTCTGCTCCTTTGCAGTTTCTAAGTACAGCCCTAGAAAATAATTTTCTAGTAGCAGTTGTATAGTAGGAATTAAAAAGAACTTTATAATCATAACTCAAAAATTGAAAGAGTCCAAAGGAATGCCCATACAGTAGAAAAAAAGCAGAGAAACAGAAAATTCCAGGTCAGCTGAGAAAGCAGTTAACGTGATGATTTCACCAGAAAATGTTCGTGGCTCTCCACTTTTAGAAATGTGAGTTACTCTACCATGCATGTGCCCTGCCCACAAAGGATCTTTGTGTGTGCCCTTTCATATATTTTCTCCCTATTCATAGAATCGTAACCTATAAGAGAAGAAATTACCAAGTTTAGGAGTCAAGTTTTCATAGACACCTTGCTATGCTGTTTGATTCTATGTCTTTTGTATTTAATTCATGTATTCTCTATTTGGCTGATAAAAAGAAACCTGTCAACTTATGTTTCATGGCCTATGGCAGTAGACTGAAGCTGGATACTGGCCTTATATCCACAATGTGTCTGAGACCTGGAGTATTATTGGGAGAAATCAGATTTTGGTGGTAGGATATAGATGGCATGCCTATACCACAAAATTTCTTGACATCATCTTCCATTCTCCCTTGTTTGTCTTTGATGGAGTGGCCTTCCTTCTCTTTGCCAAGTCCAATGCCTCTAACTGAGAACTTGATTCTATTACTTTCTGAATCATCTAGTTAGTTGTCCTTTCTTCCCAACCTTCAACCTCTCCCTAAAGGATTGCTAGTTGGACATGGAGTCAGAAAGACCTTCATTCAAGTCCTTTCCCAGATACTCATCAGCTATGTGATTGAGGGAAAGTCACATTTCTGTCAGTTTGTTTCTTGAGCTATAAAATAGAAACCATAGTACCTCACAGAATATTATGAAGTTCAACTGAGATGATATATGTAAACCTTATGCAAATGTTAGCTATTATTAAGAGTTCTGTCTTTGGGACAGCTAGGTGGCTCAATGGATAGAGCACCAGCCCTGAAGTCAGGAGTTCAAATCTGGTCTCAGACACTTAACACTTCCTAGCTGTGTGACCCTGGGCAAGTCACTTAACCCCAAATGCCTCAACAAAAAAACAAAAAAAGAGTTGCTGCTTACAAAAATATCTAGTTTTTCCCCACTCTTAAAAAGCTATTATCCCTCTTGCCTATCATAGCTAAACTCCAAAAGCTGCCTATCATTTCTTACCATCACTTTCTCACCAGTCATTCATTTATTTGTATGTGTTTATTTTTAAATCAATAAAAATCCACCTTCTCACCCTCCTGTCCCTAATCCCTTTCCCACCTTAATTGAAGACAACAGGAAAACAAAACTCGTGTTACAAATATAGGCATACCATAAAGATATTGTGTATTTGGTTCTGGACTACTGCAATAAAGCAAATATCACAATAAAGTAAGTCATATTAATTTTTTGGTTTTCCAGTGCATATAAAAGTTATGTTTACACTAAACTGTAGTCAGTTATGTGTATAAAAGTATCACATCTACAAAAAATATACATATCTTACTTAAAAAATACTTATTGCTAAAAGAATGCTAACCATCATTTGAGCCCCCAGTGACCTGTAATGTTGATGGCTGCTAATTGCTCAGGGTGGTGATTGCTGAAGGTTGGGATGGCTGTGGCAATATCTTAAAGTAAGACTACGATGAAGTTTGCTGCATAGATTCACTGTTCTTTTCACTTAAACAGTTAGAGGCCATTGTAGGATTATTAATTGGCCTAATTTCTTATTGTTGCATCTCAGGGAATAGGGAGGCTTGAAGAATGGGAGACAGGAACAGCTGGTCTGTGAAGCAATCAGAATACCATAATACACAAAATATTCATCAATTATGGATATGATTCTTTGAACCCTAAAACAATTACAATAATATCAAAGATCACTAATCACAGATTACCATAGTAGATATGATAATGAAGCTTGAAAGATTGTGAGAATTACCAAAATGTGAGACAGAACATTATATTAATTTGTGCTATTGAAAGATGGTGCTGATAGACTTGTTCAATGGAGGATTGCCACAAACCTTCAATTTGTTTAAAAAAAAAAAGCAATATTTGTGGAGTGCAATTAAGCAAAGCACAATAAAATGAGGTTTGTTGATATGTATGGTCAAGCAAAATAAATTTCTTTATTGGCCATGCTCAAAAAAAAAAAGTCTCTGTACTCTGAATCCTTCATTTGCCAAACCATATATAAGCCTGATTCTAGCCATTTGAAACATGAATTCTTTATGACTGCTTGCATTAGTTTTTCTTTGATCTGGAAGCTCTGAATTTTTACTCTGATATTCCTGGACATTTTCATTTTGGCATTTCTTTCAGGAGATGACCAGTGAGTTTTTTTCTATTTCTACTCTGACCTATAGTTCTAAGAAATCTAGGTAATATTCTTTTAAGATTTCTGATATATATCTTGGGCTCTTTTATTATTTCTTTTTTGTCATGACATTCAGGTAGTCCAATATTTCTTCAATTTTTTTCTATTTGATCTATTTTCTTAGTGAGTTGTATTTTCTATGAGTTACTTCAAACTTTCTTCTTTTTTTTCTCTCTTTTGAATATTTTGTTTGAATTTGTTTGAATATTTCTTGTTGTCTATTATGGTGTCATTTGGTGCATTCTAATTTTAAAGGGATTTTGTGGCTTAGGCTAAGATTTGTATTTTTTGTGTTAAGCTATTTCTTTTCTAATGCTTCCATAGCTCACATTTCTTTTCCAGTTTTTTTTTTCCTCCTCTTAGCACTTTTTTCTTTGATTAAAAAAATTATCTATTTTATTTAAACTTTCACTTTCTCTGTTCTAGAAATTCTAGTGAATTTGTGTCCAATCTGTATTTTACTTTGAGGCTTTGCTTATAGATGTTTTAGAGTTTTTAAAGTTATTCTCTCTGGGTTTATGTCTTAAGCATCTCTGTCACCATAATAGCTTTTAATGATAGAATTAAATATTTTTTTGTTTGTTTTTTCATTCTTCCAGCATACTTCCTGACTTCAGATTTGATGTGAGAGCTAAGCTCTGCCATACTTTTAGAGGAAAAGTCCGGGCTGGCCTTGGAGCTGCTTTCTGGAGGCATTGAGTGGTCTTATTCCAACTTAGGCTGGAGAACAACAAATTTTCAGTGCCCTCAAAATCACTTCATCCAGGGCAAAGTCATTGCTGCTTTCTTGGTCTGAGTTCAGGAAGAGCAAGAGTAGAATGCTGTTGAACTCAGCTACTATCAACTGCCTGGGAAGCATCACTGATTTTGAGTGATAGAACTTCAAGATTCCCTTTGGTCTGGGTTCCTACCTTGGGTATTCCTCTGTAAGCTTCATTCAGACTGGACTAGAAGTTAGAACTAAAACCCTTCTCTGTTCCTGGAGTATAAGTCTCACCACAGCTGTTTGATTTTTACCTTGCTTCTCCCAGACTACAACCTGTGGCAGTTTCTTATCTCAGAATATCATCACTGAATACAGTTCTTTTCTACAATCCACTCTGGATCTGTGACCTAGAATTGGGTATGGGCCAGTTGGTACCTGTACCTTCAATAAGTCCTGGGACCTTCTCTTGTCCCACTGCACAGCCTCTCCCTACACATTAGAATGGTTCTTATGAAGTGTTCCTTGCCCATTGTCTATAGATCTCTCTGTCTCCTTATGCTGACATAGGCTGGAAAAAAAATGCTGATTTTTCTTGGATTTCTCCATCAGGATTTTGTCTGGTACATTTTCTAGATCTGTTTAGAGGAGGTTTAGGGAAGAACTCTCTGTACCCAACTACCCAATCATTTTGACTTCCCACCCACTTATTTTTAATCCTTGCAATATGATTTCCAGTCTTACAACTCAACTGAAATTGCTTTCTTCAAAGTTACTAATAATCTCTTACTTGCTAAATTCATGACCTTTCCTCAGTCTCCTTTTTATCCCCTCCACAATACTTGTCACTGTTAATCACAGACTCTTAAATACTATTATCTTCCTATGTTTTTGTCATACTACTTTTCTTGGTTTTCTATCTGCTTACCTGGCTATTCCTTCTCAAGTTCCTTTACTGGGTCACCATTTATATTCAGCCACCAAAGCTCCATTCTATGTCATCTTCTCTTCTATCTGAACCCCACCCCACCTCTATCTCTGTCTCTGTCTCTCTGTCTGTCTGTCTGTCTCTCTCTCTCATCTGTTCCCTTGGGGTTTAATTATCATCTTTATTTAGAGGTCTTCCAAATCTATATATCCTACCTAAATTTTTCTCCTCCCCTCCAAATTAATTAATTAGCAAGTCTTTATTAAGCACTTACTATGTGCTGATATACTCAACACTGGGAAATATAAAGAAAAAAACAAATCTCTCACATCCTATTTGATTACTCTACCTGGATGTTTTATAGGGATCACCTATTCAACTTGTAAAAATAACTCATTGTCTTTTCTCCAAAATCTACTCCTCTTATATACTTTTCTATTTCATCCAAGTCACCAAAATTTGCAGACTTGTCATACGATCATAGATTTAGAACTGGAACAAACTTTAGAGGTCAGCCAGATCAGCAATTTAAAATTTTTTTGGTCTCAGGATCCCTTTATGTTTTTGGAAATTATTGAGGCCCTCAATGACCTTTTGTTTATGTGGATTGTTTATCATATTAGAAATTAACATTCTTAGTATTATTATAAAAATATTTTTGATCTTGTGGACCTCCTGAATCTTAAGAACCCCCAAGAACCTCTGAATTACCCTTTGAGAATGTGATCTAGATAATCCCCCCCCCTCATTTTACTTATGAGAGAAATATTGAGGCCCAGAGAAGTTAAAGTCACTTGACCAATGACAGAGACAGGGGTTTTAACTATGTCTAATATTCTTTTTCATGTGCTATGGTGCTTTAATCTCCCATTTCCAATCAGTTGCCAAGCCTTATCAATTCTACTTTTACAATATATCTTGCTTTTATCCTCTTCTATCCATCACCTCTTGAAAACTGGACTCTTGCCCTCTCCAAATCTACATAGTTTTCCTAAAGCATGAGTCTGATCATATTAATCCTCTACTCAAGAATTTTCAATGATTCCCCATTGCCTCTAGGATAAAAAAGATATATATATATACCCTTGTTTATCATATAAAACTCTTCAATTTGGCATCTCTACCTTTCCAAAGTAATTTTATATTACTTCAAGTGACTTGTTGACTGATTCTCAAACTCAGTTTGTCCATCTTTTTCCTGCTTCTATAACTTTGTGCAAATCACCTTGGGATCTCCCATCTACCCTCAAGTCTACTTCCTCTTTACTTCTGCCTCTTAGAATCACTAGTTTTCTTTAAAACTAAACTTATGTGCTACTTCCTACAGGAAAAAACTTCCTGATACCTTGTTAAATGCTCTTTCATTTCTCATATTATCAGGTAATATATTTTCCTGTTGGTGTGATTTAAATCTCCTATTTTTTTCTTTTTAAAGTTTTATTGCTGTTTTGTTTTTAAATTACAAACATTTCCAGATTACTCCTAATCCGTGAAAGTTCTTATAATAAAGTAAAACAATTAAACAAAACTAACATTACAGTTATTTCATCTGTAAGTGCATGTAACATTCTATAGCTGTAGCCCTATCAACCTGTTTTTTACATATTTTTCTCTTCCTCTTATTTCCATTCTATTAAAAAAAAAGACAAGAGCAACAAATTCCTTGTGACAAATAAGCATAGCCAAACAAAAAAAATTCTCTCATTAGCTGTATATAGATGTATATATATGTATGCATATATGTATATTCATATATTATATATTACATTTATTATATTACTTATATACAATATATATTATACTTGTAATGTATGTATGTATTATGTATGTATACACACATATATGTTACAGTGACTACCCTGGCTCCTAATGCCTGAAAGTCAAGTATATTTCATTTTATCCAAGCCTTTTGTCATTGGTTATAGCTTCCATAGAGGGTCTTCTCCAACAGTAAACTGCCTTTCCCCTCAGCTCCATTTAACCATTTAATCCAATTAACTTTTACAAAGAAATATTTACTTAAAAGGAAGTAAGGAAAAACATACACTATATTCCTGGAACATGTGAGTATAATCTCCCCTTGTATCACTTCATATTCTAGGGAGGGGACCAGGATTAGGGTGATTATTTAGCTTATTTCTTACATAGCCCAGTACCAAATTTCAAGTCCAAAGTCATCATCCATGGGTTTCAGTGTCAGGCATATAACTTTCTTTCTGGGTAACCTGGAATCCTGCTTCCAAATTTGCAATGACCAGTGCACTATTCCACTATCTGCACCTAAGAACTGAAAAAAAAAAACAAAAAAACAAAAAACAAACAAACAGCACAAAACAAAACAAAACCCTAATCTCAGATTTGCCTCAGGGTCACAGAATAAAAATGGGAGAAGGGAAGAGGTAGTCCTTTTCTGCATGGCAAGGGAAAGAAAAGGAAACTGTTCTAGGATGGCAGTTTTAATGACATGGCCTTTTCTGGCTATACAACCAATTGAAAAGTGATCCACCATGTAATAAGGTTATACAGAATATATTCTCCCAGAAAGTGGTCCCTCCATCTTAGATGATCTGAGAATGTTCTAATATTCTGTTACATATATATGTCTATATGTGCGCATATATGAATTGTATATGTATAAATATGTCACATGTGTGATATATCATGTATATACACTACACAAACATATGTGTGTATGTATGTATTTCCCCCCCATTATTTCTCTATCACTATGCTTCACCGTTGGTCCTCTGGAATCATGAATGATTATTTCATTGATTATAGTTCTTTACAACTTTTAAAGTTGCCTGTCTTTGCAGTGATATTATTATTGAATAAATGTTCTCCTGGATCTGCTTATAGTGCTTTATATATACTATATATATATATATAATATCTACACACACACATATGTGTACTAAATAGACACTTCATAAATGCATGATGGATTATATCATTAGAAAACCAAAAGAGGGCATATGAGGAAGAGAAAAAATGTTTTTTTGGAATTGAATTGTGAAAGGAGAATGAATAGTAGGAAAAAACAAACAAATGAACAGTAGATAAACCATACAAGGCAAGAACACTTCTAGGAGTGCCTGGTTTGCTATTCCTGAAATAAAGAAGGCCTTTAGCATAAATTAGTATGGGAGCTATTTAGGACTAGATAAAATAATTAAATTTATTGACTACATAGTAAATCTTAAGACTCTTAAAAAAACTTTTAATATGTAGTATATCTTTTTACCTTTTGATCAAATGAGATTTATAAAATACTTATTTAATACAGTAGGCACTTAATAAATGCTTATTCCTTTCCCTTCTACTATAATCACTTGTGTTACATAGTCTAGCATTGAGTTCATAAAGATTTTGACATATATTCTTTAACTCTTCATCATAAAACTGTATTTTTAACACATAGAATATTAAGAGTGCCTTTGAGAACAGTCCATTTTGCCATGTCTAGCATTGATTATAGCCCATATGCTTTAAATGGGGTTTAAATCAAGTTCTGAGACCACTGAAGCACGTTTATGTCCATCTCTTGGATAAATTTCTTAACTTCATGTGACATGTGGCATAGTAGCAAGGTCATGTTACAGTATTTCATCTATATTTTGCAATTTCTATTATTTGGGAACAATTCTGATTCTTAGTGTATCACTGTATTCATCAGAGTTAATTTATTAAATACTTGCTCCATGCCAGGCTCTGAACTAAATGTACAGTCCCTACATATAAGAAGTGTGCATATAAATTCCTCTTTTTAGCATTTATAATCCTTTAAGGGGCACCTAGATGGTGCAGTGGATAGAGTACCAGTCCTGTAGTCAGGAGGCTCTGAGTTCAAGTCCAACTTAAGACATTTATCACTAATTATATAATCCTGAGCAAGTCACTTAACCCCAATTGCCTCTCATTAACAAAAAAATAATAATAATAATCCTTTAAACCCTGATCTCATCCTATCCTTTCTGACTTATTACACAATATTTCCCTCTAAGCACTCTACATATCCCACAAACTGGCCTCCTTACTGTTCCCTACCCATAACTCTTGTTCACCTCTATCTCTTAAAACACCTCTTTTCTTTCAGGACTTTCCTGCTTCCCCCAGTTATTGATGTATTCTCCTCCAAAATTACTTTGTATCTGGGTATATTTACATCTGTGCATATTAACTCTCTTGTTAGTGTTACCTCCTACAGGCCAGTAAGTAGCTTGTTTCTTTTTATTTATAGGAATGAGTAACTAGTAGTTGCTGGTTCAGAGGACATCTTAATAAATTCTTGTTAATTGATTGATTGCTAGTCTACTTCTTTTACCGATTTTTCCCTTTTGAATAAGTTATACTTTTTCATTGCCATATTATATTGCCATATTATAGTGATAAGTTCTTTTCAAACAAGGTTCAGTGATAACCATGAAATCAAATTTGTTTTCCTGCTTTAGGATCTCTAGTTTCCCTTGTTCACATATTAAGTATTTGTGTATACACATCTGAAGCTATGAGTTTTATTATTGGTACTTTTCTTGGATTTTTATCTCCCATGAATCATGGAATTTCTCTATTACGTTTCTTTTTTTTTCTCTCCCTACACCATAGCTTCTTTTTGTGGTTTTTAGTTTGGGATGTACATAGATAGCTTTCTTCTTTTCCTTCTTTTTAATTTAAATTCTCTTTGATTAATCTTGCAAAACTCAAGGCAATGCATTTTTAGCAACTCTTATTATGTGCACTCCTGGCCAAAAGAGCACATCATTCTAGTATTTTGAACCAAAATTTAGCAATTTAATTTTCAAATATTATTTTCCTAATTGACTATCTACTTCCCAAATCAGCTTTTCTCCTCTGAAACTCTTACATTCAAGAGTTTCAATCATTAGCAACAATGAAAATACTACTTGTGCTCCTAAGACCTTTGTTGGTTTGTTGTTGTTGATTTTTTTTTTTTTGCTTTGTTTTGTTTTGTTTTAACCTAATACTTTGTTATTTTTAGCACTGCTTTCTAGATTTCTTTGGCAGTATTTTAGCCCATGTGAATCATCAAAGTGCTTAATACTCATCAAGTTTAACAAGTCTGGAGAAGTTCTCAAAATATTATGTTCTAGATACATTCTCCATAAGGGACCTCCTTATGGTTGTTGTCATGTCAACAGAAAACTGCCTCAGTACCCTTAATAGGAATCACCAATTCTACTACTAGTTTCTCTTCTAGCCGTTTTTGCATATTCTCTGAAAGCTTTTATAGATTCATTACCAATGCCTAGAAAGAAAGCAGCTACTTCTTCCACAGAGGGTTCAACTTTTCTCTTTCTGGGAAGAACTTCATAATATAACAATTCCAAATGTTGTTTTTCTTCTCTTTTTGCTCTGTCACATTCTTCTACTTTTTAATCTCTTAACATGGATTAGGAATCCTCTGTCTTTCTATATTTCTTCCTCCTCTTTTTTCTTCTCCTCCTTCTCCTTCTTGTTCTTCTTTAACAGGAATACTTCATGATAATTGGAAGAGTATTTCTTCAAGCCATACTTTGAGTACTGAAAGCATACTTTCCCACAATACAACATGAATTATAACAATGGAGACATATTTAACTATATAGGGTGTTTCCTAGTGGTCTTAAAACTAAAATAATAACAACAATCCTGGGAGTGGGGAAGTAGGGTGAAAGGGAAGTATATAACCAAGATTGAATATAAAAGAATAGGACATACATAAAAATAATTTCAGGAATGCTAAAATAAAGATGAATTAAACAAAAAATTAAATTTGTAGGATGTGTTTAAAGCAAAAAGAGAATCAAGGAAGGAATGGATTCTCGGAGGCAAATATAACATTAACAGTTAAGAGAAAAAGGACCAATTCAAATAGTATTTTGTTTCCATGTTCTCGATTAAGGAAGCCTATTTTCAGACTAGAACAAATATGGCTGAGCAATTTGAAACCCAAAATGTATGAATAAATAGTAAGGGAATGCAAATATAGCTGTTCTAAATGAGTTTACATCTTCAGTTTCAAATTAATTTCATTGCAGAATACTAATGCCATTTGTAAATAAGAGTCTTGAATAGTTGAATAGTTAGCTACCTGTGTGACCTTGAGCAATTTAATCTACCTGGCCTCAGTTTCTTCATATGTAAAATGAAAATGTTAAGCTAGATGCCCTTTGAGATAATTTCCAGCTCTAGATCTATGATCCTAATTTTAAAAACAAGACCAGAAGAAGTATCAGAATTATAGTCAGTAAAATGTTGTCCAGTTTTCAGATAAGAATGGAAAGTATGTTCTGAAAATTTTTGAGAGGTGGGCTTGACATCCACCTTCTACCCACAAGCAAAATTTTAAACATAGTATTAAATGAATGATTTGGGAACATTTAGAAAAAGAACATTTAGAATGCTCCCTATAAACCACCCTGAGTTCATAAAGAATAAACCATTCTAAGTTAACTCCATTTTCTTTTTTATTA
>JAJPUD010000472.1:0-23423 GCA_023553655.1 Myrmecobius fasciatus | reverse complement strand
GGAAGGAAGGAAGGAAGGAAGGAAGGAAGGAAGGAAGGAAGGAAGGAAGGAAGGAAGGAAGGAAGGAAGGGAGGGAAGAAGGGAAGGAGGGAAGAAGGGAGGGAGAGAGGGAGGGAAGAAAGAAAACATATAAAGGAGAAACCCAAAGGAAAAAGTAACATTTTATAACCATAAAGTTCAATTTTAAAACTCTTTAATTATATAAGAAATAGAATTTCATAGTTAGAAGAACATCAAGCCCAATACCTTCATTTTATAGATGATTAAATTGAGACCCAGACAGAATAAGTAATTTTATCCAGGTAGTAAAACTTGAATATCAAATAGCAGCCTTGAAAATAAGAACTTATAGAAAATCAACTTCAGGTTTTCAGAGCTTCTTTCCAATAGAGTGCATTCCCGGTCCCATAATTCCTTTGTGATTTTTGAGTAGAAACATTATGAGGCTAAAGAAGTTAAGAAAATTTTGTTTTAGCTTAGAGATATGCAGCTATGCATAGACATCCTATAGGACATAATGTCCATGCGGAGTACCCACTATCTGAGGAATTCTTGAATTCTGTGCCAATGTGACTTCTATTAAAACCTAGCTTTTTTCCTCTTTCCGTTTCCAAGTCAAGTCACAATTGACTTCAAGTTGGTGAGGGGACAAGAATTTATCTTTCAGTAGGGAGATGAGCTCTTCTTTCTCATATTGTCCCATTTGTCTGCTTACTTTCTCACCTTTCTTAATTTCCAATTGAGATATGACTCAAGAAGTTATTATTTTTAAAATTTTATTTAATGGTTAACTTGGAAGTATATCTCCTTATATGATATGAGTATACACTGCATACCATGCTAATAAAAAAGAAATAATAATAAAAGGAACAGTAAAATAATTATTTTTAAAAGTGTGTGTGTGTGTGAGTGAGTGTGAAAGAACTAAGTCACCAAGGCTTTTCTAAAGATAACTAAAAGGAACTTTGAAATGTAAATATATTTTGCATATATTTGGGTTATGGGTTACCAAAAATCTACAAAACAAATAGTAAAAACAATAGTATAGATATGCGTTTGTTAGTGATGATTCAGGTTTATCTTAATCCTAAAGAGGTTTAGGGTGAAAGGAGAGAGAAAATATAATAAACAGAGAGGAAATACAGATGGCAATAATGACTGGGGAAATAATTCTGAAGCAAGTTTCTCTGAAGAAGATCTCATTTTTCAAATGTTTAGGGAACTGAGTCAAAAAAAGAGCCATTCCCACAGTTGATAAATAATCAAAAGATATGAACTATTTCCAAACTATTGGCTATAAAATCATGCATCATTTTTGACCTAACAAACAATACTACTAGGCATGAATTCCAAAAGAAAAAAAAATTAAGAAAGGAAAAGGACTTATATGTACAAAAATATTTTTAGTAGCTCTCTTCTCAGGACAAAGAATTGGAAATTGAGGGGATGCCCATCAATTGAGGAATGGCTGAATAAATTGTGAATATGTGGTTATGATGGAATAGCATTGTTCTATGGGAAATAATGAGTAGGATGCTCTCAGAAAAACCTGGGAAGTCCTCCATGAACTCAAGCAAAGTGAAATGTACTGTGTACAAAGTAATAGCAATGTTGTGGAATGATTAACTATGAATGACTTTGCTGTTCTCAACAATATGCTGATCTACAACCACTCTAAAGGACTTTTGATGAAAAATGCTATCCATATCCAGAGAAAGAACTGATTGTGCCTGAATACAGATCAAAGCATATTCCTGGGTTTTTGTTTTTTGTTTTTTGTTTGTTTGTTTGTTTGTTTGTTTTTTTTGGTTTATTATTCTTGAGGGTTTTTTGGGGGGAGGGAGATTTAAATTTCTTTTTCACAATATGGCTTTTATTTAAATGTTTTGCATAACTTCACATGTTCCTTCTTAAAGGGAGTGGGGGGAAGGGAAAGAATCTAGAACTCAGAGTTTTAAAAACAAATATAAAAAATTGTTTTACATGTAACTGGGGGAAATAAAATATTATTTTTTTTAAAACCCTAAGGACAATAGGAATGGAATGGATGATTCTCTAGATTCTTCCTTTCCCTTTCATCTTATGATTCTCATAGGATTAAGCATGGTGAAAACAATTGTTTCATACAAAAATACATACACTGGGGCACTTGCAAACACACACACACAGATCACTTGGTACTGTTTTGATTATGCTTCCTTAAAAACCTTTCTGCCCAAGTACTTTCCTTAATGGTTCATTATTAGTAGGCTAAATTCTGAGCTTTGGTAAGAGTTACAATTCTTATGACTTTTGACTTGCGTGATCCATATACATGTCTAAATACGTGCCTAAACAAAGGAAGAAAGCTTTGTACAATATCCTATAACCTTTTTTCTCTGTTAATTGCTTCTCTTCTAATTTCAACAGCATCGATTTTGTTTCTGCACTTTTAAATTTTTATAATTGAAGTTGTCCATTTTATTTTCTGTGATTGTCTGTATCCCTGTTTGGACAAGAACTCTTCTCCTGTGCATAGTTGTGAAAGTGGTGTCCTTCATGCTTCTCTATGACCTTTTATAGATCTCAGAACTTATTGAAATATTTGACATGAGATATTGGCTTAAAATTAATTCCTCATGGGCTTTTTCCAATTTTTTTCTAGCAGTTTTTATGGATGATAATTCCTTACTCTATTTATAAAAAATATAGTAATAAACAAATTGCTACATTTATTGAATTTCTGAGGCATATCATGTTGTACCTGTCTCAGTTTCCCTCAGTTACTGTCTCAGTTTCCCTCAGTTACTGTCTCAGTCTCCCTCAGTTACTGTCTCAGTTTCCCTCAGTTGCAATATCAGTCTCCCTTAATTGCTGTTTCAGTCTCCCTTAATTGCTCTGTCCCAGAATAGAATCCCCACTTCCTGACCTTCAAAAATAATTGGACTCACATTCCAAAGTAAACATAAAACCTCCAGATGGTCAGCCTCAACCTATCTCTTATCTATATGACCCAGAGTAGTAGCTTTCTCTGACCAGTTTCTGTCTCAGGGCTTCTTATTCCTACCTGTCAGAAATGAATTTATGGTTTCCTTGGACACCAGATGTGCTCAGCTGTTCCCATGAGTTCTTTGTCTCCCTAAGCTATAGGAACCTTATATAATGTTTGAAGTCCATCAATGAAGTACTGAGTACTTTGTATTCAGTCGGCTGACATTGTTGTCTTGTCAGTCTCTGGGCTGGACTGCGTGCTTTGAGACATGAGTCCCACCAGTCCTGATCCATAGCTATGGATTCTGAACTCTCAACTAACATCAATAAAGCATTACCTAATTTCCACTGTGTGATACTGCCTTAGTTTCTCCTTGAGCATTACAATCATATACCATGTTACTCTGATTCTGGTTCTTCTGTATTTAATCTGTTCCCACTGATCAACTAGTCTCTTTAAATGTTTACAAAATAGTTTTGATTTATATATTTATATAATATATGCATATATATTTGATTTATATATTTATATATTTGAATTATAGTTTGAGATCAAGTACTGCTAGTACTTCCTCATAACTCCCCCCTTTCCCCCTGCCCTCCTCTTCTTGCCTCCCCCCTAAATCCCTGGACTATTTCCTTTTAAGATTCTTGACCTTTTTTCCCCTCCATATAATTTTTTTTTATTGTGTTTTCTAGTTTAATAAAGTAACCTTTTTGTTGTTTTCTTGGTACTGCACTGAATTGGTAAATTAATTTCCATGAAATTGCAATTTTTATTAGCTTGGCATGGCCCAATCATGAGCAATTAACTAATTATTTAAGTCTGCTTTTGGTTTTGTGGAGTGTTTTGTATTTGTATTCACATAATTCCTCTGTGTGTGTATGTGTGAGTAAGTAGGTAGATTTTTAGATATTTTATACATTCTGTAGTAATTCTGAAAGAAACTTCTTTTTCTGATAATCTCTTCCTAATAATTTTCACTAATCATATTCAGAAAAGCTAATGATTTCTATAGGTTTATTTTTATCCTGATTTTTTATCAAGTTATTGTTTCAATAAAATTTTTGGTTTAATCACTAGTGTACTCCAAGAAGATCACCATATTATCTGTAGAAAAGTGATCATATTGTTTTTGTCTTTGCATAAGCTTATTCTCTCATTTTTTTTTCTTATTGTTATGTCTGACATTTTAAAAACTTAACCATGTAATAATGGTAACAATGGAAAGCCTTACTTTACTCTTAATTTTATTTGAAACCTGTATCATTTTTTCATTACAGAAACTATGTCTTTGTTTTAGTAGAGAAAGTATTTACCATATGAAGAAAATGTCCATTTGTTCCAATTCTTTCATCTATTTATTTATTTATTTTTAACACAAAGAGATATGTTTTATCAAAAGCTTTTAGGTCATGCCTTAATATAATAAGTTGATTTTCATTGTTTTTCCTATTAATATGGCCTGTGGTTTTTGTAGTTTTGCTAATGTTGAATCATTCCTGCATTTCTAATATAATCTAATCCATTTATAGTATACAATCTTCTAAATAGATTTTTGTAGCTTCTTTGCTAATATTTTATTCAATATGTTTACACTTATCCTTTAGAGATAATGACTGGTAGTTTTCCTCTTTTGCTTCTTTTAAGTGTTAGGTTCATAATCATTTCAAAGAAATTTGATAATATTTCTTCTTTCCTTATTTTTACAAATAATTCATATGAATATCAGAATGAATTATTATTTGAATGTCTGATAGAATTCAGATTGAAATTTACATGGTACTGGGATTCCTCCCCCTCCCCCCAGAGGTATATTATTTGCATATTATCTTTAGTTAACTGCTTTTCCTGAAACTGGATTTTTAAATTTTTGATTTTTTTGTTCTGCTAACCTGAATTTTATATTTTTGAAATCTTTTATCTATTTCACACTTGTTCATATATAACTGGATAAAATGGTTTCCATTAATTTTCTTTACTTCTGTTTCTTTTGTTGTGAGTTCTCTGTTTTTCATTTTTGATTTGGGGAATTTGTTTTTCTCTATTTTAATAAAAGCAGATTAGCTAAGGGTTTATTTTATTAGCTTTAAAAAATAGCTCCTAGTTATGTTTATTAATTCAATGCTTCAGTTTTCATTTTTTAAAAAATTCTGTTTTTCATTATTTTCATTTTTGTATGCTTAGTTGATTTTTAAAATTTACCATATTTTCTAGCTTATTTTTTGAATTGCATTTCCAATTCATTGATCTGGTCTCTGTCTTTTGATTAAAGTGTCTGAAAATATAAATTTTCCCCTAAGACTGTTTTGGCTACATACCAAAAAGTTTGATACATTTTCAGTTTTGTCAATTAAATTATTTATTGTTTCTCTGATTTGTTCTTTGGGTCATATATTCCTCAAAATTCAATTATTTACTCTCTATTTAAGTTTGAATTTTTCTTCACAGGGCTTTTATTAAAGTATTATAATATTTATTGTGTGATGATTAGTAAAGAATTGTTTCTATTTTTGTGAATTTGTTTTTATATCTTAATAAATGCTGATTTCTTTCTATTTCTATTAAGTAATTACCAAAGATCTGTTATAACGAATTTTTCTAAAATTCTAGTCAGATTTTTTTTTATATTATTCACCCTTTTTTTTTTTTTTAGAGTTACATAGGTTAAAAAGGAGGGATATTAAAGTTTCCCATTATTATAATTTTATTACTTATTTTTCCCTAGAATTTAATTTAATTACTGTAAGTATTTAGATGCACATATTTGGTGCACATGTATTAAATATTAATGTTATTTTATAATGTACAGTGTCTTCAAGCATAACATTGCTTACCTTTTGCTTATCTCTCTTAATCATGTCAGTTTTTATTATTACCTTTTCTGATGTCATGATTACTCTGCTTGCTTTTAAAATTTTTCTTGAAGTATTTCAATTTCTGCCTCAATTAATTTCAACTTTGTGTGAATCTTAAACTTTAGACATATTTCTTGTACACAATATATTGTTTCAACATGTTTTACAATCTAGTTTACTGCAGCCTTCCATTTTGTGGATGAATTCAAACCATTCAGAGTAATGATTGTTAGTTTTCCTCCATCATATTTTCTTATGCTTTTTCAGACTTTGCATGTGGATATATTCAATTCCTTGTCCAGTTTAGATTAAACTTCATGCAACAGCAACTCCTCTCACCCCTTTCTCTATGTTTATATTCTTTTCTTTTCATATACTCCAGTTATGTTAATAAGTTCTTCCTCTTTCTTTACTAATATATTCTCTTTTCTTTCCTTTTTAAAAAATCAACAAACAGAAGCAAATAGCACCAGTCTCTACATTTGTGAGTTTCTTAACACCTTCTGTGGCTTTGAAGACAATTGATTTCTAAAGACACACACTGTTCTCTATCCCTTTAGAATGTAAGTACTTTAACATTATTTAACCTCTTACAATGGATCAAATTTATTTATCTATAGTTATATAAAAATTACTTAGGATTAGCAAGAATTTTGATATGGTTGTAGTATTTAACAGCAATGGTTAGTAGTGTGTGTGTGTGTGTGTGTGTGTGTGTGTGTGTGTGTGTTTCTCTTGAAACTTGGATAACACAGAATTCTAACCTTCCCTAGATTAAACCAGACTGAATTGTTTCCTCTAAATTTAGTTAGTTCTCTACTGGTTGAATGACAGGTTTTGTGCCATATATACATACTTGATTGCTTTCCTTTGCTATGTTTGAAATTCTGTGATTTTTTAAGAATGGCTATTCAAAAAAATCTTTAGAAGTTACAAAAAACATTTCAGTGAATAGTAGATACACTAGTTGTTGGTTTGGGAAAATCAAACTTTTCAATGATCATTTAAACTCATAATAAAATAGGATACAAAAATGCTTGTCATAGGCAAATCAACACAAAGATTGGACTGTGAAAGCTTGAGAAAAGTTAATTTTTACTAATAGCATTGTTGAAACTCATCCTCCCATTGAAAGCAATATTGAAATTGTTATTAGGAGAATTCCAAGTGAACATCTTCATCAGATAGTAAAACATTTACCTCACAAATTGGAGGGGAGAGTTGGATTGTTTTTACTTCTAGTGGATTTAGAAGGCTTGTCATTATTAAGTGAATGATGCTGAACTTTGATAAAAATGTTGGTAAGTCAAATTATGGTTCTATTCTAGAAATTTCCAAATAGAGATACTGTAATTATGGCCTTGCATCATGCTACATATCATGAAAGGATAAGAAACATATCCAAGAGTTGCGGGAAAACATATTTAAATGGCCTGAAAACTCATTTAATTTAAATTTCATTGAAAATCTATGGATTATAAACAAGTGTACTGTACCTCAAAGATAGTTCTATTTCCTGATGTTATTCTCAGTGTATGTAGAAGTATGTAGCATACCCATCTCCTGGCATAGTGTTTGATAGAGTCAAATTCTGTCCCCTTTTTCTATGCTGACAAGCCAGAAGTGACATCTGAGGAAACTAGATTGAAGAGCTTAAAGTCAGGAAGGAGTCAGGAAGACCTTAATTCAAATCTTGCTTTAGACACTGCCTATTTGACCCTGGGCAACTCACCTCATTTAGCCCCAAATAGGCTCTCTATCTGTAAAATGGATACAATAATATATCACCCTCTCTTCCAGGGTTGTTGTGAGGATTAAATGAAATAACATACATAAAACATATTGCAGATTTTAAATGGTTATATCAATGCTAACTCTTATTAGTAGTAGAATTTAAGCTCCAATTATTGGTGCTCCCACTAACTTAGGATCACCTCTACCTCCACAATGTTCTTGATCAAAACTTGCTGGCTTCCTGTCCCTTTAATGGAGTTATTGGTTTCCTTGCTAGATTCCATTGGCTTTCTGGCTCTATTTTTGTGCAGTTCTCTGATGACTTGTGTTTTTGCTTTCTTGAACTATTTGATTCTTTTTAGATAGTTAGATATTTAGATATTCCCATGGGGTTTTATAATTTAACTCTTCTACAACCTTTCACAGTGCTATTTTATACAAAATTCTCCATTTGCTGTTGTTTCAGTTACGTCTTGTTCATCACAATTAGATTATATGCTTCTTGAGAAAAGGAGCTTCATCATCCCTTGTGCAGCTCTAGGCATAAAACAGTTGCTTACTAATTATCTGCAAAATCCCTCTGGGCATTTATGGGAATTAAGTTTAGAAAAAGGTGCAAGAAAAATTGTGAGAAACTTTGAATACCTCTTCTAAGAAGTTTTGATTTCATTTTATAGTTAATAAGGAACTATCAAAAGATTCTGAGTTATCTAATGAAAGATGTATTAAAAGATTAATTTGAAGTAGTATGTATTAGAATAGAGAGAAGCTGGGGGCTAAAGAGCCTTGAAGAGATCTGGAATAATCCAAGTTTGTTTAAATGATAAACTGAACTGGGGAGTTGGCAATAGGGTCAGGTTCAAGGATTTAGAACTGGGAGGGCTTTATAGATCATCTGATTCAATGGTAATTTTACATATGAGGAAACTGAAATCTCAAGAGGAACCCAAAGTCATAGAGTAATGGAAAGATTGGCATGAAACCTAGACACTCTGACACTAAATCCAGTTTGCCTACTATATACCAAACTACTTTCAGAGAATGAAAAGTATGGACAGATATGACATTTCAAAATAAAAATCAACAGTATTTGGCAACTTATAAGATATGAGAACTTACGAGAGGAAGAAATCAAAAATGACATTAAAACTAGAAGGGAACTTGGAATTTCAATTCTAAGTGACTTGGATGATAAAGATCATAAGAAGATGATTTTCTAGGAAAGCTGATAAAATGTAGAATTTTATATCTAAGAGGAATTTCAGAAATTAGTCCAAATCTCTCATTTTACAGTCAATAAGCATTTTAGTGCCTATTTTGTGCTACACACTGTGCTAAGTGATAGGGATTCAAAGAAAAGCAAAAGACAATTTCTACTTTCAAGGAGCTCACAGTATAATGGAGACAATATGAAAACAACTATGTATAAATAAAATATATACAGGATAGTTACCCATAATCAACAGAGGAAAGCACTAGTACTAAAGGAAATCAAGAAAATTTTTTATAAATATGTAATTTTTAAAATTAAAATTAAAATTTTTTTTAAATTTTAAAGCTTTTTATTTGCAAAACATATGTATGGGTAATTTTTCAACATTGACCCTTACAAAGCTTTCCGTTACAAATTCCCCCCCCAGTCCTCACCCCTCCCCTAGATGGCAGGAAGTCTACTACACGTTAATTATGTTAAAATACTTGACAAATTGAATATACATATACATATTTTTACAGTTATCTTGCTGCGCAAGAAAAGTCGGATCTACAAGAAAAAAAATCTGAGAAGAGAAACATAATGCAAGCAAACATCAATACAGAGCATGAAAATATTATGTTGTGGTCCACATTTCATCTCTCTGGGTGTATATGGCTTTCTTCACTGAACAATTAGAACTGTTTTGAAACATTTCATTGTTGAAGAGAGCCATGTCCATCAGAATTGATCATATTGTCTTGCTGTTGCTGTGTATAATGATCTCCTGGTTCTGCTCATTTCACTAAGCATCAGTTCATGCAAGTCTCTCCAGGCCTCTTGCAAGTCTCTCCAGGCCTCTCAGGTATGTAATGTTTATTGACTGACTTTTTAAACTTATTTTTAAAAATATTATTTTACTTTCCCAATTACATGTAAAGGGGGGCAGAGTCAAGATGGTGGAGTGAAAAGGTGACTCTCTGTCTCTCCTCCGATCTTCTCTCAAATCAGCAATAAAATAAGCCTCTGAACTGATCTTCAAGTCAACGAACTCAGAAATATTTGGACACTTTTCTGAAGAACTTCATATCAGGTTTGTCTAACTCGGACAGAGAGATAAATAGAGGACTCCTGTGTAGGCCGGAAGTGAGGGTGGGACTCAGCTCAGCTCATCTTGGCAGAAATTCCAAACTCCAAACTCCAAATTCCAAACACCTGGAGTTTATCTGAGGCACTCAGGACACTCTGCCCTGATTGGGGGCAGGTGTTCTGGCCCTGTTTAAGGAGTAATTCAGACTTAGTGCTAGCCCCCACCAGCCCAGCACCTTAAGTTAATTCGCCGAAGTGTCCCAGGGCATAGAATTTCAGCTGCCTTTCAGCCGCTGTTTTTTTTTTCCCTACCTTAAAGAGATATCCACGCTGTCTAAAAAAAAAAAAAAAAAATGAAGAAGCAAAAGAGAGCTCTCGCCATAGACAGCTTTTATCAAGACCAAGCCATGACCCCAGATCCTGAGGTTCCTTTAGACAAAATGCCAGAAGAAGGTACTAAAGACCATCACGGGTCACTTTTTCAAAAGGCCTTTCTGGAAGATTGCATAAAGAACCTCAAAAGAGAGCTGGAGGATAAATGGGAAAATAAACTGAAATCAGTGCAAGAAGGATATGATGCCCTGCAAAAGAGATATGAAAAAGACACCAATTTATTGAAAAATAAAATTAGTGAAGTGGAAAAAGAGTGCAATGAACAAATTGGCCAGTTACAAAAGGAGCTTAAAAAGGTAACTGAAGAAAACAACACTTTAAAAATAAGAATTGAACAAATGCAAGTGAATGACTCACTAAGACTTGAAGAATCAGTCAAACAAAAACAAAAAAATGAAAAATTAGAAGAAAATATGAAATATCTCCTAGGAAAAACAACCGACTTGGAAAATAGATCTAGGAGAGACAATCTAAGGATTATTGGACTTCCTGAAAGACATGATGAAAAAAAGAATCTAAACACTATCTCCCAGGAAATCCTGAAAGAAAACTGCCCTGAGATTGTAGAATCAAAAGGCAAAATCACCATTGAAAGAATTCACCGATCACCTCCTGAAAGAGACCCCAAAATTAAGACCCCAAGGAATATCGTGGCTAAATATCAGGACTATAGCACCAAGGAACAGATTCTGCTGGCAGCTAGAAAGAAACAATTCAAATACCGAGGATCAATAATTAGAATCACACATGATCTGTCAGCCTCCACATTGAAGGATTGAAGGGCCTGGAACCAGATATTCAGAAGGGCAAAGGAACTTGGATTACAGCCAAGAATAACTTACCCAGCTAGAATGAGCATTATCTTCCAGGGAAGGAGATGGTCATTCAATGATATAGGTGAATTTCACCTATTTCTAATGAAAAGACCCAATTACATGTAAAAACAATTTTTTAAAGATTTATTGGCTTTTTTAAATTTTGAGTTCCAAATTCCTATCCCTCTGTTCCTACCTCTCCTGCTCCCCCCTGAAATGATAAACAATCTGATATAGGTAAAATGTGCAATTGCGTAAAACACTTCCATATTAGTCATTTCATGCAAAAAAGCTGAAAAAAATAAGAAAAGGAAAAAAGGAAGGAAAGAAAGAAAGAAGGGAGAAAAAGTCTGTTTTAGTCTGCATTCAGACAACATCAGTTCTTTTGATGGAGGCAGATGGCATTTTTTATCATGAATCCTTTGGGAATGTCTTGGATCATGACATTGCTGATAACAGCTAAATTTCTCACAATTATTCATTGCATAATATTGCTGTTATTATGTGTAGCATTCTGGTTTGACTCATTTCAATTTGTATCAGTTCATGTAAGTCTTTACAACTTTTTCTAAAGTCATCTTGTTTGTCATTTCTTATAGCATAATAATAGTCCATTACAATCATACACTACAACTTATTCAGCCTTTTGCCAATTGATGAGCACCCCCTCAATTTCCAATTCTTAGCCATCAAATGATGGCATATGTATTTGTAGACGATGGGATTTTTAGTTGTGAATTGAAAGAATTTAGAAGGCAGAGGTGCCACAGTGGATAGAGCTCTGGACCTGATGTAAGGAAGGCTCATCTTTATGAGTTCAATTCTAGCCTTAGATACTTAATAACTTTATGACTCTGGGCAAATCATTTAACCTTCTTTGCCTCAGTACATCAAAATACATAGAAAGTGGTCTTTTTTCATGATCACAAATAGGTGGCAGACCTAGATTCAGGTTTCCTCCTAGTTTAATTTTCTTTCCATTAAAACACATCCAGTTTTAAACATGTTGAGTTTGAGGTGACAGTGAAAAACCCAAATGAAAAATGTTGGATATGTAGATCTGGAGTTTATGAGTAACATCAGAGATAGAAATGCAGAGTTGGCACATACCTGCCTATTTTTAAAGACATAGAATTTTTATAATCTGAAAAGGTGCTCTATAGAGGTTATAGAAAGGTGACATAGTATGTAGAAGAATGAGTACTAGCTTTAGAGGCAGAGGAACTGCTTTGAAACTATTTTCTCCTGCTCCCTATTTGTTTGAACATGTAGAAGTCATTTAACTTCTCTGGGTCTATTTCCTCACTTGTTAAATAAAGGAATTGGACAAGGTGGTCTCTAAAGTCCCTTCCAGTTTAAAATATGTGATCATTGCTCTTTTTTTTTTTTCTATAAATTCATGAAGACAAGGGTGTGTGGTCAATATTTAAGAAGCAGCTCTCCAGGGGAAAAAGTATACACATGACACACTTTTATCTTCTCCATCATCCAACAAAATAATAAATCCAGCCTTGATTTGAAGCATTTTATGATATCCAAGGCATAATGTTTACAATGAAAATTTTAACAAATTTAACAATTGGTTATATACCTCCCCTGTCTCTAAATATAATCTCTGTGCTTTAAGTCAAAGTCATAGGCATTTGACAGAAAATTTTTAAAGTGCTCAGTGGAATCCTGCTCTATACAATCATGTAAGGATATGTAATAGAGTGGGATAGAAAATAGATTAGAACAGTAAAATAATACACAGATGTAAAGTGGGGTATTAAAAGTATCTATTATAGGAATATACCTGAAATAAGTTAACATTACCTGTTGCCTTTTCATAACTCCACACCTTAGACTTTCATAGCATCCCATAATAAGTCTGTTTATTCCTAAGAGAACTGGGATCATTTGGAAACCAGTTTGCTCATCTTTATCTACAGGTAAAGGAAGAAACTATAAAGTCAATCCTCAAGAAACATGGTCATATACCAAACTAAGTCAGCTTTCTCCTAATAGGTTATCTTTGAGGTAACTTCTTTCATTATTCCCTAAATATAACACTCAGGAACTCTGTTTTCCTCCTTGCTTTGTATAAATTTGACTTTTAGCTAAAGTTTCTAAAGCATGTAGCATCACTTCTGGTCATCCTATTGACTTATGAGACAAATAATGTAAGCTATAGGCTCAGCTTTACTATAGGTACATTAATTGATTTAATACACATTCCCTAATATCTCTGGGTCATAGTAGCTCTACTTACAAAATGAAAATAAAGCAGCAACAATTAAGATGGTTTATAAAAGAAACAACATAGTATACCATTTCAGCCCTCAAGCGGGAATTTTTTTAAAAAATATTAAACAATATCATCTTTCACTAACATTCTGCCATGCCTCATTCATTTATTAAATGTTTAATGAACATTTATGAAATTTTCACTGTGATCCAGTATACATGCAAAACTAGATAAGAGAGTTTTCTTGCCTTCATAGAATTTATATTCTAGTAAGGAAATAAGATACAAATGCAGATGACTGTAAACCAGTCTGTTACTGTGGTGGGTTTTGGAACATTGGAATTTTGGAAGGTTAAATTAGCAGGATCCAAGGAAGGTTTCCCATATATGCCAGATAATGGATTGTGAATCTCTTTTTGCAAGGGCTGGACCTGAAGGTCAATCAACAAATAATGAATTATTTTGGCACTAACAACACATAAAAAGCATTTAATAAGACATGGAAGGGTTACAATCTGCATCATACTCCTGGATCTTTTCAAGTATTAATGACATAACAGATAACTATACTATTTTATTCCATCATAAGCCTTAACAAAATAATTCCTCTGCTGGATGTTCTAGTAATAAAAGAAAGTACTCATGTTGTACCAATCCCTAGCTTTTCCTTATCACTCTGTTATATGAATACTTGCAATATGATCAACTTACTGGGGTTATGCAAGATATATCCTTTTTTACAACTACTTTTTGTTGTTTTTAGTCACATCCACCTTTTCATAATTCCATTTGGAGTTTTCTTAGTAAAGATACTGGTTTGGATTTCCTTCTGTAGCCCATTTTATAGGTGAGGAAACTGAGGCAAATAGTTCAATGACTTGCCCAGGATCACACAGCTGGTAAGTATGTGAGGTTGGATTTGAACTCAGGTCTTCCTGATGTTAGGTATAGCCCTCTTTCCATTCCACCTAAATGACTGTTTTAACATTTATTACAGCAGTAAAAATCAATCACTAGGGCCAAAAGAGGATGAGATGAACATATTTATTCTTTGAGAATGAAGGACAAACAACAACAACAACATCAATAACAACCTACTGAATTTTCTCCTTTGGTTAATAGTTGGGTTTGGGGCTTTTTCCCTGACCCATGCTATATAAAAAAGAAAGATGCAAGTTGACTGGAATTTTGGAATATAAAAAAGAGGGGGAAAAGAAGATAAAGTGAGCAAAAAAAATATGACTTTGGAGAGAAGAAGACTTTGTTTTGTCTAAATATTGGCTTGATAGGATGAAGGCAATAGTTTTAGTGCTGCCTGTGGTCTCTGCCTTTACTTCATAGAATTATAGAATTGGAGAATTAGAAAGGATCTCAACTACTATTTAGTCCTACTCCTTTATAAAAGAAATCCTCACTATAACATAACATAAAAACTTCCAAGTAGGGGAAACCTACCACTTCAAACTGACCATTTTACTTTTAGAGAGCATGAATAGTTTTAAGTTTTTTTTTTTTTTTTTTTTTTTTTTTCTGAAATCAAGCCTAAAATAGCCTCTTTGCAATTTCCACTGATTGTTCCTAATTTCGTCCTTTGGGACCAAATAGAACAAATCAAACCACCTCCATAAAGCTGTTCTGATATTACTTGAAGACAATTATCATGTCTTCTTTCACCTTTCTCTTCTCTAGAGTAAAAATGGCCAGTTTCCTTAATTCATCGTTGTATGTCATGAACTCAAGCTTATCAATTTCCTTCTTAAATTGTCATGCCCACATGAAACATTATATTGCAGATAGTATCTGAAAATGGTGGAGTATAGTGAGACTATCTTCCCTCTATCCCTGGAAGCCATGACCCACTTAATGCAGTCCAAGCTCACACTGGTTGCTATATTATACTTCTTATTTATATTGAGATTGTGGTCTAGTAAAATCTCCCAGATCTTTTTCAGAACAACTGCTATCTATCCACACCTCTCTCATCTTATACTTGAGAATTTGACTATTTTTGTACCCCAGTATAAGACTGAATTTATCATCATTGAATTTCATCTTTTAGGTTCAGTTCAATATTTTAGCCTACCGGAATCCTTTTGAATCCTCATTTTTGTCATCCAGTGTGTTAACTATTAACCAGCTTTGTGTTGCTTGAAAATCTGATATGCATTTCATGTCTTATTCAAGTCATTGATAAAAATACTAAACAGTGCAGGATCAACAACAAATGCTTAGGGCATTGTACTGGAAAATTTCTGCTATGTTGACATTGAACCAGTAACAATTACTTTAAGTTGGGCCATCTGTTGAGTTTTGAATTCTTCTGATTATATTATCAATTAATTCATGTTCTTCCATCTTCTCCACAAAAACAGTAAGAGACATTTTATCAAAAGATTTGCTAAAATCTAGATAAATTATATCCACAGCAAACTCCTCATCTAGTAATTTAGTAATCTTGTATAAAAACAAAGTAAGGTCAGTCTAGCATGGCCTGTTCTTGATGAAGTCACATTGTTTCTTTGTAATTGCCACTTCCTTTCCTCGATGTTTATATCTTTAAGGATCCATTTTGGAATTTTCTCAGAATTAAAGTCAAGTGAACTGGCCTACAGTTTGCAGATTTTATTTTCTTTCCTTTTTGAAAATTAGTACATTCAACTTTTTCTATTGATGCATTTTCCATGATCTTTCAAACATCACTGAGTGGGAGGTGAAGCTAAGATGGTAGAGTGATAGAAAGCAATGCAGTGAGCTCCTCTCCATAAACACCTAACAGATCTAAAAAATACACCAGATGGAATCTTGATGGAGAAATCCAAAATAAGGCTCAGTAAGCTCTTATTCAGCCTACCTTAGGGTAGAGGGGAAGAGAAAAAGAAATGGGGAGGAGGCATCTGGGAACAATGGAGATAAGGTGGGCCAGGAGCCCACCTTGCTGCACAAGGAACATTGTAGCACTCAGGGAGAGGTCAAGGAAAACAAAGCACCCTATGCATCAGGGCAATAGAAAGTTTCAAACTATACCAAGACACCCTGAGATAGTGCTAACTGGCAGCTTTATAGCTAACTACCCAGTCCCAGATCCCAGATTTGGGGTGGAAAGATTGGGTATGGCAGTGATATTCTTCTGTTTGGAGGCCCAGGGTGATATACAGAGAAAGGATGTCATTCAGAAGCCAGCAGCAATAGCAGTGATGTAGCTCAGACTTTATGTGCAAAGCACATATTCCTGCAGAGGAATAACCAGGGCAGGAATTTCAGACCAAAAGAGACCTTATATTTTTTCTGGTCTGAGCCAAAAGAGCTTTTTAGTTGATAGGAGTAAAGTCAACTCTTGCTTAGGTCCAAACCCAGGTAAAGAATATGAAGAACTCAGACCAGGAGGCAGCAAATAGACTTTGACTTGGATCAGACTGTTTTGGGAACACTGAAATCTTGTGGGTCCCTAGTCTGTTCTTGAGACCCTGGAATAATAAAACACCATTCCAAAAAAGCACAACAGTACCAGCTTAGACCTTCTAAAAATGCTACACAGCCAACTCTTAACATATCAGTAATTAGGCTGGAAGAATAGACACACACACATACAAACACACACACACACACAAACCACATCATAATGAACTATTATGGTGGACCATTCAAGATACATATGCAGATGAAAATTTCTCTAAAATATCCACAAGCAAAGTTTCAGAAGAATACCACTTGGTCATAAAATCAACTCGAATTCCTAGAAGAGATGAAGAGCTTAAAAACATTTTTAAGAGCTTAAAAACATTTTTGTAAAATAGAATGAGAGTACCTGAGAGAAAAATGGAAAAGAAATGAGAACAATAGAAGAAAGAACTGGAAAGGGTAGTAGTAACTTGACATGAGATACAAAAGCTGGCCCAAGCATCAAACTCCCTGAAAATTCAAACAGACCAAATCGAAACCAAAGAGACTATGGGACAATAAGAATATTAAAATCTAAAGGTTGAAATAGAAGAAAATTTAATGTAGCTCATAGCAAAAATAACTGACCTGAAAAATAAATTGGGTGAAAAAGTGGAATAATCACTAGACTATCTGCATGCCATAACCAAAATTGAGTATAATGATATGTGGAGGAAAATGAATATTTAATGATAAAAAGTACTTACAAACATTCCTGCTGAAAAGACCAGAGCTGTGGGAAAACTTTGAAGTATAAACATAAGAGTGGTGATTAAAAAGCTAATATGAATGACCAAAGATAAATGACTAAATAAGGCTAAACTTCAGTGTCCCATCTAATTCCTATCATTATCAGGTTCACAGAGGGAGTCCAATTAGATAAGACCTGTCTGTGGTTCTGTTATGTTTTGATCATATTAAAAGACTAGAAAGAGAGAAGAGAAGTATACTGAAGGGGAGGGAAATGCAAGTTAGAAGAAATCATCTCACATAGTATACACAAGTAAACATCTATATGAACACAGAGAAGGAAGTAGGGAAGCAACTGATATTTAGAATGTCATCATTTTTGTAGACAAAAAATTATGAAATTGGATATAGAAATACATTTTTGTTTCAACAAAAAAGGAGGAGGGGAAGAGAAAAAAGAAAGGGGGAATTAGAGGGTTAAAGGATTAAAGGAGGGATTGGTTCTAAACAAAACTTATGAGGACAAACATACAACTTTTTTTGAGATGGAAAAGAATAGGAATCTGAGGAGGTATCTATAAATTGTAGAAAGATGAACAAGTTATAGTATATAATTGCAATGAAATACTATTATGCTGAACTCTTATCAAGATAGTGACCAGCGAGCATTCCAGAGGAATAATGATGAAACATGCTACCCATTTCTTAATAGAGAGGTAAAGGACTCAGAATGCAAAATGAACTAAATATTTTTAGGATATGGAGGAATTTGTGTTGATTGATTATGCATGTATATACTGTCTTCCATTTGTTTTATTTATATGTGTGTGCATGTATGTATATATTTACACATGCATATATAAACTTGGGAACTTTGATCAACAGAATGACCAACCACAATTCCTCAGGACTCAGGAGGAAACATGCTGCCCATTTCCTGACAGAGAAGAGATTGGACTAAGAGAGCAGACTTGAACTTTTTTTTTTTTTTTTTTTGGTATAGCTAATAAGAAATTTTGTTTTGTTTGACTAAAGCAATAGTTTAGTTTTTCTTACTTTCTCAGTGAAGAAAGGAATAGGAAATTGAAGAGATAAAAGGCTGATCTTGGCTTGAAAATTTAAAAAAATTTAAAAACAAAACAAACATCACTGAGTGATTCACTCATTAAAACTGCTAATTCTATCAGTTTCTCTGGACCAGGTAACATGAATTCATCCAGGATATTCTCTTTTAATATCTTCTTTCTTGTCTCAGATATGAACTCCTTGTTAGTAATTTTTGTTCTGCCATCTTCAAAGTCATTTTCCTTTGCAGAGAAAACAGAAAAAAAATAAGCATTGAGCAACTTTCCTTCCCTTTGTTCTCAATTATCATCATCTCATCCTCCCCAAGCAAAAATCCTGTCCTTCCTTCGGTCCTCCTTTTCCTATTGATTTAGCTAAAAACAAAAATGAAACAAAACAAAAATTTTGTTTTCCTTAGTTTCCCACATCAATTTTAGCTCATCTGAGTTCTAGTATTCCTGACATTTTTTACAGGGCCATATCGTGCTCCTGCATTCATCTTCTGCTACCTGCACTTGTTTCTATCTTCTGTATATTTCTTTTTAAAATTTAAGTTGATTGTTAAATTTCCTATATTTCTATCCTCAGCTCTTTAGGTAAGTTCTATTTTTCTTTTTCATTAGAATTGTTTCTTTTTGTGTTTTCAAAACTTTCAATGTTGAGAGTTTCCTATTCCTCTAGGGCTAACTTCCCCTGAAGTATTTTGGTTTATGGCATCCTTATCTATCTTTTTCTGAACCCATTGAAACATTTCCCCAAAAACCAGGTTTGCATATCAGACTGTTCCCAGTCTATTTTGTCTCCTTTATCATAAACTATAGGATGAAGTGGTTATTTCCCCCTAAGATTCTCATCAGTCCCTCCCTGTTAGTGAGAAGGAGATCCACAACAGAATTTCCTTTTGTTGGTTCTTCTATGTTTGGAAGGATAAAATCAATGCAAATCAAGAAGTTATTAACTGATCAGCTTTTGGCAGATAGAGTGCTCTGGTAAACATCTAGATAATAGAAGTCTTTTGTCATTGCTATATTATCCCTTTATACCAAACTTGTGATCTATTTCTCAAACTTCATCTATTTTCTTTTTTTACCTAAGTGGTCATCAGTTACTCCAATGTCAAAGCCACTTCTGTTTTTCCTTCCATTGATCTTCAATACTCTCTGTCATGCTTCCTTCACTCTGGTTCCTAGATTTCCTCATGAGTTTATATTCATAATATACAATGTTACCCCACCTATCCTCCTTCCCACTTTAACCTTCCCTGTTTCTTTTGAATAAGATATAACCTAGAGGCATAATCAAGTTATAAATTTCATTCCAATAAGTCTCAGGGATACACACCTGAGGTCTTATGTTATATATTAGTGATCTCATTCAGGTAAAGGGAGGATAAAAATAAATGAGCATTTGTGTCCTCCAGAAATATGCAATGAACAAACATTTCTGTTGTTACTCTTACTGATCTGTCTTTTCCCACTCATTATTGTTGAACTATTTTATGTATGTTTTATTCTATTTTTACCTATATTTACTTATTTATATGTGCATCAAGACATATACTGTCATAGGATTTGTGTATGTTACACATTGCCCATTATCAAAGTCATGAACTCATAGATACCAGGTTTAATATTGAAAGCTTGCTGATAATAGCACTCTGAATTGTTTTTCATGTACTCAGAGTAACATTGAGAACATCTGGATTTGGCTCTTTCTGAAAGACATTCAGTTCCCCTGTATGCATTTGGGGCTCTGAAGAAATGGGCATTATTAAAATATATGTCAAGAGAAAGGACCATTTTCTCAGATGACTTAGCAAAGGACTAGTTACAATCCATCTTCTATGGCTGTTCCTTTCTTCCTTCCATAGAGGGTCAGTCAAAAATCTACTTAATGTCACTTCCTAGGTCCCAAATAACATAAAAGATTGATAGATGAAGTTCTAATAGCATCAGTGAAGTTGAGAACCTTATTACAGAACAATATTGGCATCTCTCTGTTTGCCTACTTCCCTTTGGAATCATGGTCTACTTCCTCATTCCTCTGTTCTGACAACATACCAAATTTGAATCCTAACTCTTCCAGGTCTGCTTTGCAACTCCAAAGAACTCTGGAAGGGACCACCATTTGATCTGTAGTTGCTACTTTCATTTTTTCTGTTCCCTTTATGTCTAACTACTATAGTCAAGAAATCTCTTCCTTTCTTGTGGTTCTTTTTCTCTCTTCCAGTAACTCTTGTTCATAATTTTTTTTTAATGTCCAAGCGCTATAAGATTTTCTTTTAACTCACACATAAGAAAGGCCAACAAATAGAATCCCTTAAAAATGTCTTGAATTCTCTTTTCCTGTCTGATATGTGATCTTTTAAAAAAGATTATAATAATGTCTTTTTTTTTTACATTATCACTTCTCAGTGGCTCTCCACCACCCTCATCAAATAATCTTCATTTGTAACAAAATATAGTTAAGCAAATTAACCACTCCAATGGTCACATTTGAAAATGTATGTCTCATTCTGCACCTACAAGCCTTCACCCCTCCGCCATCAGATAGACTTGCTTTGCCATCTGTTTTCTGAAGTCAAATGATTTCATGACTAATCATCATTCTGATGTTTTTCAATTTTTTCTTTACATTATTTTAGCCATTGTGTAAATTGTTCTCCTAGTTTTGTTTACTTCACTCTGCATTGATTTATACAAGGTTTCCTAAGTTTCAAAGAATGCTTTATATTAGTTCTGTTATAGTAAAAATAATAGGCAAATGAGTGAAAAAAGAATGAAAAAGCAGTTTGAGTGTTTAATGTGTGCCAATCTCTGTATTGCTTACATATCACACACTATATTCACATATTAATTTGTTTAACCATCTTCTAAACAATGGCATTTACTTTGTTACCAATTCTTTGCTACCATAAATGGTACCACCATACACATTTTTGCATATATGGATCTTTCTGTCTTGATCTCCTTTATATCCAGTGATCGGTCAAAAGGCATATGCAGTTAAGTAATTTTTCTAGCATAATTAATTCCCCATTGTTTTTCAAAATATGTTAGTATTCCTATTTCCTTTGTAAGACATGAATAAAGGAATGAATGTAAAAAGTATATATTAAATGTTTACTATGAACTGTGTTAAATACTTGGGATAAAAAAGAAAAAAACTAGACAGACTACTTTTAATGAGATTGTACTTTAAAATGTAAAAGAAGGTTTATCAGCTGATAGGAAGGCCTGGAAATACTAAGGAAACAGCAGTGGGGCAGAGAAAAACCCTTAGGTTATGTTAAGGGATCAGATAGGAGTGCTGGGGGCTGACGGTGAGGTCCCTTAGCTTTTCATTTCACTGGAAAGGACAGTGCTTGTGACTCATCCATTTGAGCCATGTGGGCAGTCAAACTACTTGGATGGAGCAGCTGGGCTCTGGAGAGAGGGCAAAATGGGAAGGGAAAAGTGGGGGAGGAACAGTGGAGGAGCCCTGGGAGATTTTTTGTCATCTTTTCCAAATTGATGGGTTTTAGGAAAAACCTCAGTTGTTTCCATTTGCATTTCTCCTATTATATGTGATTTGGAGTATTCTCCCACATGGTCATTTAAAAAAAAAAAACTTTTATTTTTTGGTAGGGAAACTGCTTTTCAGTCACATCAGTACACTGTTGTGCTATTTCTCACCTGCAATATTCCATCTTCCAACGGTAGGCATTTTAACTGGCTGTCCCCCACCTCTGGAGCTCTCTTCCTCCTCATTTTTTGTCTTACTTTTCCAAGTCTCAAGTAAAGTCTCTCCTTCTGCTAGAAGCCTTTCAAAATGCTTCTAAATTTTAGTGGCTTCCCTCTGAGATTATCTCCAATTTATCCTGTAGATATCTTGTTTGTACATAGTTGTTTGAATGTTGTCTCTTTCATTAAACCAAGAGGGCCTTGTAAGACTTTTTTTGTACATTTCTAGAATAATATTTGACACATAAAAGGTACTTAGTAAATGCCTGTTGAGTTCTTTATCTTGTTAGTGGAACTATGCATTGATACAACTATTCTAGAAAGCCATTTGGAATTATGGTAAGAAAGCATCTACACTCCTTGACTAAGAGATGCTTTCACTAGGTATATATATATACCAAGCAGGTTAAAGATAGAACAGGTCCAATAACAGCAAAATACTCATAGTATCACTTTTTATAGTAGCAAAGAAAAGAAATAAAATAAATTGACAATTTATGAGAAAGCTGTTATTCATCAGTAAAATATATTATTTTGCTATAAGAAATCATAAGGCAGAAGAACATATGAATTAATGTAAGGTGAATTAAGCAAAACCAGAAAAAATGTGCATAGGGACTATAAAATGTAAATGGAAAAAATTGAATAATGCATAATTAAAATGACCACACTAGGTTCCAAAGTAAAGATGAGATGTACCTCTTCTCCTTCTTTGCAGAAGTGGTTGGACTCTGAATGCAAATCATTGAATGTATTGTCAAACTCATTTGATGTATTCATTATTTTTTTGAACTGTTCTTTATTTTCTATTTTTAAATTCTTTGTTATAGGGGATAGTTCTCTGGATAGAAGAAGATGCATTTTTAAATGAAAATGATGCATAAAAACCCAAAATATATCAATTAAGACACCTGTAAAGAGAAAAAAAAAGAATTTGCCTATTCATATCTTTTGACAACCTGTCTATTGGTTGGAAAAGGAATAGTCATTTATTTATTATATTTATATTTATTTATATTTTTATCTGCTATCTTGCTTGGTTTCAGCTCCAGAAAACAAGATGCCCCTTCTAGGATAAGCTCATCACTTCTAAACCTACCACCAAGTTTGCTATTTCAAGGCTTTGATTGACTCTAATTCCCTCAGCCTCCTCTCCCCAGAAAAGGAAGCTGAAGAGTGAAGTATCAAATTCCTCCCATTGCCTTCCTTTACAGAGAGCAGAGATTGGC
>JAJPUD010000471.1:677505-689452 GCA_023553655.1 Myrmecobius fasciatus | reverse complement strand
TTACTCTATTTCCCTCTACACATAGTATGTTCTGAGGAAACTGGGCTACCTAATTTCAGAGCCAGAAAGCACCTAAGAAACTGTCAAGTCCAACTTTTCATTATCTAACCAGGAGGCCCTTTTACACCATCCCCAGCAAGTAAATTATCCTTCATCCTCCGTTTTAAGACTTTCAATGAAGAGGAATCCACAACTTCACCCAGCAGTCAGTTCCATTTTTTTAATTCCCTCAATTTTAAAGAATATCCCCTCACCCAGATCCAATAAGATTCTCTGAAGATTCCAATCACTGTTCACAGTTTTGCTCTCTGGATCAGAGCAGAATAAATCTAATTATTTTACCACAAGATTTTCCTGAAATTACTAGAGGAAAGTTATCATGTTTCAAGTCCAAATACTGCCTCACTCACATTTTAGCTGTGCGAGCCTGGGCAAATCACTGAGCCTCAGTTTCCTCATTAATAACATGAGGAATTTATGGACTTTCAAAGTCTCTTTCAGCCCTAAGCCTGTGATATTCTTCATTTTCAACATGGAATAGCATCCACTCTTCTCTTTTCATTATTTGCTCTCTTCAGATACACTCCCCATTTAACCACCCTTAAAGGACACTGATTCCCTCTCATTTTACAGATGGGGAAACTGAGGTATAGTAAAGTCAAAGTAACTTTTCATGGATCATATAATTAATAAGTATCTGGAGCAGAATATAAGCTCAGATTTCTCTGACTCTGAGATTAGCATCCAGGAATGAACACAATACTCCAGTTATGGACTGACAGGAGCAAGGTAAAGAAGAAAGATCTCCCCACCTCCAATCTTCCCCTTCATTCTGACTCAGAAAACTGTTTCTTTTAATGTAGAATAAGACAGCATGAGAGGAGTTTCTTTGTTTTTATCTATTAAACGTGCTTGATTCATGTCCAGCTTGCAGGCCACTAAAATTCCCTAATCTTTTTCACTTCAATGTCTTGGTTGATGAGTCTCAAACTTTTTCTTGTTTTTGTGTTGCTCTTCATAGTACGGTATTTTTCCAAGAGGACTTGAGGTAAAGTGAACAGTATGTAAGCTGGAGAAAGAGAAAGGCATCCTGATCAGTCAGGACTAATGACCCATTAGTAGGGGATTGGGATCCCTCCACCTCTCTTTGCTCTCGAACCTCCTCACCTTACCTCCTTTATTTCTCCAAGACTCACAGAAGGGAATGAGGAGAACCAAGGGGAATGACAGAGGGGAGGACTGAGGGAGATAACAGAGGGGAGGACTGAGGGAGATGACAGAGGGGAGGACTGAGGGAGATGACAGAGGGAAGGACCAAGGGGGGACCAAAAGGCAAGAAGAGGAAGAAGAGCAGGAGGACCATTGAGGGCAAAGAGGAGAAGAAGTGAGGGCAAGGAGGAGGGAGAGGAGGGAGAAGAGGGAGAGGAGGAGGAAGAGATTTTGCATATTAATGGAGAGCTACTTCTGGGCCCTTTCTGAAGCTAAGTAGGAAGAACAGGCAACAAACTGCATTATGTTTCATTTGGATTCTGAGGGTTCATGAACTGTTATAAATATAAAAGGAGCTGAATTTTAGGTGGAAGCCAAAGAAGATTGTTAATTATTGACAAAGTTTTAAACAGATTTAGAAACAGCAAGATTTTATACCAAACCTATGGAGACCCACAGTGAACTCTTTGAGAACTATTTATCCAGCCCAACTGCATTATTTTTGAGAAAGGGAAACAAAGTCACAGAGTCCAAAGGCCTACTGGTAAATAACAAAGGTTCAAATGCAGCTTATTATTCTTTTATTTTCACCACCACACAAACTTAGTAAATGTTTGCCCAAGTATTTAATTGAATTCTTATCCCTCCTGCAGCCCTCTTCTAAGGATTCAGAAAAATTACACAGCTCTCTGGGTAAATTGATCAAGCCTGGGGCTGCAAATGCCAGTGGTTTCTGCAACCCCCTCTGAATAGCAATAGTACATCCTCATCCTGTGTTCAGATGAACTGGCTTCTGCTTGAGAGTGTTGGGTAATCTCCCTTTATAGCCTTGGCAACAGAGATGAAGTCAAACATGGCTTGCAGATGTCAAAGCTGTTAAGGAGGAGAAAGGGAAAAGGATCTCATGTTAGCACTAAGCTGCTAATTAGAGTCCAAAAGCCAATGAAGTGGGAGAAACAAATGCTTGATATCGGGTGCCCTGTCCCTCTCTTACACCTGGTACCTGGAGGCTAGAGAAGAAATCAGTACACAGGACATTGATCTCCCTACAGGGTTGCTGATGTATTCCTATGCCTTATTCTCCAAGTGTTAAGCAGAAATGAAAGCAAGATTTGAGAATGGATTTTTGTTTTGGTTTAGCTTTTTTTTCCCCCCAAGAAATTTTAGTATGTGAAGAATCAGAGAGACTTCCGGTCTAGTGAATCCATTTCATAAAACCATTGGTCTTTTGATGTCATTGGTAGCTATTTCAGAATTTGCTGTATGACTGCACTGCAACCCAGCTCAAACCGTGGAAGCAAGGTGAAAGACACTGAACTTTGCTTTAGAACAGATGTTCTTGGGAGATGTTCCAGAAGTTAGAAGGGAGCTCCTTTTTTCAAGAGCTCTTTCCAGATGCTACCAAGCTTAGTGGATATTTTTAATGGAACTGTAATTTCATTGGTATAGCGAGTACTGGTAAACAATCTCTGCTGATGGAACTTAGGCATTTAGAGAGCAACCTGGCCTAATGGGCAGAGCTGATCTAAGTCATAATGATCTGAATTCAAGTGTTCTATCTGATAAACAATAACATTTACTAGCTGGGCAAGTCACTTAACCCAGTTTACCTCAGTTTCCTCATTTGTAAAATGATCTGAAGAAGGAGATGGTAAATCGCTCCAATATCTCTGTCAAGAAAATCTCAAATAGGTTCATGAAGAATCAGAAATGACCAAACAACAACAAATCTGCCACAAACTGCCTTTGTGGCTCCAAGCATTTTACTTAACCTTTTAGTGCTCTCAGGGAACTCTCTTGTTAATCACACAGGGTCAAAAAATTTGAAAAACAGCTTGTTCATCAAATCTGGGCATCAGAGAACCTCAGAATCAGGAGGCACATCAGAGATGCATTGGCTGGGTACTGAAGAATATACACAGTTACTATCATGATGAGAGTTACAGTCCAAAAGGAAAATAAAACAGACTTCATTTAGAAAATGTGCTTGAGCTGCATTTTGAAATAAAAGAGGTATTCTATAAGATGGAGAAAAGGAGAAAATACATTCCAGGCATTTGAGATGCCAGAGGCACAGAGATAAGCGTCATGAGAGGGAAACAGGGAAAAAAACAGTTTGGTTGGATCACAGAAGAGTAATGTCCAGTGAGAATCTAAAGATGAGTATGGGCCAGTTTGTGAAAGCCATTTAAAACTAAAATGAGCTTATATCTTATCCTAGAATTAAGAAACCACTGGAGTTGAGAAAGTGGGGGAATCACATGGTCAGATCTGTGCTTAAAGAAAATTATTTTGACAGCAGAGTATAGGATGGAATGAAATGATGAGAGTCTCAAAGCAGGAAGACCAATTAGTGGGCTGTTGCAAAGATTAGGCTAGAGATGAGGGCGGAAACTAAAGTGAGAGCTGTGGGATTGGAGAGAAGAGGTTGTTTGTACCAGATGCTGAGATGTAGAGATGGGAGATTTGGCAACTGATTGTCTAGTTCGAACCACACACACATCCTTTCTCTCTCACACACACTGATATTCATATTCATCTCTCTCTCTCTTTCTTCCCTGTCTCTGTTTCTTTATCTGTTTCTGTGACTGTATCTGTCTCTCTGTGTATGTGTGTTCATCTCTCTGTGTGGTTTGTCTCTCTTTCTGTGGTGTGTCTGTCTCTCTATGTCTGTGTGTGTGTGTCTCTTTTTCTGTGTCTCTGTCTATCTCTGTGTGTCTCTGTCTCTCTGTCCCTCTGTCTGTATGTGTCTGTCTCTCCCTCTATGTGTCTCTCTGTCTTTCTGTCTGTCTCTCTCCCACCACCCCCCTTCCCTCTCTCATTCTCTTGAAAACATCATCCTGGGAAGTGGTCTATAGGCTTTACCAGACTGGCAAAGGGGTCCATCGTGCACAAAAAAGGTTAAGATGTTCAATCTAATCCAATCCTCATTTTAGAGGCAAAGATATGTGTGTGTGTGTGTGTATGTGTGTAAGAAGTTTGAAATAAGTGATTTGTCCAAAGTCACAGAAGGAGTTAGTGGCCTAAATGTCCTGATTTCTGGTTTTCTATTATTATTTTCTTTTCCTATTTGCCTTTAAAACCCCATTCCCCCATCCTCAATCTCTAACAGCAAAATAGCAACTGGGAAAATCTCCAAGGGCTAACCTCAGTACATATGAAGTGTGTACACACTTTAACTTTATACATATAAAAGAATGTAGACTACATTTTAAAAGCAAGAGGGAAAAAAAACTGTATCTACAGCTGTTCTTTGATGTTTAGGGCCAGATGGTTTCAGAAGGAGATTTATTCAAGTCTGTGTAATCCATAATAAAACAGAAATCAGTAATACTAACAGTGAAGACAATTAGAAGGGAGCAATTTAAATAGGAAAAACAAAACAAAACAAACAAATAAAAAAGAATTGATTTAAACCCATTTCCTGGACAGGCAGCTCCTATGATGATGCCTGTGATGATTTTCTACTTCTCTTGGGTTTGATTGAGGCTCTCTGGGTCCCATCACATCTTTAACTCAGACTCCTTGTTTCTAGGTCTAATAAAGTCATGTTTAAATGACTCAGTGTGGGGTAAATGAGTATTACACTAAGTGAGCACAAGTCTCTGGCTGATTCTACCAAGTTGGAAGGGAGGAGAAAAGGAGAGAGGGGTGGTCTTGAAGTCTGTATCCAGACTCAGACTATATATCTTTCATTCAAGGTCCAGGCTAAAAACACATGAGAAGACTGGAATTCTATAATGATGACAGCTCATGGAAAATCAACTTCTGAAGGGAAGAGAAGTTGGTTAGTGAAAGGAATGCCTATGTGGAGAAATTTACAGATACCTGAGATATTTAAAAATAAGTTTTTAAGCCTCTGAGGCTGTTTTATTCCCCTAAGAGTATTGCCTCAGATCATCATGCAATAGAGAGAAGCACAAGAAACAAGAGAGAAAAAGTTATAGAGAGAAAGTCAGAGACACAGAGACAAGAGAATTTTTTCCAAACAAGATCAATAGAAGAAGCACTAGATTTGCAATCCGAGAGCCTAAATTCCAATTTTAGTATTGCAATTGATTACAGGTAAGTCACTTACAGTATCTTCATTATTATAAAGCGAGACCATTCAACTAGATCAGTAGTGTCAAGCTCAAATAGAAATGGGGACGATTAATCTGTATATATGGATTTCTGCCTGCCAATTCAGTTTTAAAATCCAATGTTTTATATATATATACATATATATGCATATATATATTACATATATATATTGATTTTGTTAAATATTTTCTCTTTTTAACCTTCATAAAGCCTCTAGTTGATATTCTCTCCAAGATTCCTTATAGCACCAAATCATTGAATACTGTAACCTCCAATGCTCTGTCCTATATTATCATTAATAATTATTATTAATAATAATCATTGTTATTATTATTAATAATAATAGCTGCTAACTTTAAACACTTTCCAGGTACAGTGCTAAGAACTTTACCATTATTATCTCATTTGACCCTCCCAATGACACTGAAAAGTAGGTATTATTATTATACCCATTTTACAGGTAAGGAACTGAGGTAAACTAATAGTAAGTGATTTGTCCAGGGTCACACAGTGCCTGAGACAGTTCTGGAGTCTTCCTGACTCCAAGCCCAACACTCTATTCATTGTTCCACATGGCTTCCTCCTTTCACTTTAGCTCAGCCACCATTGCTTTATGGTGAGCTTGGTGAAAGAAAAGAAGGGAGGGGGAAAATCCAGTCCTCTTTAAATGAGCTGCCTCTACCTCATTCTCAACTAATCCCACAATTTGCACAACTCCACAGAGTTGGGTCACTTGTAATTATCCTCCAGCTATTCCCCTTCCCTGAGGAAGACAACTACTTTAGCAAATTAAGTCTTTCCTGGTTTAGGAATAAGAATTCACCACCTAATAATTCGATGGCATTTCCAGGAGTGCTTTAAGTGAAATGCTAGAGTCCCTGGTGTCTAGTATAAAGACATTAGCACTTGCCTTGACCTATTAAGTCTCTGTTCCACTCACAAGCTCCAGAACCTGAATGGAATTGCTACTGTCTTATAAATAATTTACTCCTGGTCATACCAGGCTCCAGATAGAGGCAAGCTGGCTGGGTCTCCATGTCCAGTGATGATCACTAAAAATTAAATCTTCCCTTTGCTTCATCTTTTATCTTCTCTGCATTTTTTAATTCAGCATCTCTCCTAAGCCATAACCTGATTTTCTTCTTTAGGGTTGAACAACCAGACTCATGACTCTCTCCTTGAAACTGAGTGAGGATGACTATAATGATGGAAAAAAGCGGCAAAACATGAAACATCTAACTATATAATTGTAATAAACAGGAAAGTTGAACTCAGAGAAGAGCTAAGAAAATGAACTTCCCTCTTTGCAGATCTGGATG
This sequence comes from Myrmecobius fasciatus, assembly GCA_023553655.1. Taxonomy (NCBI): domain Eukaryota; kingdom Metazoa; phylum Chordata; class Mammalia; order Dasyuromorphia; family Myrmecobiidae; genus Myrmecobius; species Myrmecobius fasciatus. The sequence continues at coordinate 682,841 of JAJPUD010000471.1, read as the reverse complement.
ACATATACTATTAAACTTGACTGATGTGTTGATTTGTCTGAAATGTCTTTTTCCTTCTTTCTTTTTTTTAATCTTTTCCCCATGGAATGTTTCTCTGGGTAAGAGAGAAAGAGGCATATTTTTACAAATGGAAATGATGGGGGGATGTCAATTTTAAAATGAAATATTAAAAAGACCATTGCAAAAATAAGTCATCATGGTGCCATCCACATTCAGAGAGAGAACTATAAAGACTGAATGTGGCTGCAAGCATCCTATTTTCACCTTTTGTTTTTTGCTTGCTTTTTTCCTTTCTCCTATTTTTTTTCCTTTTTGATCTGATTTTTTTCTACTCAGCATGACAAATATGTTTAGAAAAATTGCACATGTTTAACCTGTATCTGCTTGCTATCTTGGGGAGGGAGGAAAGGGGAGAAGAGAGAAAAATCTGGAACACAAGGTTTTGTGAAGATGAATGTTGAAAACTATCTTTGCATGTATTTGAAAAATTAAAATACCATTAAAAATTAACAAATGATCATGGGTGAGATGTAAGCCACATCATGGGGAAGTGGAGTACTCACACTAACAAGATCACAGGTGCATCAAGGTATGTAAGAGGAAGAAAAGGAGAAAAAAACAAAGGGGGTAAGTGGAAAGGCAATAAAGGAAAGGAAAAAATGAAAAGTGAGGAAAGGAAAGGGAATCAAAAGGAAGAAAGTGAACAAAAGGATAGCAGGGAATAAAGAAATAAGAAAGGAAAGGAAAAAAGGAGGATAGAAAAAGAAAAAAGGGAGGAAGGTAGAAAGAGCTTCCTGTTTGAAAACATCAAAACATTTTCACAGTCAATCAATTGCCATAGCAAAACATTATCATCCTGTACAAGGGAACCCTCAGTGATTGACCCAAATCCCCTACTACATCATTTGTTAGGAAAATTACAGAAGTTAAGAATCAGAGTGAGGGAGGGTCGTGGAGCAAGGATGAAAGACACCATGAATTGCCCGAGCAATAGATTGGCCTGTCACGGGTCTATCAATATCTTTGCAGGAGATATAACAAAATTCCAGTGGGGATAGCCCCCTAGGGAAAGAGTGCAGAGTAGTAGAAAGCACAATGAATTTGCAATCAGAAGACCTGGCTTAAAATGCCAGATCTTTCACTTTCTGTGTGATCTTGGCTAAGAAACTTTATCTCTGTAACTTTCTGATTCTCCATCTGCAAAATGACCTCTAAGGTAACTTCCATCTTGAAATACTATAACCCTATAATAAGTATGGCAATTTGGCCAAAGAATGTTATAAATGACTCTTTAAAGTCACAGTGACAATAAGATATAGAACCATAAGTGAGAGAATTCAAATGGACATTAGAGACCACTGAACCCATCCCTGTCATTTTATAGATGTAGAAATTGAGGCCCAAAGAAGAGAAGAAAATTTCCCAACATGATAAAATGGATCATGAGAGGAGTAGAGACAGTTGCCCTATTACCATATTAGAGACAGAAATAGTGATAGAACCTATGATTTCATAAGAAATTCCTTTTATCAATGCAGGTCAGATCCTTCTCTACAATTTATGGTGCTAGATGGCACCATCGGGCATACACAAAGAGACGAGTATGGAGTCAGGAAGCTCACCTTCCTGAGTTCAAATCTGGCTTCAGACACTTACTAGCTGTATGATCCTGGCCAAGTCACTCAGTTTCTTCAACTGTCAAATGAGCTGGAGAAAAAAGTTGTCAGACACTCCAGTATTTTTGCCAAAAAACTTCAAATGGGGTTATAAAGTATTGGACAAGATTAAAATGGCTAAGCAACAACAATAAAGGAAACTGAGGTTTAAGTCACTTGCCCAGTTACACAGCAAAGATGTGTCAAAAATGAGTGGGACTAGTATTCAGTTCTTTCTGGCTCCAAGGCCAAGGACCCCTCTACTATATAAGAATGCTTCTGATCTATTATATTATTAGAGGAAAATGACTTGGTCTGATTAGTGGATCTTCTAATTTCTCATAGCATAACAAAAATGTTGTTTTGGTTTTTTTTTTTTTTTTTTGCCAATCTACACTTATTTCCTCTTTCATGAAGGCTGGTCTTTTCATGAGAGGGAAAGTAATAAAATCAGGATTCTCTGGGAGATTAATCCATTAATACCTGTCTCAGGTAAGTGAAGAAGTGGTCCTTTAAAAGACCCTCTGGGCTCCTTATGGGATGGAGGAGTCAGAATTTTATGCCAATCACTCAAGAAGGCAAAACCACTGCTGGACTTGAAAACTGAAGCTCATGAATAAGCTGGTGGATCTGAAAGAAGGATCATCTAACCAAAGAGAAATAGGAACTAGAAGATTGGAAGTCCATGTGTTTTTCCAGCATAGGTTCAGTTCTGCTATTTAGTTGCCATTTGACCTCTGGGCCTTAGTTTCTTCTGCCGTAAAGTGATGGTATTTGAACTATATGATCATCCAGCTCTCAAAAAAATTTTTATCCCAGTTTTCAAGGCCCTCAAGGTCCCCTGTCTTTTAACAATTATTTGTTGTTGTTGTTGAGTCATGTCTGATTTTTTGTTATCCCTTTTAGGGTTTTCTTAGCAGATACTGGAGTATTTTGTCATTTCCTTCTCTAGCTCATTTGACAGATAAGGAAAATGAGGCAAACAGGGTTAAGTGATCCTACAACTATTCAGTGTCTGAGGCCAAATTTGAACTTAGGAAGATGAAGCTTCCTGATTTCTAGCCTGATGCTCTATTCACTATGGCACCACCTAAACAATATGTATTCTCTATTTGAAGAGTCCTTCTGACTTTGAATTTCTATACTTAAATGATTCTGAGGCAAACACAATTTGGTCCATGAGATATAAAGACCCAAGAGTAACAAGTGAATTTCAGGACCAGATAGTTCAAGCAAGCCAAGAAAATCAAAACAAAATAAAACCTCTGGGTTTAAAACTTTTTTCTGATAATTGCTACTTTTGTGATCTCACACAAGTCCTATAATCTCTCTGATTCTCAGTTTTCTTATCTATAACATGAGAGTTGTACCAGGTAGTTTCTGAGAACCTTCTCAGAAATAGATCTTTGATCCTGTGGCAGTTGGTCATGTGGACAGGCCTTGAAACACCCATGAAAGCCTTTAAAGATAAGTCCTTTCAGAGATAACAGAATCACACAATTAAAGGATAATTTGTTCCTATCATTCCCACTATTTTGTTTTGCTGTTGCATATCTATGGATGACTACTTTCTTTCACTCACATGAATACTCCCTTCACTAGAACAGATCCTAGTGCTTGTGCTATTCTTCTTCAAAATTTCCCCAGAAATCCACCAAAGGATTCCAATCAACAAATGAGGGACTTAGCATTTGTGGATACCAGTACAGTACTTGAGAGTGTCCATTTCTTATGCCTCTTTCATTACACATTTGGTCCACCTCTTTTCAATGTATATAGAGACTCAAGCAGAGGTAGAAACTGGTAAATGTTTAACAAGTATACACACAGAATTTTAAGTTAAATTTAAATGTTTATTGACACATTCTTAAGTTTAGACAGTCAACAAAATGGTAAGTCAAGCCCTGATTTATAGTACTGCTGATTTCTGAGGAGCAAATACTCACACTGAAACTTTAGCAACTGGCCACTGGCCCTTCCCAGCACACATTTGTATACCAGGAATGCTTAAGTCAGGAAATCAGGAAGATCTAGGGCCAGATATCAACCTCAAACATTTACTTGCTGTGTGTCTCTGGGAAAGCTATTCAATTTCTCTTTGTCTCAATTTCTAATCTATAAATTGGGGATAATAAGATGGGGATACCTCTCAGGGATGTTAGAAGGATAAATGAGCTAACATTGATAAAGCAGTTTGCAAACCTTAAAGCACCATATAAATGAGAGCTATTATTATTATTATTATTATTATTACTGTTTTCCAAATGCTACATCAAGCACTAGATAAACAATAAATGAAAAAAAATTTAGTTCTTGCCTTCAAGATGTTTATATTCTAAAAAGGAGGTGAGAGGGCTTGGAAATAGAGGAACAATATATAAATAAATAAATAAAAACACATAGATACTATTAGGATACATACTATTAAATGATACTAGGTACATACTATTAGATACATATGGATGTACTCTTAGTTACATACAGAAAATATGCAAGTTAACTTGTGGGGAGGAGTAAAACACCAGAAAAAGTCTCTTGCAGAAGATGACATTTGATCCAAGTCTTAAAGAAAGCCAAAGATTCTAAGAGGTGAGGGTAAGGAGAAGGAGGATCCTAAGTATAGAGTAGAATCAGTGGAAAGGCATACAGACGAAAGATAGAATACCACATTTGAGAAATAACAAGTAAGCCAGTATTGTTGGATCTAAAAGTGCATGGAAGAGAAAAATGACTAAGAAAATAGAAAATGTCAGCCAAAGCCAGTTAGGAGATCCCCCTCTATCAGTAAATTTGGTTTTATACCTTATAGTAACTCACTTTAAAAGACAGTCTTCAATCATGGCTTAGGCTGAAGCATCATTACTAGTTCGTTTGACACAAGAAAAAACTAAGGCAAATAAGGGTAAGTGACTTGCCCAGGGTTTCACAGCTAATAAGTGTCTGAGGCTAGATTTGAACTCAGAAAGATGAGGTTTCCTGATTCCCAGCCCAATGCTCTATCCACTATGGCACCAACTAGTGGCCACCTCTAACAGTATATATTCTCTATTTGAAGAGCCCTTCTGACTCTGAAATTCTGTATTCTGTAACCCTGAGGGCAAACAGGATTTGACCCACAAAACACAGAGATCAAGAGCAACAATTAAGTTGAACACAACTTCAGGAACAACATTTTACCAGTCTGGCTCTTTCCTAGACTCCTTTGGTTGAAAGGACATGCAGATATCTTATGATATATTCTAAGATTCTGTCTCATGGATGATCTTCCTCTATAATACCCCACATCATTACCTTCAGTGACAAAGAGGCCATTAACTTTGTGACAAAAAACAGCTGTCTTTAAAAACTTCTGCCTGAGCTTCCTCTTCCTAGGGCCAGTCCCCTGATTGTCAAAATCTTAATATTAGTCTTAGGCTGGATTACTTATGAACCATTCAAAGAATGGTTCTTCTAAGTACTTCTCTGAATTTTAGCAGCCCACATTCTCACCTGAAGTTATATCTTTTTAAAAAAATATAACTAGCAAAACATTCATCTTTAAAAAACATACAAAGTCTCTTGTGGCTTAAGTCTGATTAAAATTTTAAGGTTTGCAATAGAAGAATGCTTCTATTGCATTCAATAGAATGTTACAGATGGAAAGGATTTTTGGTCAAAGCACTTCTATTAAGAGTTTATTCT
>JAJPUD010000471.1:602046-677495 GCA_023553655.1 Myrmecobius fasciatus | reverse complement strand
AAGAGTTTATTCTGTGCCAGGCCTTGTGATAAGTACTGGGGAATATAACAGAACAAAAAACACAGTCCTCTCCTTCCTGGAGACAACATGCAAATGACTGAGTACATACAAGATAATACAGAATAGATGAAAGGTAATCTCAAAGAAAAGGCACTGATGGGGATGGTTGGTGCTGGAAGGATGGTAGGGAAAGTGAAGAAGGGGCAGAACAAGAAAGACATCTTCCAAAATAATAGCTATTATTTATATAGTGCTTTAAGGTTTATAAAGCACTTTACAAATGTTATCTTATTTTATTCTCCCAACAACCCTGGGAAGGAGGCTTATTATGGCATTTTGCAGATGAGAAAACAGGCCTAGAGTGAGATTAAGGAACTTTGTCTAGGGTCACAAAGCTTCATAAGTGCCTGAGGCTGGGTTTGAACTCAGAGCTTTGAGATTCCAGTTTCAACTCTCTACCACCTAACTTCCTAAAACAAAATAATAATAAGTAACATATGAGATTTACAAAAGTCCTTAAATTGAAGAATATAACAACCTAGACTATATCATGTTAAACTAGAATACAGCATGCACTATATAATATAAAATATCAAAATAACAAGAAACTTCAGAACAAAGAACCCAGAATGTCAGAACTGGAAGGAACCTTAAGACATCAAATGTCTATAGAAGGAACATTAGATGGGTTAAATAATAGTACACAAAAGGACCTTTGTGTGTCTCAACCCACATTATTTCCATTTTACAAATAAGAAGACTGAGTCCAAGAGAAATTGAATGTCCTGTACATACTCATACAAGCTACTAAATACTTGGCTCCCCCAAGTCCAATGCCCTTTCTGCTATGTTAGAGTGACTCCCTCTTTTATGTCCTCGAAAGAGGTCTCTCACATTTATATAAAAGGTTATAAGACAATAATTCCTGCTCTAAAAAGGGACATAATTTATGTAATCAGGAGAAAGTCTTATATTACAAAGAAAAACAGAGCTGCTCCCTGGGACAACAGTTCAAATCCTATAAAGAATAGGAAATCCATTGGTAGTTTTTCCACATGCCACCAAAAAGGAGGAAAGATAACAGACAATTTAAATTTACTTTTTAAACACACACACACACACACACACACACACACACACACACACATCCAATTGACCAATGCACCCAGAAGTTCTTCCACAAGAAGTTCCCACGTGTCAGCATCTCCTGCATTGCACCAGCAGGTGAAGATACAGTTAAGTACTAGAAAAAAGGAGATGGGTAGGACTCAGTTAAACAAGAAGGGTGCTGGGTTCTAATCACATTTCTCAGGAAATTGCTAGGAAATTCAATGCTAGGAAACACATCCCACATTAAAAGTTTCCCTGTTATCTGCAGAAGTAATGGTAAAGCACTGGTCTTTTTTAGATGTTTTAAGGGCTGAAGGGAAATACTGGATATAACAGTAATTCATTTATTCAGTGTCTACATATTTGAATACTGTAAATGGGAAGAACCTAAATATAATATCAATAGTAGAAAATGTCAACCGTAGATAAAATTAATTCCCATTTTCACCACAGGTTATGGGAAAAGACCACACTGTCCACTAGAAAGTAGACCATCATAGAGAGTTACAAGGTAATCATGACACCCTCTAGTCTAACTCATTCAGATGCAGGGATTCTTTCAATAGAATCCCTCTTGCCTGAGTATCAGCCAAGACCAAGCTAGAACAATTCTGCTGACAAGAACCTAAATTTCTTGAACCAGCTAGTTCTATAATTAGACAGACCTAATTAAGTCTTCCCTAACCCCTCTTAATTCCAGTGACTTCCTTCTGCTAATTTTATCCTATTTATTGTGCATATAGCTTGCTTTGTATATATTTGTGTGTCTCCCCATTAGATTGTAGGCAAGGATTTTCTTTTGTATCCCCACTGCTTAACATGATACCTAGCACATAATTGGCTCTTAATAAATATTTACTGAAGAAATGAAAAATGTTTTCCTTATACATAGTCAAAATCTTCCTGTAATTTCTGCTCTACCTAATTCTGTACTCTGGAGCCAATCAAAACAAGTCTAATCTTTGTTCTACATGATAGCCCCTCATATACTTATGGACAGTTATCATGAACACCCTGTCTTCTCTTCCCTCTGCTAAACATTCTTGGTTCTTTCTATCATTCTTCTTATAAGCAAGGTTTCACATTAGGAATTATAAGCAGTTCTGCTTTTTCTATAGTACATGGAGACAAGATACTGTGCACAAAATGGTAGCAATTAGAATGATAATGGTCATTATAAAGCACTTTAAGGTTTGCAAAGATTGGCCAAGACAATAAAATAATCACAGAGAAAAAGATCTAGCTAGTAAATGAAACTGGTGGGTCTGATCTTTTATCATTTTTCTTAGACCTTGATGAGCATTCAATTTTTGAAGTTTGGTATGCCGACCAATTCCTCACCTGTAAAATGAGTTGGAGGAGAACTATTCCAGTATCTTTGCCAAGAAAACCCCAAATGGAATCATGGAGAATCAAACAGGATTAAAGCGACTGAACAAAAATTCCATCCAAATTGAGAATAGCAAGTGTTCCCCAATTAAAGTCAATTCAACAAACATTTATTAAGCATCTATGCTGTCCAAGGCCTTGGGCTAGGGCTGGAGGTTATGAAAAACAAGAACAAAACAATCCCTCCCCTCAAAGAGTTTGTAACCTATTAGAATTCTATAGTCTATTATTGTTCTATCAGAAAAGATAAGCAGATTGATTTCAGAAAAGCTTAGAAAAACTTACATGATCTGAACAGAACCAAGAGAATATTATACACAGCAACAATAAGATTAAGTGATGATCAACTGTGATTGACTTGGTTCTTTTCAACAATGAGATGGTTTATGGTAATTACAATAGTTTTGCCAACTACATTCAGAGAGAGACCAATGGAGAGTGAATGTGGATTAGAGGATAATATTTTTGCCTTTGGTTTTATTGTTGTTTGCTTGCTTGGGTTTTTTTTTTCATGTTTTTTCCCCTTTGATCTGTTTTTTTTTGGGGGGGGGTTCCACACAACATGACAAATATGGAAATATTTAGAAGAGCTGCACATGCTTAACCTATTTGGATTGCTTGCTATCTTGAGGAAGGGAAAGGGGAGAAGAGAGGGAGAAAAGTTTGGAACACAAGATTTTGCAAAGATGAATGCTGATGAATACATGCTTTGCATGTATTTAGAAAAATAAAATACTATTAAAATTATATATATATATATATATATATATATATATATTCTTCTATCCTTGATACTTACCAGCAGACTTTCTCAGGGGAGAAATGTAGGTTCTAGTAAGAGCTTCAGAATGTTGTAGTATAATTATGATGAAATACATTCACTAGGAGAGTCAAGTAGAGGCAGCCTGGGACCATAGTTTTAGAGATATAAGAAACTTTAGAGATTATGTGATTCAACTTCTTCATTTCAGTGAAAAAGAAAATGAAACCCACAGAGAAGTAGCCTTCCAAGGAAAGCTAAGATATGAACCCAGGTTTTTTAAATCCCAATCTAGCATTCACTCCACTAAATAACACTACTTGTTATAGGAGAAAGACTATTGGATTTGTAGGATTATGGATAAACCTAGGTTTGAAACCCTAATTGTGTGATCACAGACAAGTCATTAAGCTTTCTATATCTCCATTTTCTCATGGTATAACACAGGAATAAACAATTGTGCCCTCAAACTTATTGAGTCTTTTTTTGTGAGGTGAAATGTTAGTCTTAAAGTACTATATGAATTATTGGTGCCATTAATGAAAACCTCAATTAACTAACTTGGAGCTTCCCAAACTTTTTCCACTCATGACTTCTTTGTGGCTCAGAAATTTTTACATGATCCTAAGTATATAAAATTGATATACAAACTGTTAATTGATAATAAATCATAAAGGAATTTATTTTAAAACAATTCCTTGGTACATATAATTTTACCACTTATTAAAGACAAAAGCAAATTTGTATGCTAATGAGATGGATGTACTTGTTTATTTTTACATAAAGAATTAGATCTTGGCAGAGTATTTGATAATCTTGCAGTAATATTTGATGTCACAGGATGTAGAGCATTCTGAAATCTTTTACTGTTGCCAAATTTTTCACAACTCCCACATTCAGTTATGGTACCCCATGTGGGGTTTAAGAAACTTTGTTCTAGTTAACTAATTCTTCTGATCATCTTCACCCTCTCACTCACAGCCATCTTCCAAGAAAGCAACACCAACCTTCCCCATCTCAATGGAGATAAAGCCTACTGAATAAACAGAAATAAAAGTTCTTAGCACCAAAGTCCATGAAACTGTCAAATGATTCAGTATCAAAAATGGATAGGATTTAATCCTTGGAAATGGCCTTAAAGAAGATATATCACCATCTGCCTTATAGTTGTAACCTCAGGACCATGGTATCTTTCTATCTAACTTGCAGCTAAAAGCTTTTTTTTTTCTTTTGGAAAAAGGTTTACTCCATTATTATATATTCCATAAGAACAGAAATTGTAACCCTTATTCTGTTTATATCCAAATATTTAAGACCATGCTTTTCACATAAGTGCTTGATGAATGCTTTCCTTTTATTCACAGATATTTGAATTATCACATAAATCAATTCAATTCAAAATTGAGCTATAAACACAATGATACGCAGATAGTCACTGGAAATGTTCTTATTTAATGATTCCTTCTCTGAAATCAATTGTTTTTGTTATATCCTAAGAACCTATGATCATGAGTCCAAATTTACACCTAATAAAAATCTCATAGTTATAGAACATATTATGGTTATGATTTTCAATTCATGTTCTCAAAACATGATTCTCAAAACCAGTGAGACTTTGGCTCAAGTAGAATTATTTAAGATGAGACTTGGCTAAGTTCATTCAATTTGGAATTTAAATATAATTCCTCTTCCAGAGCTCTATCCTTTATACCATATGAGAACTGAAGAAGGAAAAAATCATCAAAAAAAAAAAAAGACAATTCCAAGTAATAAAAGCTTTATCTCCTTGTTTTTCCTGACCCTAACATGGTTAGATCAAGTTTTAGTGACCTTTCAGATACCCTTTCATACACTATGCCAAGAAAGTATAGATTCTCTACAGGGTTAATGAGAAGCTAGTTAAATCTTGTTTTGAGGATGGCAACATGTGAAGTTCAAAAAAATATGTCAAATATTAGAGCCTAGGATAATGGGTTTTTTTCCCTACTTCTACTTCTCAAAAACAACTTCTCCCTTTACCAAGGGCCCTTCTCCTCAAGACCCACTTGTAGAAATATGAGAGAGATCACAAATTGAGTCTTAGAAAGTAGAGTATAGAATGGTAGCAAGGAAAGGAACATGAGTAATTTAGTCCAACATTTTCTGCTCCATGTTGGGCAGGGACTGGAAAGCATCTTTCTACTTCAGAATGTAATTTCATAAAACCCCCATAGCTTACCAAAAACAACAATATAATCAACTGACTTCATATCTCAAAGATATCCATAGTATTTTAAGTCAAAATAGGGGTGCAAGTCCTAGGTTCTTCTGCTTAATTTGTACAACCATAAAATGAGAAGCTCACTTCACAGCCTCTGTTTTCTGATCTGTAAGATGGGTAACTCTAAGATCTGCCCTATCTGCTTCATAGAATTGTAAGGAAATTATGGGGGGCTATGGTGTCGCTCTTCTTAGAAGTCCTGAAAGGCTCCCCTCAGTTACTGGGTTTTGGAAAAGACCCTCCTGCTCCCCTTTCCTTCTAAAAGTCCCTTTCAGCGTGTGTGTGTATGTGTGTGTGTGTGTGTGTGTGTGTGTGTGTGTATGTGTGTACACACAACAGAAAAACGCTTGGGCAAAGGACAATGGAAACAATCCACGTTGTTAATTTTGTTAACCAATCCCCCCCTTTTTCCCTCCCCCACAATCTCCAAAGAGAGAAGACACAGCCCTTCTGTGTGACAGAGGATTTAGTTTTCAGCCACACTACACTTTTCACTGCTTCATTCAGTCCCGTCTCTCAGCTCTCCACTGCCAAGGCAACAAGGAGCCAAGCCAAGAACTTGTAATCATCGGGACAAAACCTGAAACGGGAAACCGCACAGACGGAAAGCCCGTGGAGATTCTGATAATTCGTGAAAATGAGGCTCCAGCCCTATTACTAGGACATCAGCAAGACAGGGAGATGACAATCACCATATTGTTGAGGAGGTCACAGTTGGCAGCCTCCCCGAGGTGGGGGGAAGGGGGCAGAAGAGAGGGGTTCTCCCATGTGCGTTCAGGGTGGGGACAAGGACAGCACCCGACTCCCCATTCTCATCACAGAGAGGCAGAAAAGGCTGTTATTGACAGATCCGGACTTCGGGACTATCAGCTCTGGTGCTGATCTGTACCAGCTGTAAAAAGCACACTTCCTAGCCAACAATAAGCAAGGGATAAATTTTTGATCAAGTGATCCTCTTGCTAAGTCGTTTGACTTTTGTGCTTCAGTGTCCTGAAAAATGGAAACATAATCTAAATCAAAAAAACATTATTTAAACGTGAACTATTACCATTTGTCTAGCCTTCCAGAAAACATAGGTGAATCCAAATTGCCAATAAAATGTATTCTAAATCTCCTTTGCCCTTAGCACTCCTCTGTTACCTTGCCCCATCTAGAATGGAAGCTCCTTGGGGGTAAGATCTGACATATGAATCTGAGATTTGAAAAGACTCTTTTGTCCTCTGCCCTTAGCCCTCCCTCTGTTAGCTTCCCCCATCTAGAATGGGAGCTCCTTTGGGGCAGGGACTGGCTATGTAATAAGGTGTGGAGATTCAGGTCCTGTAACTGCTGTAACGTACAATTAAAGGGGAATTAGAGGAGGGACTTGTGCTTCAGGATGGGAAATAAAATGCTGCCTTTGGAGTTTCAAAGGTGTGTCTACTAACTTAGGCACCCATTCTTGCAAGAATGTAAAATAAATCTTTCCTGCATTAAAAAAAATGTATTATAAATCTCTTAGTCTGGCATTCAAAGCCTTCCATAACTTGACTCCAACTTATCTTTCTGCTTTGCCTCCTTTATATATTGTCTGTTATAGACAATCAGTTCCCTGATTGTGTTATTTATGCATTAGTTTAAAAAATATTTACTGTACAGCCTAGTTCCCTTCTGTTAATTGATGCATGTTGTTCCCGATACTTGGAAAATACCTCCCTTTCAACTTTCCCTGTGGAAATCCTTCTTTCTTTCCAAGCTTTGCTCAGGTGCTACTTCATCCAAGAAAACCTTCCCATTTTTCCTCCAAATAAAAGTGATGTGAGAGACAGAAAGAAAGTAGAGGCAGAGAAATGGAGAGAGAAAGAGACAGTGACAGAGAATATCTTGCTGTTTTGAAAGTGAGAAATGCAACTGTAATTTAATGCTCCCTCCTATGTACTGCTCACATTATTATGTGCAGCATAATTATTTCTGTATTATTTTTCCTACTAAATTAAAGGATAGAAGACAGGAACTATATCTGCCTCCCCTCTTTATCTGCTTCACCCAGCACAAGATTTTCACTTAGGAGGGCTTAATAGGGCTCATTGATATAAAGGACCTTCAGGAGCCTCTAATCCAACCCCTTTGTCTTTTAGATGAGGAAACTGTGACAGAAGGAAGCCTAGCAGTTTACCCGAAATCTCCCCAAAACAGAGAACAAGAGAGACAAGATTCAAAGGCAGGCCCTCTGTACACTGTACATCTGTATATACATATATACAGATACACCCACATCTATATACTTATTCACATACATAATGTTCCCCAGATCTCAGGGACCCAACATGTTTAAGAAAAATACATAATAGCTTAATATATAATTTACATTAATTAATATTATAATAATTACATTAATTCATGGTTATTTTTAATTAGGGTTCCCCATACTCCAGGTTAAGAACCGCTACAACACATTTTACAAAGAAGGAAGAAGAGGCTAGAGATACAAAATGAATTAAAGTCAAGTCCCTTCCCTCAAGAAGCTTGCTATTGAATAGCAAACCTGCATTTTGAATCTAGGTCACCTGGCTCCAAATTCTGTATTATTTTTCCCAAATCGCATGTGTGTTACAGAGATACCATGGGGAAATAGGAAATGCTGCATTAGAAATTATCAGAGCTGGGTTCCAATCCTAGCTCTGCCATTTACTACTGGGGTGATATTGGGCAATTCTATCTCTCTGAGCTTCACTTTCCCCATCGATAAAATGATATAGTTTGCTAATGCACTATTGATAAAACTGGGAATGGGTTCAGCCATTCTGGAAAGCAATTTGGAATTATACCCTTTGACTGGACTAAGCCACTACTAGACCTATATCCCAAAGAAACCAGAGAAGGAAGAAATGGGTCTTTAAAAAGAAATTCTTTTCATGATAGCTAAAAATTGGAAACATGAACTGTCCTGTTGGAAAATGACTAAACAAACTGCAGCATATGAATGTTATTGGTCCATAAGAAATGATGAAAAGGACAATTTCAGAGGAAACTGGAAAGACCTCTAAAAACTGATACAGAGCAAAAGGTTTCCTTATAAGTGCTCTTACTGGCCCCATTTTATAGATGAATAAACAGAGATAGAGATTCAAATGACTTATCCAGAATCACACAGCTAATAAGTGTCTGAGACAGGATTTGAATTCAGGACTTGAGAATTTTAAATTCAGCACTCTATCTACTATATAATATTTATTATTATTAATTTTTTTGTAGATTTCCCAGATTCTTCCCAGGACATTATTATATAAAGAGACAATTCACCTTCCAGATTAATTTCCCATCTTTAAAGTACTTTAAAGTCTACAAAGTACTCCCATCCTCAACCACTATGTAATATAAATTATTTTTTAAAAATCCCCATTGCACAGAGGAGGATACAGTGCCTCTCCCAAGGTAGTAAATGGCAGAACTGGCGCTTGCACAGACTAAGATCCTCTCAAGCCCAGCCAAGGCCACTGTTCTTTCTATTACATAACCCTAAATCAATGCAAGGACAGAACACAGCTTCCCAAGCCACCTTGAGCTTCTTCGAAGGCTTTTGCAGGGACAGCTGGATGTCAAACAAAGGACTAACCTGGTCACCTCTTCCTTCCCTAACTAACAGACTCACAGCTGGATGGGATTTGGCTATAAACAGATGGTACAATATCCTCTGAAACCTTTTCTTTTATTGGTTTGCAATCATCTCTGCCACTTCTTAGCCTCCTTTTTTTTATGGGTTTCCTTAGATGTTTACAGAACAAATAAATTAAAAGGGGAACTGCAGACAACCTTTCTCTGTTAAGGACCCAGCAGAGACATTTATTATCACTTACCGGCACCAGCCCTTTTCCCACTGAGCCCACTAATTGTAACCTCTCCAAACCTCAGCCTGGACGGGCTCTTCCCCACTTTTAATCTAATCCATCCTTGTTTTCTTTTCTCCCAGAATACTTAGATCTTAGAGTGTTGGGAGAAGAAGGGAGTGCTTTTCAGGAAAATCTGTTATAAATTCACTCTGATGAGTTTAATTTTTTTTTTCCCCTAGGAAATGAGAGTTTCACGATAGGTACTGTGCAACATTCATTTCTTCATTCAAGAATCTTGTACTTGGAACAATGGTAAGTGTGGAAATATGTATACATATATTCGATTTGTCAAGTATTTTAACATAATTAACATGTAGTGGATTTCCTGCCATCTAGGGGAGGAGTGGGGAGTAGGGGGGAAAAATTTGTAACAGAAAGCTTTGTAAGGGTCAGTGTTGAAGAATTACCCATACATATGTTTTGCAAATAAAAAGTTTTAATTAAAAAAAATAATCTTGTACTTGGAGTTAGGATACCTTGTTCTGACTGATTCCTGAGGAAGTAACTGTACTCTAGTTATAACAAGTTTTTTTGCTACTTAACTCAAAGTTTGCTGTAAACAAAGAATTTCAAGGACCTTAAAGTGCTATACAAAGGTTAACACTTGTTAATTAACAATTAAGTAATAATTCCTCTAAGGAGTAGTTAAAAGAGGTGGCAGGAGAAAGAGTGTGATCAGAAGTCAATAATTCAAATCTCACATCAGCTGCTGAAATAACTGGGTAGAAACACCTTTGGGTCTTTGTTTTCTCACTGGTAAAACAAAGGGGGAAAGGCAGATTAGATTACATTTAAGAAGAAATGGGGCCACTAAACTGTAAATAAGAATCCCTGAAGGAAACTTAATTGACTTAGAAAGCCAGAGATTGTCCAAAAATGTTTGTAGCAGCCCTTTTTGTTGTGGCAAGGAGCTGAAAATTGAGTGGATGCCCTTCAGTTGGGGAATGGCTGAATAAATTGTGGTTCATGAAGGTAATAAGATATGAGCAGGCTGATTTCAGAAAGGCCTGGAGAGACTTACATGAACTGATGCTAAGTGAAATGAGCAGAACCAGGAATCATTGTACATAGCAACAAGATTATAAAATGATCAACTGGGATGGACCTGGCTCTTTTCAACAATGAGTTGATTTAAGGCAATTCCAATAAACTTGTAATGAAAAGTGCTGTCAGCATCCAGAGAGAGAACGATGGAGATTGAATGTGGATTACAACATTGTATTTTCACCTTTGTTACTATTGTCGCTTTTTTGCTTCTTTTGTTTTTTGTTTTTTCTTTCTTAGATCTGAATCTCAAAGAAAGCATGAGGGAACTGGACCAGATTTTCTCAAAGGTCCCTGCTGTCAAGTTTGATGTTACAACAGCACCTAGAGGCAGCATGACAGAGTGTGCACGAACTAGCTTTGGAGTCAGAAGACCTGACTTCGAATCCTGTCTCTGCGACTTTTAGAAAATTACTTAAAGCTCTCAGTTACTTTACTTCTAAGTGAAGGGGTTGGACTGTGTGATTATTAAGGTTTCTTTCAGTTCCAGATTTCTAATCTTATGATACTATGTTCTCTCTATAAAATAACATTTAAAACTAGTTAGTTATCTCCCAGAAGAAAAGGAAGTCACACTCAGTCTTTTCCATTACCAAAAACTGTAAGGACATCACTATTTCTAGGCATAAATGGGCATAAATACTCCAGTGATGGTATGGATAGAATAATCAACCTGGAGTCAGGAAAACCTGGGTTCAAATACAGCCTCTGACACTTCCTAGCTGCATGACCCTAAGCAAGTCACTTAAACCTGTTTTAGTTTCCCTGTCTGTAAAATAGGGACAATAATAGCTCCTTCTCTTTCAAAGGTGGTTGTGAAAATCAAAAGATTTAATGATTATAAAACGCTTAGCACAGTTCTTGAACACACAGTAGGTGTTATAGAAATTTTTGTTAATACAGTTATTGACACTGGGAAAAGCATTTAACCTATTTGCCTCAGTTTCCTCATCTGTAAAATGGGAATAAAAATAGAATTTCTCTCACAGGGTTTTTATGAGAATAAAAGGATATAATTATAAAGCACTTGGCACAATTCCTGAACACACAGTGGACATTGTGTAAATATTACTGTATTATGTAAACATATAAATACTTATTATTACTATTATTAATTATTCTTATTGGTAGCTGTGTGACCCTGTGCAAATCACTTAACCACTATTTGCCTCTAATAATAGGACCTATCTCCCAGGGTCGTTGTGAAGACCAAAAAGGATAATTATTGTAAAGCACTTAGCACGGTGCCCGGCACATAGTAAGCACTATATAAATGTTAACTATTATCATTCTCTGGAGTCAGTGGCTAATGAACATTTAAGCATATGGGGTATCCTCATAAAACCCAGTTCCTACAATCTGGCCCCATACAGTAATACATGGGCCTTTGTCAAATCTGTTGAGAAACAGCACTTGACGTGGTCTGCTGGGAGCCTTGGACAAATCGAGGCTTTCATAAATTCCTCTCTCCCCCCTGACAAGTTCTCATCCATGACCCTCTATGAAAGGAATCTTCCTGGGTCTACGTATAATGTAATCAGGCCAATTTCATCTCAGCAGAAAAAGGCAAGCACTTTTCCAAGAGAATATGAGTTTCTTAAAGTCTATATTCTCTACTTAGATTGTCAAGGGACCTGATTTTGTGTTGGAAGTTCTCTGGGTAATATTTTCATTTTTCTATTGTGTGCCAAAGTTTTGGTTCCCTGAAACATTTCCGGTGTGGAAGCGGGCAACAGACCATTCCACTAACTAAAGAGAGGGAGCACAGATTGAATGTGAACTGGGGAGGGGGGGACCTGAAATATGGAACATGAGGCGTTGGAACCAGCCATAACTTATTAAACCTGAAAAGGCTCTTCAGGCCTAGAATGAGGGAACTTCAGAGCTGGATAAGATCTTAGAACTTCAAAAGCTGGAAAGGATTGTAGGATAGGACAGATGAACCTCAGCACAGAACCTGGTAGATATTAAGCACTTAACAAAGTATGAATTTTGTTGAACATAAACTGTTGAAATTGGGAGTGATCTCAGAAACTTGAAATTTTAATACCAGCAGGCAACTTTATCTACCCTAACAGACTGATAGTGGCAGTCAACATTAAAATATTCCCTGCCAGCACTTTGGGGTATGGAGGAGAAGGAAAGGAGGGAAGGAGGTCTAGAAATCTGCCTTAGAGCTAGTTCCATTATGCTGTTATCAAGCCAGCTAATTTGTTTTCCAAATGAGAATCTCCAGGGGATAAAAAAAAAAAATCTTGGGGGGGGGGTCCAAATCCCTATGGCATCTTTGGGGGTGAGAATACTTCCTCTTAATAAGGCTGTTTGCCTCCACCCAGGTCAGTCAGCTCCCCCAGAATGGCCTGGGTCATCCAGATGGTGACTGGCTCCCATGGCTACCCAGGCTAAGGAGTCATACCAGGAAGACACAAACACAGCCCCTCAAAGATACTACCTTCCAGACAGGAAGTATTCTAGCTCCCATTAGAAAGTCCTGGTGTCTTATTAAGGGGAAAAAGTTGTTGAACAGTTGTTTTTTTCTTTTTTTTTCTTTTCCCCTTAGAGTAGAGAGGGGTTGGAGAAGGGGGGTCTGGTACTTCTGAGCAATGACTGGTTCTTTCAGAGTGCCTGGAAACAGACTGTCATTGAAGCCAGAAGAATAAAAAGTGTGAGCTTCTCCAGTCTCCTCAAGATAAGGCCTTTCCCACTTGCCAGCTGGTTTTTTTGGATGTGCAAATAGACTTTGTTTGTTCTTTGATAGGCCCAACTAGTTCAGCCCCAACCACTGTTATCCTTGAAGTGCTGATAAGAGATTCTAAAATATGCTAATACCAGAGAAACTCCCCAGAGTTATAATGAAAAGCTTTACATAAATTGTGGTGGGCTGCTAAGGTCTGGGGTTTGGGGCTTTTAACTCACAGCTAGACCTATTCATATATTGTTGGTGATTTGTTGGGTTTCTGTGAGGGAGGAGGCAAGTTGGAAATCTGAAAGCACAATCTAGATATGTGCATTGTTAGTACTATTATTATTATTATTGCTGTTGGTGATCCTAAAAAGCAATTCCCAGACTCTCCCGGCCTCCAAAGCCCATCTTTTTTTCCACATCAATATTTCTCCCAGGGAGACACAAAGCGCTAAAAATTGTGCAATCCCAGGATCTCAGAGGAGTAAAAAAGACAAGGGGTGCCCCCTTTGGGGCCAAAGTTTCTCCAGGCCAGCATCCCAGCAAGCATAAAGAGGCCTGAAGACAATATGATGTTATAGACAAAGAGAAAGAGATAGTAGCCTAAAAGCTGCCATGGTAACCAATCAGGAAGCCTAGAAAGTCTTCCCAGAAGGATTTGTGGAAAGATCTGGGTGAGAGTCACTGTGTGAGAGGGTAGAGATAAGGTGGTCTTTAGACTGAAGAAGGGGGAATGGAAATCACTGAATGGTCAAAGCGTCACTGAGCCCACTTAAATTGCTGTTCTGTCATGTCCAACTGAAAAGAGAGAGAAATCAGAATAGAATCAGTCCTCCCCCCCCAAAAAAAACCAAAAACTTTTGTAAACATTTAGAGGTTACATTGTACAGACTCTTTTTCTGTATGTCCACATGTTGACTTTGGAGGTAGAGGAGGCTGAAGGTGCATTAGAGTCAACTGCAACCGTCTCAAGCTGACTGTTAAAATTTCAGTGTAAGTTAAATCAGTATTGATAAATTTGTTGATTATCTAAACCTAGTAAAGTGGTGAAGAAAATGTTAGCAATTTGAATTAAAGTAAAAATTGTGCCTTTAAAAAAAAAGGCTACTAAATATTCAAATTCAAATGGGGCAGACCATTTAGACTCAGTTTCCTCATCTGTAAGAAGGCATTCGATTAATAGTCTTCTTAAAGTCCCTTCCAGTTCTAAATCTGTCATCCAATCAACATAAAGGTGGACAATAGGTTGAATCAATTGCCATTTTCATAGACATAAACACTAGACTTACAGTATTGACATAGTTGGGATTGAATCAATTGAATATGAAAGCAGTTAAGCACAGGCTTAGGAGCTAGCTTCTTGACTTTTACTTAGAAAAATTATTTTACCTGTGCCTTAATGTCTCATCTATTAAACATGGGTGACAATGGTTGCTAATTCACTGAGCTCTTCTATGGATTAGCTAGTTAATTAGTGCACTACATTTTGAATTTTTAAACATTTCATTAAAACTCCTGAATACCATCCAAAAGGATCAGAGCAAATGCAATTACACAAATTTATTTTTATATAAAGGATTTCTTTTTAATAAAAGCTCACATTTATATTGCATTTTATGGTTATAAAGTACAGACACAAATCCCCTCTCTCATTTGATAGGTATGAAGGTAGGATAAATACTAGCACCATAGATTTAGAACTGAAAAAGACTTCAGAGAGTACCTCATTCAACTCTCTCATTTTACAGGTGGGGAAACTGAGGTCCAAAGAGGGCAAGTGGATTTCTTAAGGTCACATGGGTAACATCATTCCCATTTTGTAGATCAATAAATAATAATTCACAAGGACATTGGACCTGCAGTTAGAAATCCTAGTCTTAGGTTGCACACACTTAAGAGACATCAAATTTGTTATTATTCAGTCATTTCAGTTTAATTTGACTTATTATGACCCCATTTGGGGTTTTCTTGGCAGATATTGGAGTAGTTGCCATTTCCTTCTCCAGCTCATTTCACAGATAAGGAAACTAAGGCCAACAGGATTAAGTGACTTGCCTAGGATAACACAGGTAGTATCTGAGGCTGATCAAGACCAGGACTAAAAGTCAAGACTTCCAGTTCCAAGTTCAGTACTCTTGCTGCTCTAACAAGCTGCCTCTCTTTATAAGTAATTTTGACTTTGCAATCAACTATTAATTTCCTTCACTGAGCTAGGTAAGAAGAAAAGAATCCATTCTCTATCATCTCTGCTTGGCAAAGTGGAAAGAACATGACTTTTGGAGTTGAAGGACCAGATTCAAACCCAACACTGATTCTTCCTGCTTCTATGACCTTGGGCACATCAAGAAACTTGTCTGAGCCTGTGAGGAGTTGGACTATTCTTGTTCAAAAAGATTCTACTTCTACTCATAAAAAGGATCTCATCTTCCAGAATGAGCTCCAAAGATAAAAGAGGCAGATGTAAGAATACAATGCCTTTCCTATTATTTTTTTTTCCTGGAAGAAGGAAACAACTACCAAACTATTCCCTACCACCAGTATAAATCAATAC
Organism: Myrmecobius fasciatus; assembly: GCA_023553655.1. Classification (NCBI taxonomy): domain Eukaryota; kingdom Metazoa; phylum Chordata; class Mammalia; order Dasyuromorphia; family Myrmecobiidae; genus Myrmecobius; species Myrmecobius fasciatus. Next base: position 661,832 of record JAJPUD010000471.1, on the reverse strand, counting down.
TACTGAATTACTAAGAAGCTATTTTTTCCCCTCTCAGTCAAGTGTCAAATTAAAGCCAATCAATACAAGCATAATACCTTTCTTTCAAAAACTACAGATAATCTATTATATGAACTCAAACACGGTAAAATTAGACTCTTCACCAGAGGGATCCACCCAAACTCTAGTGTGTCTTGCCAAATTAAGGCAAAAGTGAGCTACAGGTCATAACAATTAACAGTCAGACTGCATCCTTGAGAAAGGAACAGTAAAGCAAACCCTTAATAAGGCCTGTGGTCCGTAGAGTTATTTAATCTCTCCTCACAGGTCAGGTTGAGTCACATCTAAATGGAAGACACTCCTTTGCTAAATGGGGTAATTCTTTCAAATATACCATTCATGATGTAGGAAATGTAACTTCACATATTGTTTCTTCATTGTAGGAGAGAATAAGACAAACAGCCTAAAATCCAAAAATCTTAAGAACAAATGTAAAAAATATTGTTTTAAATATAACAGGGGGAAATTAAATGAATAAATTTAAAAGAAAAATTTATTTATTAGTTTTTGACATTTACTTTTACAAGATTTTGATTTCCATTTTTTCCTCCTTCTCTTCCTCCCTTTTCTCACCCCTCCCCAAGTCGGCAATCAATCTAATATAAGCTATGCTTATACAATCATATCAAACATATTTTCACATTAGTCAGTCATATTGTGAAAGAAGAATCAGAACAAAAGGAAAAACCATGAGAAAGAAAAAAATGAAGAGTATGTTTCAATCTGCATTCAGACTTCATAGTTCTTTCTCTGCATGTGGATAGTATTTTCCATCTTGAAACTTTTATAATTTAACTAGATCATTGTATTGCTGAAAAGAGCAAAGGCTATCAATTCATGGCTGATTTTAACCTGATGGGATCAGAGCATTATCATATTCCAATGCAAATATTTAAAATACAGTCTGTGATATCAACAGGAACAATCCAGTATAGTAGAAAGCATACCAAATGAGTCAGAAAATCATGCTTTTAATTCACTGAGTGAGTTTAGCTAAGTCATTTACCCTCCTTGACTTCAGTTTACTAACCAGTCAAAGGAGAAGTTGCCTGTTCATCTATCCCTGTCATTATTATAATTGTCAATGAAATCAAGCTATTTCTGTTTGGTAAGAGAGGTGATACAAATTAGGCCCTCACTGACTAACCAACTAATACAACAATTCTCAAGAAAACCAGATTGAAGAGACAGCTTTCTATTGTCAAAAGGGAAGAATCTCCATGATTCAAAACTGACTCATCCTTTAAACAAAGGGAGGAGATATTGCCACTAATTCTCATCTCTGGCATAGAGCTAAGAGGAAGCAATCTAACCAAATTGGGGAGAGGGGAAAACACCAGATTGTAATCTGAGTTCAATGTTTGCCTCTGAACAGTATAACCAAACTTTGTAAACTTAGGCAAATCATTTAGTTTCCCTGATTTCATCACCTGTAAAATGAAGGTGATCGACTTAATGACTTCTTAGGTTTTTTCAAATTATAGATCTAAGTTTGCTGCCAAACAGAAAAAAATTAAGGAGTCAAGTACATATGCTGAAAAAGAGCCTAACATATGGCTTGAGTAGACCAGAGATAGATGAGGGTCAACATACAGGTAACTTCCTCTCCTTATCTTTCTTCTTCTCTCTCTTCCTTTCTTATGTTCTTTTTTTCCCCTGGTAATTGAAGAAGCAATAGTAGTAGCTTTACCTAGCTTCTTATTTATGTTTTTCCTCTCTCTGCTTAATTTGGATCAGGGAAAAACTTCATGACCTAATATCCTTGAGAGTTACCCGTTCCCAAGAGAGAGAATCTAATTCCATCCTATTTGCAAGCATGCTTATGTGTCTTATTGAAAGTTATTGCTAAGCAATTTAATTGTATGTTTGTAAGAGCTAGAAGTTTTCCTCAAAACCTATTTGTTTCTCTCAAGCAAAACCTTTTATTCAATGAGGTTCAGTTCTCCAAATGTCTATTGCCTTAAAGAGTCTTGCAGTAAAGAGTATGCTGCACTCATATTGCTAAAGAAACATGGGCAATACGGTTTTTTAAATTAATTTTATTGATATATGTTATTATGAAATCACTTTGATTTCTCAAGATAAGCCTCCTCCTTGTCCTAGGTAGGGAGCCAGTTCTTAGAATAAAAAATAAAAAAAAGAAAAAAAAACAAAGAAAAAAAGGCAGGTAATCAAAATTAATAATTACACATCAACCACAGCACGTAAAATGTTGTATCCCCATACTTACCACATCACCTTTAAACTTTTGTAAATAAGAGAGGGAGGTGGACTGTCATATAAGTTCTTTTAAGTAAGGTTTGGTTATTATAATTAAAGAACATTGGTTCTGATTTGCTGTTACTGTTGTTGGGTTTGTTTTTATTATTTACACCACTGGAGTTGTATTTTCCTAGTTCTGTTTACTTCACTTTTTTCTCAGTTTCTGTGCTTCTCTATTCATTTATTGTATTGTAATATTCCATTATATATATATATATATATAATTTTTTTTTTTTTTGCTGAGGCATTTGGGGTTAAGTAACTTGCCCAGGATCACACAGCTAGGAAGTGTTAAGTGTCTGAGACCAGATTTGAACTCAAGTCCTCCTGACTTAAGGGCTAGTGCTCTATCCACTGTGCCACCTACCTGCCCCTCCATTATATTTTTGTCCCAAAATTTGTTCATTGTCCAATCAATGAGCACTGCTCCTCCTTATAAAAGACCTTCAGAAACCGTGTACATCAATTTTTCTATCTTCTTTTTTCTCTCCTTCTTTTGTTCATTCTTTCTTTTTTTTTGACATTTATGCTACACAAATTTCAATTTTGTCTTTAAGGGACTTTACCAAATGACCTTCTGCCCTAAGGTCTCTTTCAGCTTCAGATCTAAATATGTTCTGTTTTTAAAAGTTCCCTCTTAAGTGATAATAACCTATGTGTCTATGCCTAACAAAAGAGGCTTAAGCATATGATCTACAGCAGTCAGCACTAAAATCAAGTTAAAAATTAATAGATTATGAATTGAACTCTTCTTTTTCCTCCACTACTTGTGCTAAGCCTTTTTTTTAATAATACTTTTTTGTTTCAAATTATGTTGTTTTATTATATACCTATAAACTATCTAATCTAAGGAATAGATCAATAGCATTCTCCATGAAAATCCCACTTTCACCTGTTATAGATTAGGTTCTAAACCCCAGGGATTAGATAGCTTCTTTCCCATCGTCCTGAGGGCAAATATCAGGACCCAGAGAAAAATTCTTAAAGGTTGTGTGGGCACCTTCCTTTCTTCTCTATTTCAGCCTTGCTATTCAGTAGTTAAATGACCACAAAGCAAGACACCTATTTCTCCTTTGTCTCAGATGACCAATCTGTAAAATGGGAGTAATAACTCACATGCTACCTATATTCCCCACAGTCTTATTCTAAGAAAAGGACTTTGAAAACTTTTATATGCTCCAGAAATGGAAATTATTCTAGCTCCTCTCTCTAAGTCCTCTATAGTTTCTTGTCTGGTATAATCCAGAGACATTTGTTCCTTTGGACATTTTCTTAAGGACCCACTGAACAAGCTGTGAGTCTGTTGATCATCCTTCTGAGAGAAGCTCTGAATGAGCTTTCTCTGATATCTATTTCATTTTTCCTTTGATTCTAAATCAAATTCTTTGTTAGAAATCATCAAGCATAGTATGGCAAAATATAGAACTTTAGACTATCAGAACAACAGGTAACTGACCAGCCAACTTGGAGAGATCCTAACTGGAATCAGAATTCAGTCTATCAATTTTAGTCAATCAACAAATATTTATGAAGCACTATATGCCAGGTACTGTGCTACGGTGCTGGTACAAGACAAAAATAAAACCATTTTTGTCCTCAAAAAACTTACTTTCTATTGAAAGAAAGACTCTGACTCTCTCTCTCTCTCTCTCTCTCTCTCTCTCTCTCTCTCTCTCTGTGTGTGTGTGTGTGTATGCACATACACAAAAGAAGCATACAGAAAATGAATAAAGAGAAATACAAGATTATTTGGGGTTGGGTAAAGGAGGAGGTAACAGCAGTTAGGGGACCAGGAAAGACTTCATGCAGATGACCTTAAGTTGAGTTTTGAAGGAGACAGATTCTAAGAGGGAGAAATAAAGAGAGCCATGGTGGGATAGGGGAAATGGTACAAAGGAATGGAAACAGAGCACAAGCAATGGAATGTCATGAGTGAAGAACTTCAAAAAGGCAAATATAGCTGGACTGATGAGTTTGTGAAGAGGACTAATAGATAAGTAATAAAGTTGAAAAGATAAATTGGAGCTAGATTGCCAAGAATTTTAAATTCCAAATGGAGGAATTCATATTTGATTCTACAGACAATAATGAGTCACTGGAATTTATTGAATAGAGGCAGTGACATCATTAGTCTGTGCTTTGGGAAAAGTACTTGGTTCTCCATATAACCAAATGGAAGGGAGAAAACTTGAGACAGAAAAGCCAATTAAGAAGTTATTGCAATAATCCAGAAGTGAATAGAACCTAGAGTAATGGTCTAGATCATGATATATAAGTAAAGAAAATGGAATTGAAATGAAGCATGTTATGGAGAATCTACAAGGTTTAGTACTTCATTAACTGGGGTAAAGAAAAGTGAGGAACTAAGGATGACTATAATGTTGGTAGAGACAGTGATGGAGCACCAGGTTGGGAGTCTGGTAGACGAGTTCAAATCTGGCCTCAATTACTTGCCAAGTGTTCCTGGGCAACTCACTCTTTGCCTTAGTTTCTTCACATGTAAAATGAGCTAGAGAAGGAAATGGCAAACCATTCCAGTTTCTCTGCCAAGAAAGATTCAAATGGGGTCATGAAGAATTGGAATTGACTGAAAAATGAGTTAACAACAATAACAAAAATGATGTTGCTAACTTAAGTGACTGGAACATTGGTGATACCCTGAATGGAAATAAGGGACTTGGGAAGAGGGACAGATTTTAAAAGAAATAAGTGCTGTGGCTCAGCCATGTTGTACAAAGGACATTCAGTTCAAAATGTCCATAAGGTAGTGGAACTCAAGGGGAAGATTTAGGCTGGATATCTAGATATAAGGGTGATCTGCAAAAAAAAAAAAGATAAATTTATGGAAACTGATGAGACCATCAAGTGAGAGAGTTAGAGAGAAGGGAAAAGTCTTAGGATAGAGACTTCAGGGGCTGCCATGTAAAATGACTTGGCAAAGGAAATGGAAAAGAGAGGTGTAACAGACAGGTAGGGGTAGAGGAAGAACCAAGAGAGAGAAGAGACATAAAAAATCAGGATGAAACAAGTATTCAGGAGAAAAACAAGGTCAACAGTGACAAAAGCTACAGAGAGGTTAAGAAGTGTAAGAATTTTTTAAAAAATCATTGGATTTAGTAATTGTGAGAAAAATGGCAATTTTGAAGAAATCAATTTCATAGTTTTACCCCTTTTCTAGAAGTTTCAGGGACCAAGTGCCCTGATAGGTACAGTGGTCTCTTCCTCAGGCAGTTTAGAGGCACATAGAACCCAGAATGCTCCTGGAGCTGGTGACCCTGATTGTGACATCACAGTCATCTCCATGGTGACGGGGCTCACCATGGGAAAGAAGGCTGAGTCTCAGTATAACCTACAAGATGGGTTACTGGAAGCATCTCATGAAAGAATGGGATAGCCAGCCAAGGTCTGGGACCTTGTGAACATAGACCCTGCCCCACACCATCTGCCAGGTCGTCATCTCAGCCATAAGCCATGGGATACGATCGAGCCCGTTTCTTGGGGGACGTAGATGAAGACCTCATCTGCCCCATCTGCTGTGGCGTCCTTGAGGAGCCCGTGCAAGCTCCTAACTGTGAGCATGCCTTCTGCAACACCTGCGTCAGCCAGGGGTCCTCTTGGCAGCAAACGTGCCCCGTGGACGGAAGCGTGGTGACGGTCCCCCACCTGCGCCCCATCCCTCGAATCATGAGGAACATGCTGTCCAAACTCCAGATCACCTGCGACAACGCCGTAGCGGGCTGCAATGCCATCCTGAGGCTCGACAATCTCATGGCTCACCTCATCAACTGTGAGCACAACCCCAAGTGCCCCGTGGCCTGCAAGCACGGCTGCGGCCTAGAAATGTCCAACGGGGAGCTGCCCAGCCACAACTGCATCCAGCACCTGCACTCCATGGTCCAGCAGCAGGAGAGCCACATCACGGAGCTGGAGAAGACATCAGCTGAGCAGAAATACCAGCTGGCCGAACAGCAGCGGGACATCCAGCTGCTCAAGGCCTACGTCCACGCTCTCCACAGCAACAAGCCCAAGGTCCGGGAGCTGGCCGAGACCAAGGAGTACGGCGAGGTCATACAGTGGGCCAACTCCTTGCATCCCGAAGGGAGAACAAGCGTGGAGGACGGACGCTCCAGGCCAGCTCCCGTTCAACAGCCGATGGCCAAGACTTCAGCCGAGAGTGGCTGCTCCGGGTCATCGCCAAGGAGCTGAATGCAAACCCCCCTCCCTCCACGGTCAGCTGGCCCCTGGGCCCAGAAACACTAAAAACAGGTCAGAAGAATCCGAGCTGCTTTGTGAAGTACAAAATCGGTGTGTCATTGGCAAGATGGCAGTGGTGGGGAACGCTTAAAGAAGGAACACAGGGATGATGACGAAGGGCCAGAGCCAGGGCTTGGGACCCCTTGGTGTACAAGAAATGAAGAGAACCACAGTGAGACCATCAAGTAAGAATGATTCCTGAAAACCCTAAGACACCACTGGCCATGTCTCTCACTGCCCCACCTCCCATTGCCTATAATTAAGCCCCATTTGTCCTACTCTCCTAGCTCAAGGCCATTAGACTATTCCTCCTTCACTTCTCTAGCCCCTAATAATCAAGATGGAGATACGGGTAGGAATATCATTTATTCTTCTTTCCTTATTCTTTTACCCTAAATTTCCTGATTGAAAAAAGTCCCTAACCCTCTCTACTCTCCCAGTATCTTTAGGTACGATTTTTTTTCCCCTGAAACCAGAGAGAGTCCATTGTCTTTAGATATATCTTTTCCTTTGGTTAGGAGATAAAAATCAGAAATTTGGAACAAACCAGTCTCTTAGTGCTTGATATTTTGGGTAAAACCAAAAAGGACCGAACTAGAGTGAGTGTGAGCCAAATAGTTACCAAGGGAAATGGGAGCACCCATGGCTGAAGTGCTAAGCAAGAACACTGATATCTCTAACCTAGGGTACTAGATTCTACCATGATGCAAAGGAGCAGAAATTTGCTTCTACCTAGTTCATAAATAGGAGTGATAGTTTTTGAAGTTTGGTGGGTGATTAGCAAGACCACTTAAGAGCCACTATCCATGGCCACCTGCTCTTTGTAACTGTTGGGGTGGATGCTCACCCATTCTCCCCTACTCTGTGACCGTCCTTCAATAGTTTTATTTGCTTTGCATCTGGGTAGATCTCTGTGTTTAAGTAGAATAAACCCATCATAAGTCCCAACGCAGTCACATATTGGGAGTTTATCTACAATTTTCTTCCTTTAAAAGAGATCAAACAACTTTTAGAAATAGGAATTTTAACAATTCTTTTCTATATTTTAATTTTATAGGATGTTAGATTTGGAAAGAAACTTGGGGCATGAAACAATGAATTTTAGCATTAGAAAGGATCTTAGAACATAAAATGTTATCCCTACAAGGAAATTAAACTGGAAGCATAACTCTAGACAGTACCAGGAAAAAGGAACACCATTGCTGGATGAAACTGGGCTGTGCTAAAATACCAAAGCTTGGATTTTCAAGACTGTGGATCTGGGTAGGATATAAACCACAAGACTAAGATAGAAACTGAGAGATCCATATAGATATCAGTCTAGTGAAGAGGTGTGAAGGATGAATGGCCATTGCTAGAAAAATAGAGATAATCTTCCATTAGCTATGTATCTTTATTCATCTCTAGACTTTAATTTCTTTATCTGGAGAACAAGGAAACTATATTACCAATTCTGACTTCTGATGATTCTTTTTTCTTCATAGAAGTCAGTTAAGTCCTCAAACCTGAGTATGCTTATAAAGCAAACTAATCTTTTTTCCCTCTTAGGAAAAATTGGGGAAAATAAAATATCACCAGGAGGAGAGTCAAAGCTACTTTTATTTTTTTGGCTGAAACAATTGGGGTTAAGTGACTTGTCCAGGGCCAAACAGCTAGGAAGTATTAAGTGTCTGAGGTGGCATTTGAACTCAGGTCTTCCTGATTTCAGGGCTGGTGCTCTATCCACTGTGCCATCTAGCTGCCCCTTCAAAGCTACTTTTAGCTAAAAGATTAGAAGATTTGACATTAACATAGTTCTGGGCATGAAGGGCAAGTGTAAACTTTGGACACTAAGTTCACCAAGAATTATAAAAATGAAAAGTGTCAAATCAAGGATTATATGAAATCAAGACTTCATTTAATCAATCAATGAGTATTTAGTTGATTAAAAAGTATATTAATCATAAAATTTAAGGATTAGTAGAAAGGTACTAAAATAATAATACTCTTAGAATTTTTATTCTAAGTTTATTCTAAAGATATCTACTTTGTTTACTAAAGGATCTAATTATCTTAACAAGGAAATTTGTTTCATGTTCTTCATTTAAAGGAAATGCATGGCAAACCTAGGGTGTTGAAGTGGAGAATCATCATAGGAACCCCAGTCAAACATGCCTACCTCTCGTGACATTGCTTGGCCTTCCAGGACCTGGCACACCAGTACCACCATCACCACCAACCATGTGAAGGCGGCAGGCTTTGTTTTTTTCTGAGAGGTTAACGACACCCTTTTGGAAGTTGCAACTGTAAAAATAAAGTGATGAACTGACAAAAAAATGTCCCAAGTGCAGAGATCATTATGTTCCTCTTAGGAGACCTTTTCAAAAGCTGATTTTTCATTCTGTTTTTATCATTCATTCTATTATCTTGTCATGGTTTACAACAAACTTGAATCTGAGGTCCTAGGGAATCACAAAGCTGGGAACTTTTTTTTTGCCCATGAGATTAGTTGTCACTTGTTTTTAATTAACAGAAAAGGAAATTATTTTTCCTTCTCATTATAGCATTGATTCAATCTTTTTTTTCTGCTCATCCTTAAATCCCTTCAATTTCACCAATAGTAAAAGTATAAATTGAAGGAAATTTTTGATTATAATTTATCTAAGTTTGACAAGATTGAAAACACATTTAGCATTGCATAAGCTCTACAATAGGAATGTGAAAGAACAGAATACAAATGTGAATAACACGTTTCCTACCTTCATAGAGCTTATAAATCAAGAGGAAAGACAAATCCACAAATAGAACATGGTGTCAGAGGTGGAAGAGAACTTAGATTCTAGTCCAATTTAGAATCTAGTCTCTCTCAATTTACAGATGAGGAAAGAAGGAAGCCACTGGCCCAATGTCATACAACTGGTTAGAGTTGGATACAAAATCCAGAACCCAGATTTTATTCCTATTCCCATGCTTCTGCAAACCCACCATTAGACACAAACCAAAATATAAAGGGGAGAATGGTAAGCACATTAAAAAAGGCCAAAGAGCACTAAGAGAATTTACATAATGATTTAATGTTAAGGCTGAAAATAGAATAAAGGACTAAGGTCTTTTAAAGTATACAGTGAAACCACATTAATCAACCCTAGTATATTCAAAATAGGGCACTGAAACAATTCAATAAAACCAACTGTTTTAATTTAGAGTTCACTTTTTCCAGTTCTTGGCTTTCAAATTAACTGGGTTTAACTAGATGAGGGGGAAAGGTGACATGATGGAAAAAATTCTGAACTTGGCAAAAATTAAAAATAAACTGTATTAAACCCTGGAATGCCACTCATTCGTTTCATGATCAAGGGGAAACTACTTACAACTTCTCTTTGCCTCACTTTTTTATTTATAAAAGACAAGGTTAGAAAGGGGGAAGAAAAAAGAAGGAAAAGGTAATAACATTTTCATTACCTACCTTACAGAGCTATGGTTGGTAATGTACTTTCTAAGTTTCATATGTACTTTAGAATCTGTTGACAGAACAGGAAATTAGATCATAGATTTAGAATTGGAAAGAACCTAGGAGATTATCTAGTTCCACTCCCTTAAAATACCTATGAGAAAACAGCTAAAGTTACCCAGCTTTTATCAGAGCTGGGGTCTGAAAATGACATCAAATCTTGACTTCTTTGGGCACGGAATCAAGATCTGTGTTCAAATCCAATCTCAGACAACTAGTACCTAGTCATTATGAGTGACTTGCAAGTCACTCAGTTTCTTCAACTGTAAAATAAAAATATAACAGCACCTCCCTCCCAAAGTGGTGGTGTGGATCAAATGATATAATTATAAAGTTCTTAGCACAGTGTCTGGCTAAGTAGCTATTGTTCAATTGTTCAAGTTTACCTCCAACTCTCTTCTTGGCAAAGATACTGGAAATTTGCCATTTCCTTCTCCAGCTTATTTTACAAATGAGGAAACTGAAACAAATGGGGTTAAATGGATTGCCCATGGTTACACAGCAAGGAAATATCTGAGGCTAGATTGGAACTGAGATGATCTTGACTTTAGACCTAGCACTCTCTCCACTGTACCACCTAGCTGCCCTGGCACATAACAGTTACTTTAATAAATGCTTGTTTCTGTGTCCTTCTTTCATAGGCACTAGAAATAAAATGTTATATCAATATTTTTGTTATTATATCTTTTTGTATGAGAAATACTATAATCTTTCAATTTTCTGTTAAAAGCTGCTAAACAGTAAATCTGATTAATAAATAGATCTTGCCTCTCACACTGGAGAGGCCATTAAATGGAGTGAAAATTGCACTGATTTGGTGTCAGAGAAAATGGGTTTAAATCTTGGTTCTTCTGTTCATGATCTCTATGATCTTATATATGTCACTTCCCATTTCTAGGAATGAGGGGTTCGTAGAATCTAGATTTAGGGCTAGAAAGAATGTAGGAGATCATTGTCCAACTGCCTCACTTGAAGGATGCGAAAACGCAGGCCCAGATAGAGGTGATTTCTTCAGAGTCACAAAGTCAAGTGTCTAAGGCAATATTTGAATACACATCTTCCGGGACACAGGTCCAGCATTCTATCCAATGTATAACCTAAGTACCCAACTAACTCTTATCATTTTATGATCAGCACTTCACTGATAGAACATTTAAGCATTACAGAATGAAATTAAATAATCAGAGTTGAAAGAATTCAAACAACCTAACACTACTGAAAAAGGATAGAGAATTGTACAATGATCAATCAATAAACATTTATTAAGCAACAGTTGTATGCCAGGAACTTTGCTAGGTGCTGAGGATGCAAAGAAAAATAAAAAGACTCTGATTTTAAGGACTTCACAGTTTAACATGCACACAACTATGTACAAACAAGATAAAGATTGATCAATTAATTGATATAGACAGAAAATCATATACCTGTGTATTTATATATCATCAGGAACCATCCTGGGGCTGTTTACAGTGAGAAAGGGAGGAAAGAAAAAAAATAAAGAATGGAATGGGAAAGGGAATTATTTCTTCCATGAATAGGATCATTCCAGAATGAAATTTGTTTGAGGCAATGCTAATGTTCCTCCTATTCCTTCTTTCCCACCTTTTCCTTCTTTTCTTCTTTCTCCTCTTCTATTTCTTCTGACTTCTTTTTCTTTTCCTTCTTTTCTACTTCCACCATTCCTTCTTTTCCTCCTCTTCCTTCTTTTTCACTTTCTCCTCTCCCACTTTTCCCTAACTTCCATTTTTAGAGATCAGCACCTCTGATTTAGAAGAAATGAGCCATAGATCACAGCATAAGATCATCCTTTAGTACTGCATTAATATTCTGTCTTGGTCGTAAAAACCAAGTCAACCAGTGTATATTTACAAAAGGGACTGAGGGCTGACTCTGGACATGGACAGAAATAAAAACATTACAGATGATGTTATTGTGCAAAAATCCTTGACACCAAAGACGAATATTGAATAACAAGGGGGAAGGTAGGGAGAGGTAGACTCTAATTGTATTACAACTGAGCCCCAAAGTAGTCTATAAATGATGTATAATGAGGAGTATGCTGGCTGAGAACCAGAAGAACTGGGGTCCAGCTCAGTCTATGCCATGAATGTGGCCACTCAAGAGGCAGTGGTGAATACTGAATAGGGCAATAGACTTGGTGTCTGACCTCTGGTTCAAACATTTACTAATTTCGTGATCCTGAATAAGTCATTTAACTTCAATGAACCACATTCTCCTCAAATGAAAGGACTTTACAAAGCTTAAAGAGCTATATAAATGTCAGCTCTTGTTATAAATTTGATTATTTAAGCATATGACTTTGGCAAAGTCACTTCCTAGCTCTCGCCTTGTTCCATCATCTGTAAAATAAGAGGCATCTGTAAAATACATAACAATAACTCATGTTTCTATAAAAGTCTCAAAAGTATTAAGTATTTTCCTCACCACAATCCTTCGCGATAAGAAGGGACATCGGTTCCTATTTTACTAATGGGGAAACAGAGTCACAAAGAGAAAAAAAATTTCCCATGTTCACAGATCAAGTAAGGAATTCAAACCAAGTATCCTGATTCCAAGTATAAAGCCTTTTCCTTCCACAAAGCCTTCTTTGCCGAAGAGCTTTCTAACAACGCAGAACTCTTGATTTTCTTTGATTCCATCAATCTGAGTATGAGATTCCTTAATTCTGAAATAGGAATAATAATCTATATAAAATAAAATTCAAAGATAGCCTCAGATTCTGACTAGTCATGTAGATAAATCACATAACCTCATCTATTAAATGGGGATAATAATAGCACCTGCCTATTTATGGGGGCAGCTAGATGGCACAGTAGATAAAAAGCATTAGCTCTAGAGTCAGAAATATCAACCTGAGACACACTAGCTGTGTGATCCTGGACAAGTCACTTTATCCTGTTTACCTCAGTTTCCTGAAATAGCAAAACAATCCAGTATTTTTTCCAAGAAAACCTACAAATGGGGTCACAAAAAAATCAGACACAACAAAGCAACAAAAACAACAAAATAGCACTTATATAGTACCTACCTCTCATACTTGTTATGGGAATAAAATCAAATAGTATTTCTTTCTTCCTTTTTTTTTTTGGCTGAGGCAATTGGGGTTAAGTGACTTGCCCTGGGTCACACAGCTAGGAATTGTTAAGTGTCTGAGGTCAAATTTGAACTCAGGTTCTCCTGACTTCAGGACTGGTGCTCTATCCACTTTGCCACCTACCTGGCCCATGTGATAGCATTTTTAAAGTGTTTTGCAAACTTTGTGGTGCTATATAAATGTCAGCAGCAGCAGCAGCAGCAGCATCATCACCACCACTACCATTCATGAAAGAGTTTTCATAGTAAAAATCCTAAGCACAAAAAAAGATTTAAAAAGGTCTGAGCTATTCTTACCTCCTGCCTATATTCTTACCACCAACACTCCCTCCCCCAAAAAAAGTGAGATAATAGTAACTGCTCATTTTATCTCATAATTGCAGAATAGGGAAGGAAAATCATAGAGAAGTTTAGATATATTAAAAAATAATTTGGCTTTATAGAGCCCTTGATTTTTCAATCTTGAATCCCTTGGTATGTATGCGAGCTTGAAAAAAATTACTTCCCCTCTCTAAGTCTCAGTTTCCCCATTTGTAAATTGAGGGTGTTAGACTAACTACTCCACAAGCCCCCTTCTGCTCTAAATGGAAAATACTAGGAGATAATCACAAGTATTTCTTCCATTTGTAATATGATGAAAAATAATGTCAAATGAGAGAATATCCATGAAGTAAGACACTGAAATCTGGGGTTATGGCAGGGGAGCCCTCAGCGGCAGCTGCTTCTCATTACTGCTCATGATTATTTCATCCCAAAGGATACAGGGACTTACTGGGATAGAGGCATGAGAAGGGACAAATGAGGAGGCAATTATAACCTGACAGCTGCACTGAGGATCAGTCAGTCCTGTTACAGGGACTCAGGCAGGCAACTTGCTGACCAAGCACAAGACAGTCTCCCTAAGGCCTTTGGCAACAGCCATGACTCCTTGGATAGCCTTGGAAATCCTCTGATTTTCTGTAGATAAGTGTGTCTGGTGAAAGGGACAGGGCAACCAATGTTCTTATATATGGGCAAAGCATGGAAAGGTTTCTCATTTGGAGATGGAGCAAAAAAGTTTTACTCTAAACTGTTTGGAAAACTAGAGAGGAGAAAGGAAGGGAGGAAGGAAGGAAAGGGAGCAAGGGAGGAAGAGAGGAAAGGAAGAAGGGAGGAAGGGAAAAAGGGAAGAAGGGAGGGAGGGAGGGGAAAAGGAAGGGAAGGAGGAAGGGGAGAAGGGAGAAAGGAAAGAAGGGAAGAAAGGAGGCAAGGGACAAAGAGAAGAGGGAGGAAGGAAGGGAGGGAGGAGGGAGGAGAGAGAAGGGAGGGAGGTAAATGATTATCTCTATTTTACAGTTGAGGATACTGAGGCAGATAGTAGTTATGTTATTTGTCCAGAGACACATAGCAAATAAGCATATGAACTCAAATATTTCTGATTCCAAACGTAACACCCTCTCCATTTCAACATCTAACTGCCTTTAGATGGTGGAGGAAAGGGAGATAAAAGGAAGGAAAGAGGACCGATAGGGGCAATCATCAGTGGGAAAGAACTTGGAATGCAGAGTTGAGTCTGAGAGCTTGATCGCCTTCTTATCTGTGTGATCTTGGGAAAGCCACTTTCACAGGAATATCTCCCAGATCTTCCTGGTTTACAAAGCACACGTCTCCCCACAAGCCCATTGGGGAGACAGGCAGAGAGCTGTCATCTCACCCAATGTGTGGAACCTATGCGCCAGAGAGGGACTGTAACCCGGTCTTCTCACATCCCAGTCCTGGGGCTCCAAGGTCAGTGGTCCTCCCACTATACTCTGCACTGGGGACCTAACCTGGCTGTAAAGAAAATGCTGTGATCTTTAGCATGTGAGCTATTACTAACCATGGGACCTGGGCAAGTCATTAATTTGCAAACAGATCTGGCCTTCCTTTCTAATTCAGCTTCTTCACTGGGGGAAAAAACACCTGGGGAGTTTAAGGGATTTGACAAAGGTCATTCAGCAAGGCTGTGGCAGAGGTTGGCTCTTCTGAGTGATAGCCCACTGCCAAAAAGGATGCTGTGTGTTTCTATTGGGCTGGAAACAATCACTGTATTCTAACCAGGGCTGTGAAGTAAATGTTTTACAACCTGTTCTCTGAGAGGAAAAAAAAAATGTAGCACACACTTTTAAGTTTAATCTGAATGATTTAAGTCTAGATAATTAGCATAACAATAAATCAAGTCCTGATTTGTAGTTTGCCAATTTCCAAGGTGTAAATGCTCAGTGAAAATTGAACACTACCTTAGCAGTGTGTATGTATGTATATATATATATATATATATATACATATATTTATATATACACCCCAGTATATCGCTGATATAACTCCTAATAGTGTGCACTTAAATGCATACAACCACTCATCTTCTTATTGTTGTTGTTCAGTCATGTCTGACTCTCTGTGACCCCATTTGGGGTTTTCTTGGCAAAGATATGGAGTAGTATGACATTTCCTTCTCCAGCTTATTTTACAAATGAGGAAACTGAAGCAGAGGAAAGTGATTGGCCCAGGGACACACAGCTAGATTTGAATTCAAGTATTCCAGACTCTGGGTCCAGCGCTTTAATCCACTGTGCCACTTAACTAACCACTTCATTGGATTCATTATTCACAATCACTGAGTCTTAATTGTAATCAGTTAGAATATGCTCCTATTTATTTTTAACAAAATGTTTTTTTAATTTAATAAAAATGTATTTTTTCCTACCCATTTCATTTGGGGAAAAGAAAGGAAAACCATTGTAAAAAAATATGCAAAATCAAGGAAAACCAATTCCAACCTTGGCCATGTTCAAAACAATGTATCATTTTCCTCCCTGAATCATCTTCTCTCTGTCACAAGGTAGATAATTTGCTAAGTTTAAAAGAGTAATGTAAAGTACTTCAAAAATCAAATAAAGAAGAAAAAACTTCCAGTTGAGAGGACCAAGGAAGACAACAGGGAAGAAGGCCTCCCATTTCCCACTTCAGTATTTTTTCTGTTACCATACACCACTGTGAGTCTTCTACAAGTCTCCTTTTGGTCTAAGATAAAAAATATACTGTTCAAGGTAACTTAAAATGCCATGTACATTCAACTGAGGGATCAGACACAGCTCTAAGAAAATGCTTTTAAAACACCAAATTGAGCAAGTCATGACCTTTCTGGGAATTGGTTTTCTCATCTTTAAAATGTAGGAGTTGGAGAACAATCCCCTCTAGCTCTAAATCTGTGATCCTGTAATCCCATGCAAAATGTAGTCCAGGAGGTGGGAGTACTGTCCACTTGAGAGCAATGGAGAGAAAATCCTTGTCCACTTGGGAGCAGAGGAGAGCTATAGACAGATGTGAACCAGCTCTTGGAGCAGAGGATGCTAAGAGCAGGAAAGATACCCTGAAATAGTGTTAACCCAAGAGAATGAATAATAGACTGGTTCTTTTTGAGGACCATGGACTCCTTGGGAAATATGATGAAACCTATGACTCCCTTCTCAGAATAATATTTTTAAATGCATAAAATAAGATAAATAGAATTACAAAGGAAAATATTTATATTCAAAGACGGTCATCAAATTTAAAAAAAAAAGTCCACAGGGCCCTGATCTAGGTTAACCCTCTATTTTATGAATAAGGATATAAAGATAGAGGGAGGAGTGATTTGCCAAGATTATATAGGTAGTAAATAGCAGAGCCACAATAAGAACACTATTTTCCTGACTACTAGACCTTGATTTTTTCCTCCATCAAAATGTTTTTCTTAAGGGAAGCAAAGGTATACAATTATTTTTCTAATATATTTTTTCTTATTTTTGTTAAAAGCTGGGTTTGAATTTTGACTGATATCACAGCACTGTAACCATGAACAAATATTTCCCAATTACAGGTAAAAAAAATTGTTTTAAATTTTGAGTTTTAAATTAGAGGTTTAGAATTTAAAATTCTGTATCTAATCAACAATTATAGTGATCATTATTAAAAAAAATGAGTAGAAGACATGCAGATAATAAAGAGGACTGAATGAAATTAATCATCTGTTATGTATTAAGCATTGTTTTAATACATGTGCCAAATATTGTTTTAAGGGTTGAGGAAACACACACACACAGAAACACTCTTTATTCATAGAAAATATATCCTAACAAATACAGGAAGAGAAAGGCAGATAATATTCTCAGATAAGTTAGGGCCATTCAGGAATATCATTCAAAAGAACCAAGACCAGTACTAACAGTATAAGTTAACTTGAAGGAAAAAAGCAGAATTTGGAAGAACTGAAGAGGATTTTCTCTTCAAATCTTAGCCCGTCAGTCACATCTCAAGGTCATACAAAGCCCAAAAGGTTGATCCAAACTATTTTACCCAGTGGCAGGTCTAACTTCACAACAATAGTAACCCGCTGGCTAAAATTTAAGGGCCCCTTTAGAAGGAAGGACCTGCTAGCTGAGGCCTTGTCCAAAGCAAATTCTGTAATCAGTCCAACAAAGTGAGAAGAGTCTCTGTATCTTACATGTCTGATTACAAATATTCATGCAGCTTTATCTTACACTACCAGGTATAGTCAAGTGGTTCATGAATAAAGATGGAAATAATAAGCAAAGAACAGAAAAGTCTCCTAGAAAAGATAGAGGCTCAAGGTTCTGAAATGTCATCTGGGTTTAGCAATTCTTGCAGCAGCCCAAGCTGCAATTATCTTGTGCAAGAATTTGTTGATTTGCTTGAAGGTCAAAAGATCATTAGATTAAAGATCATTAGATTAAATTATGGGAGTAAATCAGGACACAGCACTTTAGCCATTGCTTCCTTTCATTCTCAAGGCTGGTCTTCTGAAAACAAGAATCTTCCTATATTAACCTTTTAGAAATAGAAGAGAACCTCCTGACATAATGAATCTCTAATACTGTGATAGCAGAGCAAAAGGATATACGCTTCCCCTAGAAAAAGATCTCCATGTTCCAATGCTTTCCAAGTCCAGCCATTGGCCCAACATACCACATTATGTCTCATGAATAATTTTTACGCTCCCTGAGTTGAGTAAACAAAGATGATCTCAAAGTTAATTTTCTTATGAAACATATTTTAATTGTTAATTCATGACTGGATCAGAGAGGAGGGTTAAACTAAAATTCTAGGACTCTTAGACACATAGAATGAACCTCTAAGGGCTAGATCAATTTTTACTTGAATAGAGAACTCCCCTCTTCCATGAATAGTTATCTATTTTCTGTTCAAATATTCCAGTGACAGAGATCTACCTCTCTTCAAAGGCACTCCTACTCCACTGGAAATTTCCCAATTCCATGGGAAATATTCTAAAGACTAGTTCAAATTGTATTGAGATTGGACCACACTTTGAACCAAAATTTATCTGTCTTAATTCTGCAATGTAATGTAATAGGAGGTGGGGAGACCCCTAAATATTGAGTCAAGAGAGCCATAGGTTTGAATCTTGATTCTGACGTCTACTAGCAGTGTGACCACGGGCAAAACATGGAACCTGTAGGAGCTTCAATTACCTTTTCTATGAAATGAGGATAATGACAGCACTGACATCACAGGGATACTGTGAGCATCAGATGTGATAAAACATGTTAAGGGTTTTCAAACAATAAAAATCTAGTAAAAGTATTCTCTCCTTTACTCTCTGTCCCCAGGTTGGTCTCCTGGGGACAAACAAAACAAATCTAACCCTCTTTCACAAAGACATTCCTTTAGTTACTTGAACACATCGAGGTGACATTGTGCAAAGGATTGACTTGGATTCAGGAAGACCCTGAATTCAAATTCTGCCTCAGCACATATTAGGAATATGATCTTAGACAAATCGCTCAACCTCAATCTGCCTCAGTTTCCTCTTCTGTAAAATGAAGATAGTAATAGTACCTAACACTAAAGATAAAATTAGATAATATTTGTAAAGTGCTTTGTAGAACTTGCAGAGATAAATGCTAATAATTATTCTATAAATGCTAGCTATTGGTAAAGCTATTATAATGATGCTAACTTGACCTTTCCCCTTCCCCTCCTCCAACAATTCTCTGCTTCAGACTAATCATCTCCAGGTCCTCCCAAAAGTCTTCCTATGACATAGTTTCTAGCCTCTATTTATTCAGATTTCTTTTTTCTCAATGGGATCCTAGAATCTCCTAAAGCACAACCTAAAAAAACTATCAGAGCACAGAGAAGAATGTTTGAACATCTTCGTGGTCCCCCTTTGGGATTACCATAGGAAGTGATGATCTGTATGACTAAACTAAGCCAGAAACAGCAGCTTTCTCAACTCAACTCCACTCCAAAAATCAAGATTAGGTGTACAAAAGAAACTTCAGTTACACCAGCCATAAAGAATCTGCCATTTGTTGAAAAGGACAGGGGAGCTGGAGTTCAGTGCAGTGTCACAGAAAGAAAATTAGCCTTGGGGCTCCAAAGAACCTCCTTTTCAATCCTAATTTTGCTTCTTATTGGTTATATGACCTTGAACAAAGAACTTAGTCTTTCTAGGCTCAGTTTCTTCATGGGTAACGTGAAGGGGCCAGACTAGCTTTTGTCCAAAATCCTCTTCAGTTCTGACAGTATGGATTCCTTGAACTATGACATGTTAGCATTAACTGACATTCTCCAACCATTAAATCAACATAAATGGGACTGAAATTTAATATATCATCCTATGCTGCCAAATGAGAAGAAGCAGTAAATACAAAGAGAGTATCTTTGGGGCAGGGGAGTCACTATGGAGAGGGGGGGTGAGAGAGAAAAAAATAAGGAATCACCAGGGTCTCAAGGCTGGTAATAAAATGCCAGCTAATACTAGTGAAAGGGCCAGTGGAGATCAATTTCTATGATATGTGGAGACTCTTGGAAAAACATAATCAGACACAAAAGGAAAGTCCTGAATAATAATGGTCCACATTTCTATAATATCCTGTGGCTTCTTTACAGAGTGGAAATTGATGGTGAGACAGTTGGCCAAGAAATCCATAGACCCAGTTCCTTACCTTAGCACTTATTTACTAGCTATGTGACTGAGACAAATCAGATTAGACCTTTGAAATGTATCTTCTTCATTTGTATAAAAGAGAATAATAATACTTTTACTCTCTGGCTTCAAGGGAGCATTAGAAGAAAAAGTGTTTGGTAAATCTTAATGTACTTGGAAAAATTGGGAATCTTGACTAAACCTGAGATTTCACTTGCATCAGGGACTCCTAGGTGATGAAACTCCCTCTACCTATGTAGACTGTCGAGTTCTCTGCCATTTATGGTCTTAAGTGCTAGTACAAAAAAATGGCAGCTGCTAAATTGTAAGGATCTCCATGGGCCAACTCTGACTTTGAAAAAGACACATATTAATATATTCAAATTTTTATTAATACATCACCAACACCTTAAAATTAGATAGGGACCACATTTTAATCTAGTTTAGCCATGCTTAGGAATGCTTTGGGCCACATGTGAGCGTCCCCTGAGCACAGAGAAATGACATAATTGCCCAGCGTTACACAATTATAATGTGTCAGAGGCTAGACCCAAGTTTTCTTGGCTTACATATCAGTTCTCTATCCACTATAACAGGTGGCTTCTTTATTTTTAAAAATGTAAGCTATTATTATCTTCCCTTTCTAGAGTACTATAATCCATGGAACATAAATAGTCAGAAATGACTAAACTGAACAACAACAATTATTTTCACTTAAGAGCCCAACTGAGGTTGGGAAAGCAGGGACTATTCCTCTTATTTTATTATCAAAGAAACTGAGTCCAGAGGAAAAAGGAGCTTCCTTAATAATATACAGGCTTTAAAGGAGTGGGGTCTTCATGTCTTCTGTCTCCAATTTGACTCTGTAGGTTGGAAGGGTGGGGATGAATGTATTTGAAATAATCATGTGACTGAAGGAAGAATTTTTCTGCAGAAAAAACTTGTGAATCACAAGCTTACTCCAATGGAATCGTAGACACCAAAGCTTGTCTCACAACTCTCTTTCCACATTTTCATTTCACATATTCATTGTGGTATATGGTGATGGAACCAATCAAACACTTTCTTAACCACATTCGACAATCACCTCCTTCCAAACACTAGTAGTATTTCTGTACTTTAGGAAGTGCTTTCTTAGATATTCTTTTATTTGATATCTATAATAGCTCTGAAGGCAGTGAGCAGAAATTATTATTATTATATCCATTGAGTGATGAGAAATAAAAACAGAAGTCAAGTGAGAAATCCAAAGTTAACACTAGAACCCAGCTCTCCTGACTTGGTTCAGGGTTCTTTCCACTATACCTGGCTCACAGACAATGGTTTTTTACGTCTGGTTTAGGATGATAGGACCTTGAACATCTGCTCTAGTAGCATACCTCCCCCTTTATTTTGGCAAACAGGAAAAATCCACTCCTATGATTTCACTAATGTGGGCAACTGCCAGTGAGGAAACTCTCTCTTCCAATGCAACTTTACAACTGTGGGACAATTTGCAATCTTAGAGACTTTTAGGGGACATTAAGAGTTTGTAAGTGTCCAAGGTCACATTACTACAGAATGGGAACCCAAATATTCACAACTCTGGTGTCCATTCCCAATCCACTACCTAGGATCCCTCGACTCTCAGAAAGATACCCACATGGCTTTAAACGGCAAGAAGAGATCATTTCTCCATGTCAAGCACAGGAAATCAGAAGACATTTACCCTCTCAAAAGGTTTATTTTAAGAGCCGTACGTGAGGAAAAATCCCTTTCAAGGTTCAGCTTTTTCCTGAAGGACAGAGTCTGATTGCCATTATTTCTATCTCTAAAAAGCAACTATTCACCATTATTAGACCATCCATCCCTCTAGAAATCATAGTGGCGGGTTTGATTCTCTGGTCCTGCCCATAAGCTGTACACCCCTGCCAGTTGTCTGACACATCAGTGAGTGGTTTACCATCAAGGAAAATAGAATTTGCACGCACTTGGTGATTTATGGTACATCCAACCTTGTTCATTTTCCCCCCCAGAAAGTCTTCAGAAAGAATAGCACAACCTAAGAGCAAAAAAAAAAAACAAACTGGCACTTGGAAAGAAAGCTTTTTTTTTTTTTTTTTTGGTAACACTATAGTTAGAGATTATCATATAATAATCTGTTGACAAAAATAACAACTGACATTTATGTGGCATCTACTATGTGTCAGTTATTGTGATAAACACTTTACAAATATTATCTCATTTGATCCTCACAACAACTTAAAAGATAGGTGGTATTGTTATCCCCATTTTACAGTTGGGGAAACTGAGGCAAATAGTAAAGTGATTTTTCAAGATCATAAAGCCAGTAAGTATCTGAGGTCAACTTTGAACTGAGATTTTTCTGACTCTAGTCCTATTGTGCTATATACTATATTTTATTATTTGGAATATTAATAAAAACAATTTGCATTTATATAACATTTTATAGTTGAAAGTCATAGAATCTTAGATTAGAAGAGAAACCAGAGATATTCTACTCTAGGTCATACTCAAATGATGAAACTTATTTATGATATTCCATACATAGAACTTAAACACCTCCAGGTTCCAAAAGTGATTCTCACATATGAATTTTCTTCCATTTTGGAAGATCTGGTCTGGATATTTTTTCCCCCTAGAATGTAGCACCTAGAACTTAACACAACATCCAGTTATGATGTGTCAAATCAAAGTACTTTTCTTAGGTTAAAAAATGCAAATATTACTATTCTTATTTTGCTGATTAGGAAAGTAAATCTTAGATTGGAAATGTGTAATTCATGTAAAAAGCAGCAGAACAATGACTAATATCCCAACACTAAGACAAACAATAAGTCTCGGTTGTTAAATTCTCTCACCTAATTCTGGGACATACACATTGAAGGTCTTTAATGTCAGCTGATTGGGATAAGAACAGGATGCTTTTAAATCAGCTCATTCTCAAGAAAAATTGCAACATTTAATCAGAACAACTAAAAAATGACTTCAGTGTATTTATTTTTTGTTGTTTTTTTTTATTCTGTCTTCGGTTTTTATTAACATTATTCCATTCATCCTGTGAAGTGGTTTTATTCCTTTTTAAATTTTATTTTCTTTACTCCACTAATGAAAGCAAAAAACAGAAATTAAAAGCATAACAACAACAACTTTTGTGGCATCCCTTAGCATTTTTTCCTAATTCAGTTCCCTCTGGGCTATAGAACTGACATAATTCTTATAATTAACATGCTACTTTTACAAATTCATCATTGTAGGTAACGGAAAGATGCATCATTTTTTTTGGTTGAAGACTTTCTTATTTATGTATTTATTTTTTAATAGTTTTTTATTTTATAGTTTTGAAGAGTTACATATCATATTCTCATATAGGGATGTAAACATTTTAACCTTTAAAAAACAGTTTTTTTTTCCCTTCCCTTTTTACCTTCTTAAGTTTCTCTTGAGTTCTGTATTTGAAGATCAAATTTTCTGGCCAGCTCTGGTCTTTTCATCAAAAATAATTGAAAATACCCTATTTCACTGAATGTCTGTCCTTTTTCTTGAAAAATAATGCTTAGTTTTGCTGAGTGGTTGTTTCTTGTTTGCAGTACAAGTTCCTTTGCCCTCTGAAATGTCATATTTCAGGCTCTTTGATCCTTTAAAGTAGAAGCTGCTAGATACTGGGTAATCCTAATTGTGGCTCCTCAATATTTAAATTGTTTCCTTCTGGATACTTACAACATTTTCTCCTTGATCTGATAATTCTTGGATTTAGCTATAATATTCCTTGAAGTTTTCATTTTGGAGTTTCAGGAGATGATAGATGGATTTTTTCAGTGGTTATTTTATTCTCTAGTATCAGGATATGAGAGCAGTTTTCCTTGATTTCTTGAAAGATGCTATCCAGGCTCTTTTTTTCATCATGCTTTTCAAGTATTCCAATAATTCTTAGATTGTCTCTCCTGGATCTATTTTCCAAGTTCATTGTTTGTTCAATGAAGTATTTTACATTCTCTTCTCTCTCTCTCTCTCTCTCTCTCTCTCTCTCTCTCTCTCTCTCTCTCTCTCTCTCTTTGCATTTTTTGACTGATTCTTCATATCTCATTCATTCACTTCCATTTGTCTACTTCTAATTTTTAGTAAATTATTTTCTTCAATTAGCTTTTTAATCTCCTTTTACATTTGGTTAATTGAATTTTTAAAGGAGTTGTTTTGTTCATTGGGTTTTCTCCCCATTTCATCAATTCTATTTTTTAAGGAATTATTCTCTTATTTCCATTTTACCAATTCTATTTTTCAAGGAGTTGCTTCCTTTTTCCATTTCGCCAAATCTAAATTTTAAGAAATAGTTTTCTTTAGTATATTTTCCCCCATTTCACCAAACATATTTTTAAGAAGTGGTTTTCTTCAGACAATTCCTGTGTTTCCTTGTCCAAATTCTTCTCCAAAGCTCTTTTTTCCTTTTGCCATTTTTCTTCTAACTCTTTTAAGATACTTTTTGAATTCTTCCAAGAGATTGACCAGTTCATATCCCTTTCCTCAAGGTTTCAGGTCTGTTCTTCCCTGTCTCTATAATAACTATCTACGGTCAGAGTTTTTTGCTTTTTTGGTCATTTTTAAAGGTTGAGGTCTGCTCCTAGGGCATAGGGATATTACCCTGCCCTGAGGTCAGTGGTGCTTCAGGCTTCCTCCCCCACACTGGATGGGCTTGGCCAAATCCTGCCTGTTATGCTGGGGTTCAGGGATTTGTTATTTGCCATTTGTAGTTGCATTGGAGGGTAGCTGATCTGCTAGTCTGCTGATCCACTGGCTTCTGAACCAAGACAGAACAGCCAACACTGCTGTATTTTGGCTAAGAGTTTTCTACTAGGTCCCCCATGTAGGGGGGGGGTCTCTCCACCCTGGGCCTCCCTGCATTGCACCTATACTATGCACACACACCCCCGCCCAATTGAGATAGAGCTTTCCTGAAGTCTTTCCAAGATACCTTCTGCTGCAAATTTGTTACATTCAAATTTTTTGTGGATTTTGTCGCTCTAAAATCCATTCGAAGGTTTGAGCTTCTCTTGATTCTGAGGAAAGCCAGGAGAGCTCAGGCCAAGTCCTGTCTACTCTCCATCTTCTTGGTCTTGATCTCCATCCCCCTTAACTTTCATTTCAAAGGTAAAACTACATTTTCTCCTTACCTGCCAATGCAGTCAATCTGGGTTTTATAGAAAAAGTTCTGGGATCTCAGAACTCAAAGGAACTATAGAGGTCAGTCAATCAATCAATGAACATTCATTAAGCATTCCCTATATGACAAGTACTATGCAAAGTAATAAAACTAAAAAGGCCCAAATTCCTTTTTTTAAAAATAATAATAGCTTTTTATTTTTCAAAATACATGCTAAAAGTTTTCAACATTCATTCTTACAAAACCTTGTGTTCCAAATTTTTCTTCCCTTCCCCCAGATAGCAAGTAATCCAAGCTAAACATTGCAATTCTTCTAAACATATTTCGACATTTATCATGAAGCACAAGAAAAATTTGATCAAAATGGAAAAATGAGAAAGAAAAAAAACAAGCAAACAACAACAAAGGTGAAAATACTAAGCTGTGATCCACATTGAGTTCCCATAGTCCTCTCTCTTTGGATGCTGGTGGCTCTCTCCATCACAAGTCTATTGGAATTGCCTTCAATCACCTTGTTATTGAAAAGAGCCATGTCCATCACAATTGATCATCACATAATTTTGTTGCTGTGTACAATGTTCTCCTGGTTCTGCTCATTTCATTTAGCATCAGTTCATGCAGGTCTCTCTAGACCTCTAAAATCATCTTGTTGTGCATTTACTTATAGAACAATAATATTTGGGGGGCTCCTTTTTATTTATTTTTAAAAATTTTTATTAAAGCCTTTTATTTACAAAACATACACATGGGTAATTTTTCAACACTGACTCTTGCAAAACCTGTTCCAAAATTTCTCCTATTTTCCCCCTCTCCTAGTTGGCAGGTAGTCCAATACATGTTAAATGTGTTAAAATATATGTTAGATCCAACATATGTATACATATTTATATAGTTATCTTGCTGCACAAGAAAAAAAACAAATCAAAAAGGAAGGGGGAAAAACTGAGAAAGAAAACAAAATGCAAGCAAACAACAATAGAAAGAGTAAAAATGCTATATTGTGAACCACACTCAGTTCCCACAGGCCTCTCTTTAGGTGTAGTTGGCTTTCTTCATCACAAGATCATTGGAAGTGGTTTGAAACATTTCATTGTTGAAAAGAGCCATGTCCATCAGAATTGATCATCATATAGTCTCGTTGTTGCCGTGTACAATGATCTCCTGGTTCTGCTTATTTCACTCAGCATCAGTTCATGCAAGTCTCTCCAGGCCTCTCTGAAATCATCTTACTGGTGGTTTCTCACAGAAAAATAACATTCCATGACATTCATATACCATAATTTATTAGCCATTCTCCAATTGATGGGCATCCATTAAGTTTCCAGTTTCTAGCCACTACAAAAAGGGCTGCCACAAACAAAATGCACATGTGGGTCCCTTTCCTCCTCTAAGATCTCTTTGGGATATAGGCCCAATAGAAACACTGCTGGGGCAAAGGGTATGCACAGCTTGATAACTCTTTAAGCATAGTTCCAAATTACTCTCCAGAATGGTTGGCTCCATTCACAGTTCCACCAACAATGTATCAGTGTCCCAGCTTTCCCATATCACCTCCAACATTCATCGTTATCTTTTCCTGTCATTTTAGCCAATCTGACAGGTGTGTAGTGGTACCTCAGAGTTGTCTTAATTTGCATTTCTCTGATCGGTAGTGATTTGGAGCTATAGTTATTTATAAGATCTAGATTCAGAGCTGAAAAAGGACCTTAAAAACATCCAGTCCAAATCTCTCCTTTACAGATGGGGAAATTAAGAAAAATAGAAATTAAGTGATTTGTTCAAAATCACAAAGCTAGTAAATTTCTGAGACAGAAATAGATCCCAGGTCTTCCTGACTCCAGATTCTGTGTTCTATTCACTAAGCTAGGCTTTATGTCTCCCATAAATACACACACAACACGTACACAAAGTTTTCCTCTAATTCTAACCCGCTACAACTTAATTATGCCCTTTGGGTTGGCTGAAATTTGTATTTTTCTGGAACACTGTTCCACAATTGATTACTATAAAGCAATCACTATGAAAAGAGGGATTTTCAAGTAGGCACCTGTGAAACAGGTATAAAGAGTAGAACATAAGCCCCCTTAAAGCAGACTCTTTCCTTTTATCTTTCTGTCCCTAGAACCCAACACAATGCTTTATACAGAGTAGGTACTTAACACAAGCTTTTTTTCAATTGGACTGAATTAAATTAAAATTAGTAAGCATTTTAATAGTGTAATAGATTGAGATTTGGATTTGTACATGAGATATTCAATAGCTATGTAGATCCTGGGCACCTATTTCAGTTTTCTTATCTTTAAAATGAAAATAAAACATTTACCACACAGGGTTGTTGTGATGTTCAAATGAGAAAACATAAGCAAATTTTTTTTGAAAACTTTTAAGTAGTATAAGTGATAGCTATTATTATTTTCAATATTAAAAACAAAAAATTGCCCTGAATTTTATAATAGTGTGTTTCAAAATAAAGTCTAATTTGTTTTTTATGCTACTCAAGTTCTAAAAGATTGTTCTAATTTATATTTGGAAAATTTGCTTATTCGTTTTTATAGGTTGTTTTTATTTTTTTTTCTCTTTTAGAATCTTTATTTTGGTCTTAACTTTCTTGACAGTGGCTCTAATCAAAAATGTCTGATTTTGAAATAATCTTTTTTTGGGTAAAAAAATTTTTTAATTTTAAGTTTAGTGTGCTAAGCAATGATTTTCTTAGCAACAATTAATTCCCAGACAAGCCTTTCCAAAGAAGCAGCGCAGACAGAATTCGGGGTAATGCATATATCCAAGATAAAACCAGAACCAAAGAGGGCCTGATGCTGAAAGATCCAGATGTTGGTCCATATTGTAATGACGCAGCTCAATAACACCAAATGTTACAGGTAGCTTCAATTTTGTTGCTGTTAGACTGGCTCAGACCAACCTGGGTCTGCCAACTACATCTGGGTGAATGGACCACTGCAGAATTGAGCAATTGTCATTTATTCCCAAAACATACAGGAGCACACACGCACACGCGCGCGCGCACACACACACACACACACACACCACACATGTGCACGTTCATCTGCCTCCAATACATATGTCTTCCATTAGTTATCACTGTGACAGATAGGAAAGAACCTGGAAAGTGATTGACAGATTCCCATTTGGACAAACAGGAGCTGTCTATTTGAACAAATTATTGTCTCCTTCTTGTTAATTATTTCCCAGAGGCATGACCTTTTTAGAGCCCACAGTGAAGGTAAGTTCTATAAAAATGTCTTTTAAATATTGTGACAATGATTATGTGGGAGTTTTTTTTTAATTAAAAGCAGCATATCTTCATCTTTTGATTTTTATTTTTAAGAACCTACAGAGAAAAAAAACTAAAATTTGCCTAACATAGACATTTTGGAAGCAGTCCAAGGATAACCATCCACTCTTATTTTATTTCATAATTTATTTCTACAAACTTTAGACAGAGATCAACTGCTCCATCCCTATTTTGTTACAGATGGTGAAAGTAATGCAAAGAGAGGTTAATTGATTTGTCTAAGATCACACAGCTAAAAAGTAACAGATTTTAAAACAGGTTCTTTAACTCCAGAAAATGGAAGAATTGCTAGATATTCATTACTTGCAAAGGGAGATGAAGGTATCAAAGACATAGGGTACAATATTTAATGCTATTTTGTCACATTGGGACTTTTTTTTTGTTGCCTATTTCCTTATGTTTAAGGTATAAGTTCCTATAGACTAATGAATCATATAGCCATCTCACACTAATATATATGTATATATGTATATATATGTACACACATACATACACACATGCATATGCATACATGTAAAATAAATAAATGTAATAAGCATATATATACACACATAGACACCTGCATGTGCACATATAAGGAGGATACGTGTATCTGTTCATGCATGCATACATATAACATATGCATGTATATTAATGACCTGGATCAATATAATATTAACATATACACATGCATACATATATGTGCATTAATCATCTAACCAAAATGGAAGGCAGAAGAGGAGCCATATCCTATTGTCATTTTCTAAGGAAGATGTTGTTCTTCAGGCATAGTTAAGATGGTCCTAATGAGAAGTTCTTAACATGTATAATTTCATTTGATCCTCAATTATTTTATCAAATACTATAGATTTTATTATACCAACTATGGAGAAACTGAGATTCAAAAAGAATAAATGGTATGTCTTATTTTCACTGGCAGATTCCCATGTGTAAAACATCTTTAGTTCTTCATTTCTGCCTCCTGCCTTCCTCAACTTCCTTGAAGTCTCCACTAAAGTGCTGCAAAAAGTCTTTTCCTGTTTCCTTAATCATAATATCTTTCTTCTGAGCCCAATTTACATGTTTCATATGTGTATGTATATAATGTGTATATATATATACATATCCTTTCCTTTTTACTAATTCTGAAGTTTTTTTTTTAATTAAAGCTTTTTATTTTTCAAAACAGTGAACAATTCTTCAACATTGGTCCTTGCAAAACCCTGTGTTCCAATTTTCCCTCCCTTCCCCCACGCCCTCATCTAGATGGCAATTAGTCCAATATATGTTAAATATGGTAGAAATATATGTTAAATCCAATATATGTATACATATTTATACAATTATTGACGCATGTCCTTTCTACAGCATCCTTCGAAGAGTCTATCCAAGCTCTATCTGAATACTTTCGATGATGGGGACCTCACCACCTAACAAGGAAGTTTGCTCTATCAGTCAGCTCTAATTTTTTTTAAGGTTTCGGTCAACTTCAGACATATCTTCCTATAACTACAGCCCATTTCCTCCACCCTCCCTACCATCAAGCACAAGGCCCCCCCCTCCACAGGATAGCTTTCCCACATGGAAGATGCTGATTGTGCTCCCCTAAGTAAGTCCAGGATAACAAAAAAAGACGTACTTGGTCTCATTTGCTTTGAGCATTGATTATGCCCATAATTCAAGGATTGTTGGCAACAGCTGAAAAATAAAACTTAGGTGAGATGAAAGGGATTCATGCATCTGAATATCATTAGTACAGAGAGACTCAAAATACCAGGACATCTCATTATGTCTCACCATATGGTGAAAGAAAAATAAAAAAAAAAAATCCAATGCAAGGTAAATCAACTTGGGCATCAGTTCTGCTCCTGTTTAAAGTTTAAAAAAAACACACACAGGAAAAAAATAGAGTGTGTTTTCCCTTTATTCTGCAGCTATATTAACCTTCCAGTGAGTCCTCAGGAGATTAGCATACCCCTAATATGCATATCACAGAAGAAGAAACAAACACACTGAATTGAACTTTATCCAGAAATAAGCACATCACACATACCATTTATGGTCTCCAAACCCTATAGAGATCTACCATGAAGAGAGGCCCTACTACAAAAGATACATTTGAGAATAATTTATAAGCTGTTAATGGATTACAACTGGCATCTCTATATGGATGTGGAAAATAAAATGAAACTAATGGAAGACAAACGAGAATAGGATGGGAACAACTGACCTCATTTATTTTCACCAAGCATCCTACACAATATTTTATGTGAACATGAGATGTTGTTTTCCAGTGGTCTGAGTCATGTCTGACTCTTCATGACCCCACTGGGAGTTTTCTTGGCAAAGATACTGGAGTAATTTCCTTCTTCAGCTCATTTGACAGATGAGGAAATTGAGGCAAATAAGGATAAGTGACTTGCCCTGGATCACAAGGCTAAGGAGTGTCTGAGGCCAGATTTAAACCAGGATAATGAAATTTCCTGACTCCAGACCCAAAACTCTGTACACTATGGCGCCACTTGGCTTCCCAAACATGTAATAAGTCTCATAAAATTGACATAGATCAATGATCCATCCATGGTTCTAGGATCAGAAGACTTGTAGAGTAATTAGACTGTAATCCTAAAAGGTCAGGAATGATTTCTGATCTGAACTCTGTTCTCCAACAGCACCAGGTACAGACTTCTGTACACAGTAAGTGCTTAATAAATACTTGTCAAATTGAATATAATCTAATCCAATCACTTTTTTGCCCATAATAGTATCACAGTTTTAGAGCTGGAAAGAATTTTAGACTTCATTATCTAAGTATAACTGCTTCACCTTAAAAGGAGAAAATGGAAGCCAGAAATGGCAAATGACTTTCTCTAATAGGAAGAGACAGCTTCATTTAGGAGATTGGGATGTACTGAATTTGGATTCAGAGGACCTTCATCTAAATCTACTGTTCTTAATATTTGTAACTTTGAGTACCTCATTTACTTCACTGAGTCTGTTTCCTCATCTGTAAAATGATCCTCTTCCCTATCCCTATGAGAAAATCCCTAAGTAATAGGTGAAGAAAATGCTGCATTTAAAATAATTTAAAAGAGCCTATAGCTATTGGCCTTTACCCTATCTACCATGTTCCATTCTATTCAATCTCCCCAAAATATTATTTTACTTTTTTAATTCAATATTATCTTTTCAGGTTCTAATTCTCTTTCTCCCCCATTGAGAAAGCAAGAAAAAATGACAAGCATGGATAGTCAAGCAAAACAAATTTCTCCAGTGGCTATACTGCTGTTCCCCAACTCCTGCCCCAAAAGAAACCTTCACCTTTGATTTTCATTGACTCCTTCAGCTTCCTATCGGACCATCAGTAGCATTGCTTTTCTGTCTGTGTATTTCCTTTCCTTTACACCTGTTTGGAGCAGAAATGTGGCACAGGGAATAGAATGCTGGACCTGGAGTCAGGAAAACATCTTCCTAAATTCAAATATGGCCTCAGAGACTTCCTAGCTGTATGATCCTGGAAAAGTCACTTAACTTGTTTGCTTCGATTTATGCTTAATGGTAGGGGCTGTGTCCTAAAATACAAAGAACAGCCTTCAAGGCTCAGCTGAAGGAATATCATCTACTTGAAGTTTTCTGTGATGCACCCCAAGTGCTAAAGCCTCCTCTCCACAAACCTTGTATCTATTGATCTATATGGGGTATATATGTAGAGACAGCTAGGTGGCCTAGTAGTCAATCAAGAAATTATGCTTACCATGTGCCAGATGCCAAATTAAGTGCTAGGGATACAAAAAGAGGCAAGTGGAGTCAGAAACATCAAATCTGCCACTATCTGATCCTGGGCAAGTCACTTCATTTCTTCCTGCCTCAGTTTCCCCATTTGTAAAATGGGGATCATAACAGCACTTACCTTACAGGGTGGTAATTATTAAGTGAGATTTTTAAAATGGGAATAGTAATAGCACCTCACAGAATAGTTGTGAGGATCAAATAAGATCACAGATTATCATATCGTCACTCTGCAGACTTTAGAGCTCTACGTGTATAAATTATTCTGCATCTAAATTGCTTTATAAACCTTAAAACACTATAAAAGTATTAAATATTATTAGATAAATATACACACATATACATATTTATGTATATACATAAACAATCTCTCCTTCCAAGTTACTTATTATATAAATTTCATAAACACATTGGTATGTGTATGTATAAGTGCTTTAGAGATTATTTCAGGATTGTCTTTTTATCTCCAGTCAGATCTGGCATTTAACCCATAACTGGCAATAAATACTTCCTTGTTTATTCATTGATTATCACTACTCATAATTTAATTCACAAACAAGCATTTATTAAGTACTTGCTGTGTGGCAGGCACTATGCTACAAATTGGGAAAATAAAGACAAAACAGAAACAGAAAAGAGACAGAGAAACAAAGAGAATTTTAGATCCTATGATACAACTTCCTAGAACAGAGATGGAGTATTATACTGGGGAAATCCATCTAGGTAATGTGTTAATAGCAATCTAAAGAAGAAACAAATCAAACAGGGGAAGTTTAACTTCTCTGCTCTCCATCTCACCTTATAATTGCTATAGCAGGATGCACATCATCAGCTATAGCCCAAAGCTCTTTTATTGGTTCATGGATTTGCACCCCAAAGTGATATAATCCAAACCCTTCATTCCTGAAGCACAGCCGGGTTAGGCAGTTTACCAAAGGTTACACAGGTAATAAACAGTAAAGCCAATGCCTGAACCTCCATTCTCTAAATACAAATCCAGTATTTTTCCCATCAAGCATCTATTTCTCACCCCAATACGATACCAAGTGATTTGCCAAACCAGGAGAATGAGTCTAAATTATAGAAACTAACAATTTCTACCATTTCATCAGTTCACTCACTTATTCAGCAAACATTCAAATGAATGTTTCAAAATAAAAATAATTCAGATTTCTAAGGCCCTTTAAAAGGATTTGCCCGCTCTAACCTACCCATAGCACCTCCAAGCTCGGTAGAACTCTATTTGCTTTGTGTATAAATTGGAGAAGCCAAAGGAATATTGAAAGAAGGCTGAGTGAACCTGACTGACAGTTCTTCAGAGCTTCCTTCCCAACCCTTGCTCCAAAGGTTTAGCCCGAATGGCCTTGGCCCATCCTCAAAAAAAGTCAGCTGCCAGAGAACTCAGCATCCCCAGTAAAAGCTGCCCTTGCTTCTTGCAGTTAATAGTCTCTTTAGAAGCAAGTTGTGAGCCTTTTTGAAAATTCAAACAAGTAAAAGAGATTAAGAGATTGATGGGTATTTGACAAAATATGCCCCTTGAGGAACCCAGGTGTGACTAGAATTTATTAACCCAAGGATCAAAAGAGAATAGCTAGCCAGACTACTTGGGAGATATATAGGGTTTCACTCACATGCATGCATGCCCACACACAAACACACATGCTTGCATATGAATATGTGCATGCACTGGCTCATTCATGCAAAATTGCCAAAAGAAAAACCATTTTGCTAAGGCATTAATGATACCAGAGACTGGACTGTGCTCAGCACATGCTCAAAGTTTCCTATTCTCTCATTCTTTAAAAAATGGGGGACAGGAGCAAGGAGGAGGAATAACAGC
The DNA here is from genome assembly GCA_023553655.1 of Myrmecobius fasciatus. NCBI lineage: Eukaryota > Metazoa > Chordata > Mammalia > Dasyuromorphia > Myrmecobiidae > Myrmecobius > Myrmecobius fasciatus. Next base: position 627,624 of record JAJPUD010000471.1, on the reverse strand, counting down.
TCTGGACATTTCTGCAATTAAACATAAACCAGGTCTAAGTCTAAAAGCAAACAAATTAAAAGCATTCACTCTGTGGATCCGAGAAGGCTAAATAAAGGAAAGCATCCCTTGAAGTGCCTCCTCCTTGGCCAAAGTTGTTTTCTCAGACTTTTCAAAACACAGGGCCACTATATTAAGCTGCCATGTTTTGAGTGTGTGCCATGGAGGAAATTCCAAAGGAATCCCAGGAGAATTTCAGCTTAAACCCTAAGGAGATGGCTATTATTTGGTCACTCTGGGCAAAAGACTAGACCAGAATAATTCTGCAATTCTCTCCATTGAAGCCGTGTTGGATCATGCAGACTTAGAACCAGAAAGAGTCCTTGGGAAACATTTAATCAAATCCCTCATTTCATGAATGAAGAAATGGAAGACCAGAGTGGAGAATAAATTATTCCAGGTCACACTGCACATGAATAGTTGACCCAGAAGAGAACTGGAACCTCCTCCTCTCTCCATTGTTCTTAAAACTTCCTTAAGCACCTTCTATACCAATAACACTTTTTACCACCTACTACCATTGTAGAAATGATTATTCTACCACTGTCAGATTTCAGAACCTTAGAAATCTTTCACTCCAAATGAGGAAACTGAGGGAGAATGAGGAGAAATGTTCTGACCCAAAAATCATGTTAATTTTGTGTCTATGCTTTATGAACGCACACAAATACAGATACATTATCTTCCTAAATAAACTATAAGCTTCTTGAGGAAAAGGATCATTTTATTTTTGCCTTTGTAACTTCAATATAGTCTTCCCTTTTCAATGCCTGGCATATTCCCAATGTCCAATAAATATTTGGTAATTGGTTGACTCAAGGGAGAATACAAAATAAGTAACAAAGTCATGGCTATTACCCAAATCTTTTGGTTTCAAACTTTTAACTACAAATTTCTAGCATCTAAGATGCTGACTCAAGGGAATTTTCTTGGTGGAGGAGGGAAGGAAAAGGGCATGAATAAGGGATAGGTGAACCAGAGAAGCCCTGCCTACTGCACAACACTGCCACAAGTCAGCCCAAAAAGAAGGAATGTCCTCTTCCATGAGAAGGCAAAATTAAAATGGGTATAAGAGTACCTTGGAAAAAATGGAGACATAAAAGGTACAGAACTGGAGATCCAGAGATGAATGAAAAGTGTCCAGGATGGAGAGGGACCTGAGAGTGCACCATACAACATGCTGGGAATGTCCAGAGCACTATGTTAAGCCTAAGTGAGATATGAGTTTAGATAACAAGAGATACAAGTATTCTGTAGTCCCTGTTGTCATGGAGCATATAGTTTAGTGGGAGGATAAAACAACACAGACATTTATAATACACAGTATTTCATGATAAATGTATTAAAAAGGTGAAGAACTAAAGTGCTATGTCAGGTATAATAGTGAAGATCATTTTTCATTTTAGGAGGGTCAGGGAAGGTTTTCTCCCGGAACTGACATTTGAGTTAATAGTAATCCACATTTCTATAGTGTTTTAGGTTTACAAAATGTTTTTCTCACAATAACTCATTGAAATAACTAGGTGGTATAGAAGAGAATGCACCAGGACTATATTTAGGAAGATGAGTTCAAATACAACTTCAGATACTTACTAGCTCCGTGACTCTGAGCAAGTTGTTTAATTTCTGTTTGCCTCAGTTTCCTCATCTGTAAAAAGGGGATAATAATAGTGCCGACCTCCAAGAGTGGTTGAAGATCAACTGAGATAATTATAAAGCAAGCTCTATATAAACAATAGCTCTTATTACTATTACAAGCCTCATTATCTTCACTCTAGAAATGAAGGTTCACAACAGGAAAGTAAATTGTGCATGATCATAAAATTGGTAATTGTCTGAGCTCAGCTTCATGCCCAGGACTTTTTTTCCTTTTTATTTTAATTTTTTATACATGTACATTCATTTTAAAATCTATTTTTAGATAGCTCATGTTGGAAAAGAAAAATCAGAACAAAAGGGAAAAACTGCAAGAAAAAAAAACAGAAGAAAAAAATGGTAAAACCAGTATGATTTGATCCACATTCAATCTGTATAATTCTCTCTCTGGATGTGTATTTCCTATCCAAAGTTTATTGGAATTCTCTTAGATCATTATACTGCTCAGGAGAGCTGTCTATCACAGTTGATCATCACATAATCTTGCCTTAACTGTGTGCTCACTTCATTTAGGATCAGTTCATGTAAGTCTTTCCAGGCTTTTCTGAAATCAGTCTGCTCATTCTTTCTTATAAAACAATAATATTCCATTACTTTCATATACCATAATTTGTTCAGCCATTCCCAAATTTATGGGCATCCATTCATTTTCCAATTCTTTATCTCCACACATGCTCAGGTCTTTTCAGTAAGTGTCATAAGTAGGTCACAAACCCAAGGCTTCTCTGACTCCAAATGTAGTATATCATCCCTCCCACCCATATCTCAATGCTTCTTAATGACTTACATTTATAGAGCACTTAAAATTTACAAAGCATTTGGGCTCTAAAGGATGGATGGAACCTGAACAGGGGAAGTAGACACAAGTCACAGAGAATGGCTCAAAGACAAGAAGATTAAGAGGGAATGGAGAAAGAGGTTGAAACAATAGTTTTTGGAAATTCCTATATTCTCTTCCTAGTAAGAAGAAAGTCCATGTTGGTCATGAATTTGCAAGATATGGTTCAGGATGAGATGGGAAGTGGCTGGATTAGGGTAGAGGAAGAGAGAAACTGTATAAAAGAAAGAGAAAATAATAAGATGCACTGAAACTCAACAGGAGATCACAGAAGATTTCTGTGAAATCAGAAAGCAGGCCACGGGCATAAATGACTGAATCCAAAAGCAGACCTCTCAAGCCCACTTTGGAACCATGTGCATTTGCGAGTTCCCCTTACAACCTTAACACCCAGTTTCTGTAATGGTAATTTGATCACGTAGCCCTTTAATCTCAGGACCCATATATCTTGTTCAAATCCACTTTATACACACATAAAATGTATTTATTAATATCGTTTTTCCTGGAATGGAATGCAAATTGCAATTCTTACATAATGCAAATTCCCCCATCATGCACAAATCAAATGAAACAGATTTTCTGTTTGTTTGTTTTGTAATTTCACTATTATTGCAGGATCCTTTTGGAGGAAAAAAAAAAACAACCTCTTTTTGTCTAGCCTAGTCCACAATCTCTTAACCGCTCTTCACTATTAAAAAATGTGGATTGAAAGATTCTCCCCCACCCCATCCATTCTCATCTAGCTTTCTGGGAAGTCTGGTTCCTGATCCACACTAATTGAATAATCAATTGCTTGCTTCCTTAATAACTGAATTTATTAAATGCAGACTATATACAGCTGATATTTCAAGGAACTAATTTGCAATTCAGAGCTCTTGAGGGATTGTTTAAAGAGAAGACCCGTATGCTTCATAAATCTGGGCATGTACAGTAAGAGGATAAACAGCAAAGCAGTCAAATAAATTTCCAGTACCATTTGCATTCAGTAAATATCATCTCATGACTCTGCCTCAGAAACATTAGCATCCAAACACCACCTGCACTAATGATACCCCCTCACTCAGTCTGCTACACAAAACAAAATGTTACTTGCTTACTTAGATTAGGGGCTCCACCGCGTTGTTGTTTTTTTTCATCAGAGCTAAACTCTGGATTGCTTTACACAATTCACATAGCTGGAAGGGAAACAGAATATACAGAGAATGGAAAATGTTAGAGCTAGAGCAAGATTTCTTAGAACACAGAACATGGAATGTTAGAAGTGGAAGAGAGATGACAAAATCCATCATAGGAGTTGGAAGGATCCTTACAACATAGAACAAAAATCATCAGGGCTGGATATGATCTTAGTCATCATAATTCATTTTACAAATGGGGAAACTGAGTCCCAGACAAATGAAATGAGTCACATAGTAAGTTGAAGGCAGAGCAGAATTACAACCAAAGTCTCTTCATTTCTAGTATTCCTTTCTCTAAATCTATACTTTCCTCCAGTACAGCTTAGCTCTACACACACACACACACACACACACACACACACACACACAAATCTGGCTCATTTCAAACTCCTCTGTATCAGAGCACCATCTATTCATCACATGGGCTTTAGCAAATATATCCTCATTTGACTTGCAAAGTATATAGTCAATAGATTGTCCATTTCCTGAGAAGGAAGGGATCTGGAATGTGTTTCTTTAGGTTTTATAGGATTCCACATGACTCAAAGAGCTGGGCCACCCATTTTGGGGATGAGAAAAATCAGAGTTCAGAGAGAGGTGACTTGCTCAAAGTCACTCCATTTGCAGAACTAACACACAAAACCAGCAGTGTGAATCTGGCACTCCAATCCCTTTCTGTGAATATTCTATAATGCTTCACACATAAAAAAAGCATCCAATATCTCCCTCTCTCCCTAACCCCTGTTTGGGGAAATCCTTCTCTCCTTGGGGAAATTCCTCCATCTGACATCTTTAATTTGATGTGAGAGTCCTTCAGTTCCCTATTTACACAGCTGTTTAAAGCACTTACTTTCAAGAATTTCAATTTTAGGTGACATAGTAGCTGACATTTACAAGTGGACTGAAGGTCACAGGAGCAGTCACATATAAAAGGTGCAACTCAAAAGTTAGGGAATAGAGGAACCCAGAACAAAGAGCAGAAATCGAGGCTACTGCCTTCTTGTTGTTGTCCAGTTATTCAATATACTAAACACTTTATAACCCCTTAAACCACAGAAAACAAACCCTGCTATCCTCCACTATCTCCCCAATCCATCCAACCTCATATTCCTTGGTTCCACGACACTATCTATCCATCTCATTTTCTATTTGTCCTCTTTTCTTTTTGCTTTCAATTTTCCCCAACATCAGATTCTTTTACAATGTGTCTTCTCATTATGTGGCCAAAGTATTTAAGATTCAGCTTCAGTATTTGACCTACTGCAAAGAATTGTTAGAAAAGGGCTTTAAACCCTTCAAAGTAGAACACTTGTTCTACAACTTATTATTAGGCATGGAACACAATGTTTCATGGAACATACTAGGTTATATACAGGCAGTACATGAAATACTGAACTTTGAGTCAGGTATGGATCAGAATTCAAATCTAGCCATTTAGCTTTAATTTCAGAGTTAATGGTATCATGTCTAATTCAGAAGGTTGGTATATAGTATAAGTGAAAGGATTTAACTCAGCAAGTATTTGTTATTCATATTATAAATAAAATCTTTATAAAAAGGTCAGTCATTATTATCTCTTTATATAAATGGCTACTCTCTATCACTGTCAATTTGAAAAATGAGGCTTGACTTAGTAAAATCATAAAATAATTAGACAAAAAAAATTAGATCCATTTCCACACAACAGAATATGTTTACTTCCAAAATGTTTACTCAAACTATGGCACATGAGGCAGGAATTCCAAAAATCAGTGCTATAGAGTGCCTTCATTATTCAGCCTCTCTTTGAATACCTCAGCAGATGGAAAACTCTTTATGTTATGAAGCAGTATCTTCCATAATTGGGTAATTTTATAGAGTTCTTTATATTCAACCAAAATCCCCTAATTCTTCTTCTAGGGGCCAATAAGAACAAAATGAAACTTCTGGTAGCCCTCCAAATACTTGAAGACTGTTTTCATATGTCCTGAATTCCCTTTGCTTAAGTTAGACATTTCCAATTCTCTTCATTCTGTTTGTGATTCCTGTCCAGTCCTCATGCAGAAGAGGAAAAGCAGCCCCAGAATTGAGATATTCTGGGGAAATGAAGAAGAGAGCAAATGAGACAGAGACCAGCTAGAAGTGCAATTTGCCAGGAACAAAAAGTGTGAAAAGAGCAATGTAATATAAGGTTAAACAGGTAGATGTTATTGTTTGTCCTTTGTTTTCAAAGGGACCAAATGACATCATGAATTGAATTTAAGTAAGTCAGAGTTGCACAAAGTCATCAGCCTCATACTCTCTTCCAGAATCATTGACAAGAGTCAAGATGACTGGCCTTGGCTGGGGACATAGTGAATGACCCTGGGATCTTCAATGTCTGACCAAGCTCTAATTGCTCTACAGTACCTGTTTCAGCCACTTTCATGGCCACTGGAATATCTACCTCAAACACACAAGATTTCACCAAAAGTACATAGAAACCAGACAACAGAGAAAGTTTATCTTTTTTATCTACAGTCAGCAGGACATCACTGTAGATTTGGAAAGTAGGGAATAAAATATTTATAGCTAAACATGAGAAAGATTGTTTTAGTGACAGCCAAAAGAGTACCCCTCTCTCTCCCTCCATTCTCTCCTCCTAGAATGATCTCTGCAGAAGATTGATAGCCCAGTTCATCAAAGCTTTTCCTTAAAATGGGAGGCAGAATAAACCATTGGAAAGAGCACTGGCTCTGACATCAGAGAATCGAGTTTGAATCCTGCCTCTGACACAAATAATTTAATCTATCTGAGCTATATCCTCCTCATCTGTAAACTGAAGGGTTTGGAGTGGATGGCCTCTAAAGTATAGCTTAATTCCATGTGAACTGGTTTTATAACTCTTTGGTTTTCCCACTTGTTGTGGGGTCTCTAGGTAAAAACAGTTAAGATAGTAAATGAGTAGTAGAATCAAGAAGATTAATTGTGATGGTAGGCAAGTCATTTAACCCTGCTTAACTCAGTTTCTTCATCTGTAAAATGGGGATAAAACGGTAAAAAGGTCAGTCATCTTGACCTTTGGCAATGATTCTGGAAGAGAATATGAGGCTGATGACTTTATGCAACTCTAATTTACTTAAATCAAATTCATGCATGAGTCAATACATCATTGCATGATGTCATTGGTCCTCTGAAATAACATTGACCTTCTAGGGTTATTGTAAGGAAGAAATGATATAATATGAAGCACCATAAAAATGATAGTAGTTGCAGAAGCATGAGCAGTAATAATAATTGTGATGATGGTGGTGGTAGTAGTATTATGGATTCTAGTCTATCAATGAATATAGGTTCAAATAAGGAAGGAATCTGTCTTTTCCACTTTATTAAAGGAGCAGCACTCTATGTAACATGATTTGGGCATCAAATTGGCAATCTGTGTCTTCCAGTTTATTAAAGGAGCAGTATCCCCTGTAACATGATTTAGACATCAATCACCCATGCCTTCCTCAGAGCAAAATAGGCAGGAACTGATTTAAAGAATTAGGATCTTGAAATTCCAGATGTGCCTGATACTATGTAAATGAGTTTCCTGTTTGAAATTGTTCCATCCTCCTAACCCAAGTCTTCTTTCCCCACCTACCCTCAGCCCAATGGATTGCAGAGGCTGTTCTGCCTTTAAATGTGAATTCCCCCAGGGAAGCGTCTCAATTAGCTACTCCCTGCTTACTACTTTCCCTACTTAGATATAGGTGCAAAAAGCATTCATCCATTTATTCAATAACATTTGTTAGGTGCTAGAAACTGGAGAGAGACAGAGAGACAGACAGAGACATACAGGGAGACAGACAGGGAGACAGACAGAAGGAGAGACAGAGACAGATCAAGAAATCACTATTATAAGTAATTTCCAGATGAGAGAACTCCTCTATTATCCATGCAGGTCAGCACCTTCTCTGCAGCCCACAATTATAGAGTTGACTATTACTGAGAAGTTAATTTTCTCAGATCACACAAGAAGTAGGTGTCAGAAATAGAACTTGAAACTAAGTCTTCAAGGCTACAAGGCAAACTATCTACTATGCAATGGATTTCAAGTTAAAAATAATGGTCTCTGCCCTCAAATAGCTTGTGATCTACTGAAAGTGGAGTGGTAGGTAGTTGTATGTGTGTGAATGACAAATACAAATAAGTATGAGATAGAATGTGATGAGGGCAATAATCAAGACAGATTTATAGGAAAATTAGAGGAGAAAGAGGAGGAAAAGGAGGAGGAGGAGGACGAGGAGGAGGAGGAAGAAAAAGAGGAAGAGGAAAAAAGGAAGAGGAGGAGAAAAAGGAAGAGGAGGAGAAAAAGGAAGAGGAGGAGGAGGAAAAAGAAAAAGAAGAGGAAGGGAAAGGAGGAGGAGGAGAGGAAGAAGGAGGAAGAAGAAGAGGAGGAAGAGGAGGAGGAGAAAAAAGAGCAGGAGGAAAAAGAAAAAGAGAAGGGGAAGGGAAAGGAGGAAGAGGAGGAGGAGGGGAAGGAGGAAGAAGAAGAGATCCTTTGGGGCTGAGGACTTGAGGATGACTTCATGGAAAAGGTCATACTTTTAACAAGATCTTTAGAAAAGAGGTCAGAAATGAAGACGGAGGGGATTCCAGACAGAGAAACTCAAATGCTTGAATTGACAGAAGCAGAAGACAGCAGGAGGAGAAATAGCCTGTAGTCCAGTGTGGGGTATAAATGAAACAGAATCACAGGTTCAAAGTATCATGCTGCTGACCAAATGCAAAAAACAACCCAAAACATTTATACCCCAGAGGGCTTCTGCTACCTTCGTATCCAGTGATGAATGTGGAGGTAATATTCTGAAAGCCTGTCCTTAACTGCTCCAGCTAGACTGGCCTTGGACAGTTTGGCCTTTTAAACAAAGCCAGTCTCTTCATTCATCCACAAATATTCATGGCTGCTTCTCTTCCACATCCCCTCATTCAAGCTGCCATACAGTCACAAGATAATATAGCGGGAAGAGTCTTCAGAATACAGAAATTTTAGTGCTTTGGATCTAGACTTTTAGACTAAATGAAACTTCAGAATTCAGGCTGTTACAACTAGAACATATTTTAGCACGTATATTATTAGAGTTGGATAGGAAATTCAAGATCATTTCGCGCAAGCTCTTCTTTTAGGAATGACGAAACTATAGCCTAGATTTAAAAGGACCTTCCCAAGTTGAACAGGAGGTCTGTGGCAGAGATGCAACCAGAATCCAAGTCCCTTAACTCTCAGGTTTACCCTCTTACCATTACTCCCAAATAGTCTTCTAAATGCAGGGTCTTCCTTTGTCTCCTCCCTCAATTTAGACTTAAAAATCCTTCAAAAATCAGCTAGGATCTAGAAGCCAGCTATATCCATGTCACAACAATATTCCCCACAGACACTTTTTTTTTTACTCCTATCTTATTTGTCGATATTACATTGTAGGGTGCTTTATCAAACAGTGCTTTATCTTATTTTCTTACAGAGTCCCTGTGTGGACAAAGATAGACATGATACCTTACAATTTCTGTTTATCATTCTATTGAATACTCAGTGTCCTGAATCTATTATTTACCTATGTAACCAAAGATAAACCACAGAATCCTCAGATTTAGAACTAATGGGCAGCCCAGGAATCATAACCCTCAATTTACAGATAAGAAAATATAAGACTAGAAGAATGAAGTGACTTGTAGTAGTAGTAGTGATGGTGGTGGTAGTAGTAGTAGTAGTAGTAGTAGTAGTAGTAGTAGTAGTAGTAGTAATAGTGATGGTAGTAGTCATTGTAATAGCAGGAGAAGTAACAGGAATAGGAATAGGAGTAGTGGTAGTAATATTAGTAGAATTAGTAGTAGTAGAAGTAAAAAATTTGTAGTTAATAGTAGAAGTAGCAGTAGCATCTGCAACAGTAGTAGTAATTACAGTGATAGTTGTAGGAAAAATAATAACAGCTAATATTTATAAAGTCCTTTATGATTCAGAAAATACATCATCAATAGTATCTTGTTTGAGTCTCAGGAATCCAGGAGGTAGATGCTATTATTGCATTTTACAGATGAAGAAACTAAGGTAGATAGGGGTTAAGTGACTTCTTAGGAACATTCTAAAGGCATGTTTGAACTCGAGGCTTTCTAGATCCAGCTTTCTATGAGCAAAGCAGAATTGTAGCAGCTCAAAAGAAACATGAGATGCACAAATTCAGAGACATCTCCCTCCTAAATGGTTATACAGACTATTTGTATCAGACCAGTGGTAGCTGGTCCAAGCTCACATAGGTCTAATCAGCTACAGCCTGACACACCATACAATAACTCCAACATTGTGATGTCATTTTGATTCTCTTGAAGAACAAAGGACAAACAACATTAGGTATCAGATTTGGAATTTGAACTCAGAGCCTATGCTTCCAAATCCAAAATCTCTTCCATTTACATCATTCTCCCCAGCTCCTTAACATCATCAGCAAGTCTCAATTTCCTCAATCTGTGAAATGAAGGTAATAAAAATTAAAGAATACTAGAAACTGAAGGAAGCTGAGAAGCCATATATTCAAACTGCCCTATTTTAGAGCCTCTCTGGAGGATTTTAAAGCAATACAGACCTTCTAACTCTAGATACAGTGTCCTCCCCACTACCCTCACTATCTTATTCCACATTATCGACTTCTGGGAATACAGAATAACACCAGTCATTAGTTAGGGAGCATCCTGCCACACTCATCCAAGTCTGTTTGCTCATCTCCAAATGGGAATTTGACTTTTCACCTGTGAAAGGACCAAAGTAAGTAATATATCCAAAGGCATAAAATGCTTTAGAAATTTTAGCTCATGACAGAGTCTAGATGTTCTGAACTGAAATGACTAGAGCTAGGTTTCTTAAACTTTTCACTCACAATCCCTTGTCATCCTAGAAATTTTTACACAATCCCAGATATATATATATATATATATATACACATATATATGTATTTAAAATAGGCATGCAAAGCAAACATTTATTGACAATAAATATAAAAAATTACTTTAAAATAATTCTTTGGTAAATATGTAATTTTACCATTTCTTAAAGATGAATACAAATTTGAATACTGGGGTAGCTAGGTGGCATAGTGGATAAAGCACCAGCCCTGAAGTCAGGAGGACCTGAGTTCAAATCTGGTCTCAGACACTTAACATGCCCTAGCTGTGTGACCCTGGGAAAGTCACAACCTCAATTGCCTCAGCAAAAAGCAAAAAAAAAAAAATTGAAAACTGAGATGGATGTGCTTGCTAATTTTTATGTAAAGAATTAAATCTTGGCAGAATATTTGATGCCTTTCAATATTACCAAATTTTTCAAGATCCCAACAATCATTTACATAATAGGATCGTGACCCACAGTTGAAGAAGTTTTGGACTAAAGGAGGATGGTGGTAGTTATAACATAAGGGGAAAGCACAAACTAAAGACCAGCCTACATGCCTACATTTACATTTATTTCAAATTCTTTCTGCTATACAATTCTTTTATTCATTCATCCATTCAAAAGTCACTTCATCATCAATAAGCATCTATTAAGCTGCTACTATGTGTCAGAAACTGTGCTTAGTGCTAGAGATACAAAGAAAGGCAAAAACAGGATCCAGGTCCTCAAGGAGGTCACAGTCTAATGAAGGAGATGCTGTACATACATGATCTATACATACCTAAAAGATATTATATATAGATGGGTATTGTTTGTCCTTTGTTCTCCATGAGAACCATGACATGAGGGAGTTGCTGCCATGACATGCAAGTGAAGTAGATAAATGTGAGAGAGGGTTGGGCAAGGTCACCTGTCTTACTTTTCTATCCGAAGCTATCTGATAGATCAGTTCTAATAATCTTGTAATGAAGAAAGCCATCTACACCCAGAGAGAGGACTGTGGGAACTGAGTGTGGACCACAACACAGCATTTTCACTCTGTTGTTGTTTGCTTGAATTTTGTTTACTTTCTCAGTTTTTTTCCTTCTTGATCTGATTTTTCTTGTGCAGCAAGGTAACTATAAATATGTGTATATATATATTTATATATATGTGCATGTATTGGATTTAATATATATTTAACATATTTAACATCTATTGGATTACCTGCCATATAGGGGAGGGGAGAAAGGAGAGAAAAATTTGGGGCACAAGGTTTTGCAAAAGTCATTGTTGAAAAATTTCCCACGTGTATGTTTTGTAAATAAAAAGCTTAAAAACACATTATCAAAGAATTATTCAGGAAAGGAATTCTGGGAAAAAATCTCTAACATTTTCTGAGGTATAAACCTCATAAATCTCGCTTAGAGATTGAAAAATATCACTACAGATACAAATGATTTTCTTCTCAGTATATGGGGGAAACCTAAGTATCTGATTAATAAAATTCACAATGGAAAAAAAAAACAAAGCTATCTGAATTCAATGGTGACATATAAATCAGGAGGGCTGGAGATGGCCCCTGATGTAGTGGAAGACCTTTGCCTTTTTAAGCTAAGGATTGGCTAACCTGCAGTTAGTTATTGTTTGGGTCCTGATTGATTTAGAGTAAACCGAAATTGTTTCCAGCCAGAAAACCTAATGGTCTTCCCCTCTTAGATTGGCTACATATAGGTAATCTCAGAGAGAAGGCACTGAAAATAGAAAGGGAAGAGTATGAAGATTTTCTTCAGGACTCCTAAAAATGGTGAGATTTGAACTGAAGGATGAGAGTGAAACAGAGAGGAAGAAGTGAAAATGGAGAATATTTCCGGTGTGAAAGTAGAGAATGGAGGCAGCCAGTCAAAAACATTGAGTTATTTTGTGGGAAGAATCATAAGGAAGCCAGTGTCCTTGGATAGTAGATTGCATTTTGGCTGAGACTGAAAGGATGAGTTGGATTTCCATAAATGGAGAAAAGTAGAGAAATGCCTTTTCTATGTAATACTCACAATCTAACCTAAATCTGTAAAATCTGCAACCTTCTTGAGCACCAAAATACAATGTACCAGTATATACAAAATGGACTTAGATGCTCCTGCCATTCTGTCCTAGACAAGAAGGTGATAGCTTTAAGCCAAATTAGCTCTAAACACAAGCACCTATATTTCACAGAAGCTGGCACTCAGGGACCCGCTAAAGTGCATTAGGAAGCCTCACCTTGGATAAGAAAGACTGATTACTTTTGCCCTTGGTTTGATTAGTTTGGGCAATCACCAGCATTTACATAAATTGTACAACGGGGAAGGAGGGCCTCTGAGGAATGAAGGCCTCAGTCATTAAAAGTCTTTAATGTGCACATAAATAAATAGCAGCTAATGTTATTCTTGTGCTTGAGAAAGAGACTGTGCTTTTTTTTTTTTTTTCCAGTATCGCCAAAGGTACTCCTTAGACATAGGTATATTGCTTCAAAAAACCAGGGTTCCGTTTTTAGCTCCTTCAGACACAGTTCACAAAGGGGTCTGTGGTTTATTCTTCATTAACTTGTATGATCCAATAACAGTTGGATCCAATCCTTTGCTGTTGATTGAGGCAGGCCCTTGGATGTCTCACACAGTGGCCTGGTCTCTATTCAATGCCCTTCCAACTCAAAAGAATAACCTAAAATCAAATTGTTAGTCTCAAAAATGAAAAGGGAGAACTTTCCCCCAATGAAGAAGAAATTAGAAAAATAATTAGGAGTTACTTTACCCAACTTTATGCCAATAAATTTGATAACCTAAGTGAAATGGAGGAATACCTACAAAAATATAGATTTCCCAGATTAACAGAAGAGGAAATAAATTACTTAATCCCATTTTAGAAAAAGAAATAGAACAAGATACTAATCAACTCCCTAAAAGAATATCCTAGAATTTGTCTCTCAATTCTCCATCCTTCAGGGTTACCTCCAGGCCACAGTGGGATATCCAGGGCAAATTCTAGATGACAAAGTCCAGTGGAGCCTTAGACACCATCTAGTCCAACTACCTTACTGCAGAGGAGAAACACACATGCTAGAGAGACAAGTGACAATCACTTTAGTGTTATAGTATTAACTTCTATGAATGATGTAAAATAATAAAAATGTGTGAATATGAACAGTTGACACCAGTATAAAATTTCTCTGCTATAGATGGTAATGACTGCTATTAAAGATATGTAAAAGCTAGACAGTGGGTAGAGTATTGGACTTGGTATCAAAACTACCTAAGTTTTTATTAAGAGTAGACATGTATATAACTCATAGAGTCAAACTACTTGGGAAATTAAAAAGAATTTGAGACAGAGTTGAAACATTTCTCCTAGTCTAACTTCCCACCAAATGTTGAATTTCCCTTTATTGCAGAAAATTGTAGTAAGAGCTAGGCCTGGAGTCAAGAAACCTGGATCTAGAGACTACTTAACCTAACAAGAACATTAATACCATTATATATACTTTATTGTTTATTATATATCATATAGATGTATAGCATTAAGAGTTGCAAAGCACTTTACAAATGCTATCTCACTTTATATTCATAACCATCCTGGGAGATAGATGCTGTTATTATTCACATTTTATATTTCAGGAAATTGAGGCAAATAGAGGTCCTCACAAGACAGTTTCTAATCTTGTCACCCTATTCTAGATACCTTCTCAAAGTCCCTCTAAAAATGTAGCATTCAGAATTCACCAAAATATCACAGATGGAGTCTAACTAGAACAGAATGTAGCAGAAACCATTACCTCCTCATATCAGAACATTAGGTTTCTTTTTATGCAGTCTTGGATCCTATTATCTTCATTGGATTCTGGGGCATCCTGCTGCCTCTTATTAAGCATGCAAATCTCCAGGTGTTTTTCATGCAAACTGCTACTAAGTCAGGTATCTCCTATTCTGTACTTTGGCAAATGACATTTAAAAAATCTCCTTTGCAGGATTTTATATTTATTCCCGTTGAATGTCATAGGATTGGTTTAGAAGGAGCATTCCATCCTGAAAAGATCATATTGAATCTTGACTCTGATATGAGTTACCTTTCCTGTTTTGCTATCACCTGAATCTCTGATGGATAATGCTTTGGGAGGCAGGCTAAGTAGGCAGTCAACCAAAAGAAAAAAACAGGACCACGGACAGAGAGCGCCCTATTGCATGGTTCTAGATGCAGAGATTTGTAAACTTATTTTGTGCCATGGACCCCTGTGGCAGTCTGGTGAAATTCTTTTCTAAATAATGTTTTTAAATGAATAAAGTCAGTCAATAAGCATTTATTAAGTAATCACTATATAGCCAGGCACTGTGCTAAACCCTGAAGAAATAAAGACAAAAGACAATCCCTGCCTTTAAGGAGCTCACAATTTAATGGGACAAATGGTAAGTAAATAGCTGTGTACAAACAAGCTACATCTAGGATAAATAGGAAGCAATAAATGGAGGAAAAGTATTAGAATTAAGAGACATCAGGAAAGGCTTTGTGTACAAGGTAGGATAACAACAGGAATCAATTATATTGAAAAAAAGTTTTTTTAAACTGTTTTTTTTAAAAGTTCATGGATGTAAAGTTAAGAACTAAAGTCTTAATAAGTAAAGACTCTACCTTGATCAAAATAATTGATCAACATTCACTTAATTGATACTTATTCACCCAAACAACTAACAATGTAATGCTGAAGAAAGAAAACTATGGGATTGCTGGGTGACTACTTCAGGCAAATCACTTATTTCTCTAAGTATCATTTTCATCTTTTTAAAATTAGGATAATAATGCTTTTGCTATATACTACACAGGATTATTGTGAGTAAAATGATAAAATTTATTTATAAAAATGGATTTGAGATTTATATAGATTGTTCTAATGTTCTTCCTCAAACCCAACACAAGTAGAGTTCACAAAAAATAGCAATAGTCAGTGTTGGAAAAGGCTGGCACACCACACACTGATGATGGTAGAGCTAAAAATTGATACAAAATTCTGGAAAGTAATTTGAGATTATCCCCCAAAGTGACTAAAATATATATAGAACTGACTCAATGATCCCAATACTGGCCAAATACCCCAAGGAGGCAAGAAAAAGCTTAAATACTCTAAAATATTTACTGCTACACTCTTTATGAAAGCAAAAAAAAAAACTGGAAATAAAACAGATAATCAACAGATATTTTTTCATAAACCAGAAAATGGCCAAACAAATTGTGATATATAAACATAGTGAAATTTTGCTTTAAAAAAAAAAACACAGTAAATATGGAGATGCATGGGAAGACAAACTGTTATCTAAGTATGGGAACAGAACAAGGAAAAAACAATGTGCATGATAATTTTTATATTATATAATTTTAATGGCCATGATTACCTCAAAGGAAGAGATAAGAAAATATATTTCTAACTCTTCTTTACAAATCTGGGAACTATGAGCAAGGAATATTTCATATACTGTCATCCTGCACTAATATGATGGTTAGAGTTTTACTGCAATGGGTTTTTTTAAATCTTTTATTCTTTGCAGCAGAATGGGTTTTTAGCCAGTGAATAAACATTTATGAAGAGCCTACTATGTAGCAATCATTGTGATCAACACTGGGGATCCAAAGAAAGCTAAAAAACAATTCTTGACGTGTCTAATGGGGAAGACGATATGCAAATATGTACAGATAAGCTATATACAGGATAAGTTAGAGATAATCAGTACAGCAAAGGCATATGAATTAAAAAAAAACTTGAGAAGACTGTAGAAGGTAGGATTTCAGTCGAAACTTGAAAAAAGCTAGGAGAGCCAGAAGCAGAGATGAGAAGGGAGAATATTCCAGATATGTGAGACAGATATGGGTGAATTCCTAATAATTAAATCGATCCTAAAGTAGAATGGGTTGTTGTCTGTTACTGTAGGTCATCACACATAAAGAATAAGGGGATCTAGGATTGGAGAAGATACTTAGAACTGATCTAATTCAAATTTTTCATTTTCTCAGGAAAGAAAACTGAGGCCCAGAAAAGTTAAATAAAGGAGGCAAGATTCTACAGAACAAAAGAGTTAATATTGAAATCCAAGCTTCTTTCTAATGTGTTCAATGACTGTTAGAGAGTTTATATGGGAATTTTGTACAGATGTTATTTGGTCGAGAAAATCTCTAAGGTTGCTATCAACTTAAAACATAATGATAATAATCCAAACAACAACAAATAATGATGTAACTAACAAAACAATATCTCATTCACTCCCTTTCACAAATTATGAAACTGAGGACCAGTCAAGTTAAATAGCTCACATAGGGTAGTCCTAGAATCTCAGAGTTGGAAGGAATCTCAGAAAACAACTAGTTCATTGTACCTAAGCAAGATTCCCTCTACATCCAATCAACCAAATTAGAACATTCAGTCATTTCTTGAGACACAGCCAATGTAGAGATGGCCTATTTCACTCATGGGTAGCAGTGTTTTTTTAAAGCTTTTTATTTTCAGAAAATGTGCATAGTTTTCAATATTCATCCTTGCAAAACTTTGCGTTCCAAATTTTTTCCTTCCTCCCTTCCTTCTCCCCACCCTCTCCTCTAGACAGCAAGTAATCCAATATCTGTTAAACATGTGCAATTCTTCTATATATACTTCCACAATTATCATGCTGCACAAGAAAAATCAGATCAAAAGGGAAAAAAATGAGAAAAAACAAAATGCAAACTACAACAAAAAAGATGAAAATACTGAATGATCCACACTCAGTCCCCACAGTTCTCTCTCTGGGCGCAGGTGGCTCTCTCCTTTACAAGACCACTGGAACTGACCTGAATGGCTTCACAGTTGGAAAGAGCTACATCTGTCAGAATTGATCACATAATCTTGTTGGTGCTGTGTACAATGTTCTCCTGATTCTACTCACTTCACTTAGTATCAGTGCATATAAGTCTATCCAGGCCTTTCTGAAATCAGCCTGCTGCCTTTGTTTTAGAATAATATTCCATAATATTCATATAACATAACTTACTCAGCCATTCCCCAACTGATGGGCATCCACTGAATTTCCAATTCTAAGTACTACAAAAAAGGCTGCCATAAACATTTTTGCTCATGTGGGTCCTTTTCCCTTTATATCTCTTTAGGATATAAGACTAGTAGATACATTGCTGGATCAAAGGGTATGCATTGTTTGATAGCCCTTTGGGCATAGTTTCAAATGGCTCTCCAGAATGATTGGATCAGTTCACAACTCCATCAACAATGTATTAGTGTCCCAGTTTTCCCACATCCCCTCCAACATTTATCATTATCTTTTTCTGTCATCTTAGGAAATCTGAGAGGTGTGTAATGGTACCTCAGAGTTGTCTTAATTTGCATTTCTTTGACAAACAATGACTTAGAGCATTTTTTTCAAATGACTAGAAAAGGTTTTAATTTCTTTATCTGAAAATTATCTGTTCATATCCTCTGATCATTTATCAGTTGGAGAATGATTTGTATTCTTATAAGTTTGATTCAATTCTCTATATATTTTAGAAATGAATCCTTGGATGTAAAACATTTTTCCCAGTTTGCTGCTTCCTTTCTAATCTTGTCTGCATTGGTTTTGTTTGTACAAAAACTTTTTTAAACTTAGTATAATAAATATTATCCATTTTGCATTCCATAATGTGCTCTAGTTCTTCTTTGGCCTCAAATTTCTTCCTTTTCCACAGTTCTGAGAGGTAGACTATCCCTTTTTCTTCTAATTTGATAGCACTAATTCTTAAAAGAAGTTTGTTCTTATATCAAGCCTAACTATTCTGTCTGTAATATCTATCCACTATTTCAGGTGCTACCATTAGAATAATGCAGAAAAAAATCTAATTTATATGTGAGTGGTACAGTGTATAGAGCACCAGACTAGGAATCTGGGAGACTCATTTTCAAATATGGCCTCAGTCATTTATTTGGTGTGTGATCCTTGGCAAGCCACTTAACCCCTGTTTTCCTTAGTTTATTTTTCTACAAAATGAAGCCAGTAATAGTGTCTGTCTCTCAAAGTTTTTTATGGGAATCAAATTAAATTATAATTGTACAATTATAATTAAAATTAAATTATAATTGTACAGTTATGTGCACAGTGCCTGGCACATAGTGTTATATAAATGTTGGATATTATTATTATTATTAATCCCTCTTTCATATCACAGCCCTTCAAATACTTGAAAACAACTATCATGTCCCACCTAACTCTTCTCTTCTCCAAACTAAACAATGCCTTCCATCTATCATCATATATTGGTGTTCAGTCATTTCCATCATATCTAACCTTTTGTGACCTTATTTTGGAATTTTCTTGGCAAAGATATTGGAGTAGTTTGCCATTTCCTTCTCTGGTTCATTTCATAGATAAGGAAACTGAGGCAAACAGGAGGAAGTGACTTGCCCAGGATCACATAGCTAGTAAGTATCTGAAGTTAGATTTGAACTCAGAAAGAAGAGTTTTCCTGATTCTGGGACCATCATTCTATCTATTGTACCACCAAGCTGTCTCCCATCTTCATATACTTAAATTCTAAAGCATTTTACCATCTTGGTTAACTCTCTTCTCCTTCTCCAGATTACTAGCCCTTCCTAAAATGTATTGCCCATAAAGCAACATAATACTCCAAATGCAAAGTAGAGACTGAACTACAGTAAATACCTGGCACTAACCTATTGGCTTATTATAAAATGATTGTGGCTTTTAGAGCTTTTTTAAAAAATTATTTTTTTCTTCCCTCTTTCATCTATCTGAACAGAACAGAGACAAACGCCTACATCCCAGGGGAGTCTGGAAGCTTAATTACTATCTGTTCAATGCTCAGAGGTCCTTGACAAGAGAGCACAAAGCAGCCCCATGATGCATCTGGCCCTGTTCCTCCCAGCAGCTCTTGTACAAGATGGAGAAATACTCCAAGCTCTGGGATCTGAGCAATCTCTTCAGAAGACAGGAGAGCAATGGAGGAAAAGGGAGAAGAGAGATTAGATAGGAGGATAAAGTATCATTCTCCTTCCTTTCATGGATTCATAAATTCAGTTAAGACCCTATCATGTGTTAGACACTATATTAGGCACTGAAGACACAGATGATAAAGATCAGAGTATCTCCACCCCCCCAAGAGAATACTTATACAACAATTAAATTAAATATAAAATATATGCCAAGTAATTTCTGAGTGGGAAGCTCACTAGCAACTGAGGGAAATCAAGGACTTTGTGCCCCAAAAGCAGATTAGAGCTGATTCTTGAAGGCATAAGAGGAAGGGCTAAGGAGAAAGTCTATTCCAGGCATGTAGGATTTCAAAGGCACAGAAAATCATCATATGCAAGGAAGAGCAAGCAGACCAGTATGGTTAGAATGTATAGTGCATGAAGGGCAGTAATGTATAATAAGCTTGAAACAATAAGTTGAAGTCTTTAAAGAAAGAGCTTTAAATGTCAACAGAAGAGTTTGAATTTTATCCTATAGGCAATGGGAGCCACTGTATGTTTTTGAGCAGTGGAGTGACATGGTCAGACCAGTGGTTTAAGATTGATGACTTGTCAGTTGTATGTAGAGGAAACCCTAGAGACTTCAAATAAAAAGGCTAGTTAGGAAGTCTGAGCTAGGGTTGAACTTGAATGAAGAGAGAGAAGGGAACATAAAAGAGAAAAATTATGGAGATAGAATCAATAGGAATAAGCAATTGATCTAATGATGATAGTTGCTCAATTGTTTCAGTCGTGTCCAGCTCTTCATGACCTCATTTGGTGCTTTCTTGGCAAAGATACTGGAGATGTTTGCCATTTCCTTCAACAGATAAGGAACTGAAGAAAACAGAGTTAAGTGACTTGCCCAGCATCACGTAACAAGCAAGTATCCAAAGTCAGGTTTGAATTCAGGTCTTCCTGATGCTAGATCCAGCACTCTATCCACTGCACCACCTACCTGCCCCTAGATGATGATCAACTTTCTCCAATTCATAGAACCTCAGAGTCTGGAAAGACCTCAGAACCCATCTTTTCCAGCACATCGCTGACCCAACCTTCCCTCTGCAGCATCCTCAACAACTGGCTGTCCATCTTCCCTTGAAGGACGCTAGAAAAGTGGAACTCACTACCTCACAAGACAGTCTGTATGTGTTGTCTACACCACCAGATGGCACTAATTGTTAGGAAGTTTTCTCCAAAAGAGTCCAAATCTACCTCTAAGAGTCATCAATGACTCTTAGTTAATCTATTTAATCAGAGTTTCTCCTTACATAAAGAGATCTCAAAGCCCTTTGTGAGACTTTGATTACAGGGGTAGGTGGGCATTGTGAAAGGGCAAAAAGAACCAAGGACTGGAGATTAGATTCCCCAAGTTTGTATCCTAATTCTGAGCTGTGTGAATTGGGGCCAGACCATGACCTCTGTGGGATTCAGTTTTCTTTTTAATCAAATGAACAGGTCAGAAGAGATGGACCTTCAGGTCTCTGATAGCTCTGGAGTTCAGTGAATCTATAAGAATGACCACAGCTATCTCACATTGTTGAGTTGAAAACTAGGTGAGGCAATTTTGAAGTATTAGGATGTATTTTACCTTGTAAATATCCATCTTAAGGGAAGAGTAACCAGGATGGTAAGGGCCAGGAAGCTCAGTTGTGTGAGAGGATAGAAGCAATGTCCAAAATGGAGTCAGAAGATGGGTTCAGATCCTGGTTATCTCAACTAATACCTGCGTCATCTTCTCTTTGGACAAATTACTTGACTTCTATAAGGCATCAGTGTTTTCAACTGGATAATGAAGACTTGAACCTCTAAAGGTCTCTTCTAGCTCTAAATATTTAATCCTATAAACTGGAAGTGAAATTTCAGGGGAGAAGACCTATTTTAACATGTTTTCTTGACATATCTTTTCATACTCAAAAAATTATTCAGAGTCAATGAGTGACAGAGCTTGAGTTCAAGCCCATCAGTACTTAGAACATCATTAGGTGGCTAGGAGATGATACAGTGATAGAATACTGGGCTTAAAGTCCAAAGACTCATCTTTCTAGGTTTAAATCTGGCCTGACACTTAACTGTGTGACCCTGGGCAAGTCACTTAAAATGTAAAATGAAGTGGAGAAGTGTAAAGGGAAGACTTGCCAACCCTCTCTCCCCCAGCCTTGGACATCGCTCAAGGTGAGATTTAGGTAAACTGAGGGCAACCTTTGCATGGGTGAACAAGATTGCATTTAAGGAGGAAGGGGGTCCTACCTGAGCAGAACCATGGCAGTTCCAGAAGTGTTCTAGATCTGGAAGGAGAGAACAATAGCCACATACCTGTATATTATTAGGAAAGGAAAACACACTCTATGTTTATGTGTAGCTTCCTGCAATAGAGAAGGATCTCCTTATTAGGGAGTAGATAGTTGTTATAGACTAGAGTATGCTTACTTTATCTTAAAGGGACTGAAGGAATGTACCAGAGATATAAAAGGGCTAACAGGCTTTGTAATAAACAGAGTCTTTCAGCATCTTGGCTCTCACCCCTCATTACTCACGGTCTTCATTTATTCAGGTGACCAGGCTTTGCTGGTCATATAAGACTTAGGAGTTTGGACCAAGAACCCAAACAGAGAAGGAATTGACAAACTAATCCAGTATCTTTGCCAAGAGAACCCCAAATGGGATCACAAATAGTCAGACATGTCAAACAATGGAACTACAATAAACATTTTAACTTCAAATTCATTGCTTTTTCTACTATATCATACTATATCACTGCATGTGTTTCTTAATATTTTAATTTCTTTCAATTGGTAAATATTTTTTCTCCTTTCTACTGTCCCCTCCCACCTCTACATTGGAAAAAAGAAGAAAAATAAAACTTACATACACACACATATGTATATCTATATCTATGTATATCTATATCTATCTATCTATATATATGGGTTTTGGTTTTTTAATATATATTCAACATATATATATATATATATATACATATGTATATGTATATACATACATATATATATACACATATATATGTTTGTATAAATTCCAAGCAAAATGAGTCCCCACATTCACCCTAAAGCTGTAGGTCTTATTCCAATGTCTCTAGTAGGAGGTAGGTAGCAATGCTTCCTGACTGACCCTTTAGAATTATGGTTGGATATTTCATTGATCAGAGCACTTGAGACTTTCAAAGTTGGTTCTGGAGAGGTTATTTTTTCAGTGTTGTAATTACATAAATTGCTCTGACTCAGCTCCTTTCACTGTGAGTGAGTTAATACAAGTCTTGCCAGGTTTATCTATAACCATCCCTTTTACCTTTTCTTATGACACAGTAGTATTCAGTGCATGCATATCTTTACATATGTGTTAATATCCCTTATTTCTCTCCATTCTAAGTTCTATGAGATCAAAGCCCCATGTCACTTAACTTTATTTCCAGCTCAGGACTTACAAAGTTTAGCAAAGATACCATTCTATTCCTCATGGAGGATCTAGCAAAGCCCAGCTTCTTAAACTTTACAACCTCATATGGGGTTTCATAACTGAATGTTCAAGTCACAAAATTATGATTTATTACCAGTAAATGTTTGATTTGTATACCTATTATATATATCTACTTACCTGGGGTCACAAACATTTCTTAGGTGAAAAGGAGACATGGGTGGAAAAAGTTTAAGAAGTCTTGCAGTAGAGGAGCATAATTATGTACAATCTAAAAAGCATTTATTAAGAATAAAGTGTGTTGAGCAGCTAGATAGTGTAGTGGATCAAATACCAGCCCTGGAATCAGGAGAATTTGAATTCATATTCAGCCTCAGACACTTTATACTTCCTAGCTCTGTGACCCTGGACAAATCCCTTAACTCCAATTGCCTCAAAAACAATCATATCTATTCAAAGCTCTGTGCTAGGCACTGAGGCAAACAGAATACTTAACTAAAACACAACTCTTCATGGAGTATATGATGCATAAACAGCTACAAAAATACAAAATAATACATGTAAGTCTTTCTTCCACTTTCATTTTTCTCCTCTGCTTCAAAGTGGGCTTGAAAATCAGAATAGATAATTGAGAGTTTTTGTTAATCCGGGTCCAACTGTGCCTCTGGATACTTGTAATATTGCTTGAATGTGTCAGTCTCAGCAATAGATTATTATTAGGAATGTAGCCATACTCTAATAATGAGCTTACGGTTGATTCATGGGAGTTATCAAAATAAAACCTTGGAAACAGTAATACAAAAATACCTACTGGCTTCCTCACCAGGCCAGCATAGGGATTAAAAGACAATGCTTGTAAAGCACTTAGGGTTATTTGCAGAAAGAAAAGTATGAGAAAAAAGAAATGACTTTTTTCCCTCTGCTATTTCAACCCTCTTAGAAAATCCTCAAGGTTATCAGGCAAGCAATTAGCCCCAAAGTGTGAGGAACTTTAGTGGACTAGGAGGAGGTTTTGATTTGGAATCAAAAGACCTGAGTTGCAATCTCAATTTTGTTTTTTATCTTTTGTGTGATGGGTTAAGTCATTTCCCCTAATAAAGACCTTAGTGTTATCAGCTACAAAGTAAGGAGAGAAGGGAGAGAAGGAGTATTAGGATCCCTCTGAGAGAAGAGAGCAGAATGAACATGAATAGTATGAATAGAATTCTCACCTATGATCATACGAACTTTCTCACTGAATCCAACTTAGAGTTAGGAGACTCCTTTAAAGCTTCAATATAATAAGCCCTTAGTCTAGTAGAACTCATGTCTAGCATATGCCAAATAACATGTAGTGAATGATGAAAATATGAAGTACTAAAATATGCTGGAGGGATCACAGGATTTGGAATAGGCCTTCTGCTTGAGACCGAGGAAGTCATTGTAGGGTAGTGGAAACCATGCTGGACTTGAGATCAAATCTCACCTGGCTAAGAGTATGATCATGGACAAGTTATTTAAATTTCTTTGAACCTCAGTTTCCCCATTTGTAAAATGGGAAAAATAATTCATATAAGACATATCACATAAGATTGTTATGAAGATCACATAAAATCACACATTGTTGTTTTTCAGTTGTATCCTAGTCTTCGTGAGCCCATTTTGAGTTTTCTTGGCAAAGATACTGGAATGATTTGTCATTTCCTTCTCCAGATGATTTTACAGATGAGAAAACTGAGACAAACAAGGTCACATAGCTAGTAAGTGTCTGAGGCCAGATTTGAACCCAGGAAGATGAGTTTTGTTGAATCTAAGCCTAGAGCTGCACAAGAAAAATCAGATTAAAAAAGGAAAAAAAATTGAGAAAGAAAACAAAATGCAAGCAAACAACAACAAAAAGAGTGAAAATGCTATGTTGTATCAGCCTAATCTTAAATCATATATCCTTTCTCTGGGGCTCAGTTTTCCCTACTATAAAGTGAGATCAATATAAAAATTCTAAACTTGGAATCCCAGAATCAAAATTCCAATTGCAGATTAGCCACTTATTGAGAGAACATAGAAAGGTCACTTCCTAATTCACTCAACAAATATTTTCAAGCAATTGCAATATACTATATACACACATACACACACACACATACACACACACACACACACACACACACACACACACACACACACACATATATATAAAACCTATGTTAGGTGCTGGGAATAAAATTTCAAAAGTGAAACATTCCAGCCTTCCAGGAATTTACATTCTAATGGATGGTACAAGATGTATAAAGCTATAGCCACACTCCTTAAAGAAGAAACTGGAAGACCACCCAATCTATAGATTATATATAGATATATACCTAGATGCAAAATAGATAATAAGATGGTTTGGGAAAGGGGTCTAGAAATTGCATAGACTAGGAAAGCTTTTAAAAACAAGCTAAAACTGAGAAATTCTTTTTTTAATTTTTTTTATAAAGCTTTTTATTTACAAAACATGAGTGACCTTTCAACATTGACCTTTGCAAAAAAAACCTTTTTTTCCCCCAAATTTTCCCCTCCTTCCCCCCACCCCCCACCCCTA
>JAJPUD010000471.1:564635-596650 GCA_023553655.1 Myrmecobius fasciatus | reverse complement strand
ATTTTATTTAAGATTTTTGCATCAATATTCATTAAGGAGATTGGTCTATAATTTTCTTTCTCTGTTTTTGTTTTACCTGGTTTAGGTATCAGTACCATGTCTGTATCATAAAAGGAGTTTGGTAGGAGTCCTTCATTCCCTATTTTTTCGAATAGCTTATATAATATTAGAGTTAACTGTTTTTTAAATGTTTGGTAGAATTCACATGTAAATCCATCTGGTCCTGGGGATTTTTTCTTAGGGAGTTGATTAATGACTTGTTCTATTTCTTTTTCTGCAATTGGACTATTTAAGTAATTTATTTCCTCTTCTGTTAATCTGGGCAATCTATATTTTTGTAGATATTCCTCCATTTCACTTAGGTTATCAAATTTATTGGCATACAATTGGGCAAAGTAACTCCTGATTATTGCTCTAATTTCCTCTTCATTGGTGGAAAGTTCTCCCTTTTCATTTTTGAGACTAACAATTTGATTTTCCTCTTTCCTTTTTTTAATTAAATTAACTAGAGGTTTATCTATTTTGTTGGTTTTTTTCATAAAACCAACTTTTAGTTTTATTTATTAATTCAATAGTTTTTTTACTTTCAATTTTGTTAATCTCTCCTTTTATTTTTAGGATTTCAAGTTTGGTATTTGATTGGGGGTTTTTAATTTGTTCTTTCTCTAGCTTTTTTAGTTGCAAGCCCAATTCATTGATTTTCTCTTTTTCTATTTTATGCAAGTAAGCATCTAGAGATATAAAATTTCCCCTTATTACGGCTTTGGCTGTATCCCACAAATTTTGGTATGTTGTCTCATTATTGTCATTCTCTTGAATGAAATTAGTAATTGTGTCTGTAATTTGCTGTTTCACCCATTCATTCTTTAGGATAAAATTATTTAGTTTCCAATTGCTTTTTGGTCTATTTTCTCCTGGCCTTATATTGCATGTGATTTTTATTCCATCATGATCTGAAAAAAATGCATTTATTATTTCTGCCTTCCTGCATTTAATTTTGAGGTTTTTGTGTCCCAACACATGGTCAATTTTTGTATAAGTTCCATGGACTACTGAGAAAAAAGTAAACTCCTTTCTGTCTCCATTTAATTTCCTCCAAAGATCTATCATACCTAACTTTTCTAACATTTTGTTTACCTCCTTAACTTCTTTCTTATTTATTTTGTGGTTTGATTTATCAAGTTCTGAGAGAGGGAGGTTGAGATCCCCCACTATTATAGTTTTGCTGTCTATTTCTTCTTGCATCTCTCTGAACCTTTCCTCTAGGAATTTCCATGCTATACCACTTGGTGCATATATGTTTAGTATTGATATTGCTTCATTATGTATGGTACCCTTTAGGAAGATATAATTTCCTTCTTTGTCTCTTTTAATGAAGTCTATCTTTGCTTTTACTTGGTCTGAGATCAGGATTGCTACCCCTGCTTTTTTTTTTTTTTTTGTTGTTCACCTGAAAAAACTGAGAAATTCTAAGAAACAGCAATGATATTTCAGAACTTTTTTACTTCGCCTATAAAATGAGTGAATTGCACTTAGATGGTCTTTAAGGTCTAGTTTAAAAACAGATATGTTCCTGTGACTACACAACTTCAGAGATACCGCCCACCCCTAGAGCTCTGGAAGTCTATAAAAGTCACCTCAGACAAATCAGAAGATACTGTGCATGAGGTGAGCATCATTTCTAATCCTATCTCTCTCTGAGGCTAGGTTAATGACCTCTGGCAGCTGTATGAGGGCTGGAGACTCCCATTTGCAAGGCTATTATGACATTCAAAAGGCAGCTGTCATGCAGTTCAGTCAGCAAAGAAAGGTGGGTCACAGAGATTCAGGAATCCATTCCCCAGCCTCTGGATATAGGTGTAAACAAGTCCAACACACACCCTATAAACATCAGTTAGAGAACAGATTTCAGACCTGTAAATGAGCTCTTTGTGGGGAAGTCTTTGAAGACAACAGAATTAGGTTAACCCCAAATGGATGTTCATAAATATTTAGAATGCAACGATATAAACTTTGAAAGAGAGAAAAAGTCACACACTCACTTAAAAATAATTAGAACAAGAGAAAGGTATAACTTAGGAAACAAAACCAAGTAGAACATCTGTCTTTAAAAAAAAAAAAAGCTTTCTCAAGAGTATTTCTCCAACTCTACTATTGGCAGTCTTCCTTTCTTCACTCTTAAAATAGGAATACTCATAATGAATTCCCAATGTGGTGTTGTGGGGGAAGTGTTTATGAACCTGAGAACACTACATAAATGTGAGTCATTAGGTATCATTAATGTTATTCATTGGACAAATCTGCCTATGACATCTTTCTCACTTTCCTCATCCATAAGAGATTGGGCAAGATGATCTCTAGGGTTATATTCAGTTCTAACAGTACTTTCTCTCCAAGAATTCTAAGATTCCTCCTTGTTTTGACATTCTGTGTTCTAAAGTCCTTTCTTTCTTGACATTCTGTGTTTCAAAGTCCATTCTAGCTTGATATTCTCTGTTCCAAACTCCCTTCTAGCTTTCATATTCTATATTCTAAGACCTCTCCTAGAATATTTTATAGTTCTAAAGTGCCTCCCAGCTTGGACATACTATGTTTTGAGGGGGACTCCATCCATATATAATGGCAGATAGGGAATGCAGATACATAGAAGTAAAAGACAATCTTTTATTTTTTAAAAAAGACAATTTTATTTTTAGAAGAGAAGCAAAAAAAAGAACTAAAAAATCTACTCAAGAAGGGGGTACTTGGAACTCCTGAGGGCAACTGGCATCTGTTGGAATGGGATAATATTGACCCAGAAAGAAAATTTCTAGACAAATCTAGGAAAAAAATGAGTGTGGGGTGGGAAATTTTATCATGGGGCAGTGTTCTTTATGAGATCTACAATAATTCACACTGTTCTGAGAGAGAGGCAGAGTAGAAAGGGGGAATTAAAGGGCTAAAAGATGGTAACAGAAAACACTTAAATGGACACCTTGGAAATTTTGATTATATAGAAAAGAAAGAGCAGATAATTCAAGGATAACTAATGGGCTCAAAACAAAATGTCTACCCAAGCATGTGAATACTTCCTCCAGTGTAATGGGCAGATAAGAACAATTTGTCCCATGACAGCTGAAGGAGGTGCTCTGGAACATTTGAAATTTGGTCAGATGCCAAGGTCATCCACTGCATCCCAAGCCATCCCCAGTCATCCTGATTTGTGTCTTGCCATTGGACTTTAATGATTCTGGAAGAGAGAATGAGGCTGACAATTTTGCCCAACTTTGCCTCAAAAGAATCCCATTCACAAACCAAACATCATCCATTATATCAATAGTCTTCTCCAAAAATGAAGGATCAACAATAACTAGATTTGGAATCCAGGAAACAGCATGAACCCTTCTCTGTTACATAGCTCTCTATATGACCATGACCATCTTTTCATCTGTTTATATTTATCTTTTTTCCCCTCTGTAAAATGAGGGGGCTGGACTCTGAGTTCTAAGATCCCTTCCAGCTCCAGTTCCTAATAATCTTAGAGGTAATGTATGTATGGCAGGTAAAACTATCCTCCCAAATGCTGACTCAGCTCACCCACTGTAAAACACTAGGAAATAAATTGTGCAGCCAAGCAGATACCACATAAATAGTAAAGATACTCATTAGTCATGGACAAATTAGTTTGGTGGAGTGGGGGGGTGATTCTTTCAGCCTGGGAGGAAGTGAGAAATATATGTTCCTATCCATAAAAGAAATAAGATGTTACTTACTATTGCTCAGGGTGATAATAATAATGGCTCTCATTTATCTAATTCATTAATTCTATGACTGTACTTTTTTAAATTCTGGAACAACTCACATCTATACAATGGTTTAAAGGCTAAGTGCTTTCTTCCCAATAAACCTGTGAGGAAAATAGAATATGTAATTTTATCCCCACTTTACAGATAAGAAAACTAAGGTTTAAAAAAAATAAAATGGTCACATAGCTAATAAAGGTCAGAAATAGGATTTTAATCAAAGTCCTCTGACTACAGGTCCAACAATATGTTTTTCTTCTAGTCTACACTGGTGTCAGTAGATTATAGAAAGTATGTCTAAAATATATATGTATATGCATATTATATATATACACATATATATCATTTGCAAATATATATATTTATATATGATACACTTAATAGCTATAATTTATAATATATTTAATGCATATGTAAGTATATCATATATATAAATATATATTATGTAGGTATAAAATATCTATTAGAAACACACATGAAATCAGCTCTGAGTATGTGAGTGGCAGAGATCTGGTTTTGGACTAGAAAATTCTGGGTTTCAAAGCCCAGTTCTTTAGCTGTCTGTGTGACCTCAAGAAAGTCACCTTGGAACTTAATTTCCCTATCTGTAAAACAAGAAATTGGACTAAAATAGCCTCCATGGTGATCCTCTAGTCACTATCTTAAACATGAAAAGCTCTGAGACCTAATTAGTTTAACCAAACTCATACAAACCTTAAAAGCCAGGGATTGAATCCAGACTTTCTGATTCTCAATCCAATGCAAGTTCTATTATACCATATTGTCTCTCTCAGAAATAATCAGTAATTGTGAATAAATTCCTTCTTAAGATTCACAATACTTTGAAGGAGAAAATATGTTTCTATATTTACAATTTTCATGAATATTATTTCATGCTCTCCCCTACAAAATGTAAGGTCTTGAAGGCAGGAGATATTTTGTTATTGTCTTTGTATGGTCAGTGCCCAACTTAGCACCTAGCACATGGGAGATATTGAACTGAAATGAATAGAATTGAACAATCCAAAGGATAGTTAGGTGATTCAATGGATAGAGCACTAGGCCTGGAGTCAGGAAGATCTGAGTTCAAATCCAGCCTCAGACACTTACTAGCTATGTGATCACAGGCAAGTCATTTATCCCTATTTACCATAGTTTCCTAATCTATAAAGTGAACTGGAGAAAGAATGGCAAGTCACTCCAGTATCTTTGCTAAGAAAACCCCCCAAAAAGTAATTCAGAGTCAGACGTAACTGAATTAACTAAACAGAAAGGAGATTCATGAAAATGAATTTCTTACCCATGGAAATGAAAGACAGAACCTTGAAGCCCTCTAAAAAAATCAAATGAGGTAATATTCATAAAAAGCTCTTAGGGCAGTGTGTAGCTATTATAGTGTTATATTAATGCTTTTCCCTTTCACAAAATCATAGCTTTTTGAGCTAAAAGAGACCTCAGAATTTATGTAGTCTTTTCACTGAAAAAGAAAAGTGATTTTTACAAATAAGTGACAAAGCTAAGACCTGAAGCTAGGACTCTAAGTCCAGCAGCCAGACTGAACAGAACAAACCCTGCTAGAGAAACCAGGGCCAGGGATTTGATATGGCATGGAAAGATCAATAGATTAAAAATCATTAGACCTGTATTCTAGTACCAGCACTGCTATCTAAAATCACAAGGTCATCTAGCCTAACTTTCTCATTTTACTAATGAGGAAACTGAGGTCCACAGAGAATACTTACTAAGTACAACTCAGAGCAAGTCTCCTCTCTTTGAAATTCAGCATCCCTGCCTACAAAATCAGTTAATTGGACCACAAGAACCATCATTTCAGAACTTGACAAGACCTCAGATATTATCTAAATGATATTCAAGCCTCTTTCCAGCCTTAACAGTCTGTCTTAAGACGTCCCTCCGGGCTCTGACATTCTCTATTCTGGGCTCTGAATTCATCCCTATAATATTCTATATTCCCAACTATAACACTACATAGAGCTTTAATTTAAATGTTCTTAGAGTGCCCTTCAGTCACCCAACTCTGGAAGAGGAACTTAATACGGTCCAAGAGACAGGTGCAAAAGATGGGGAAAAAAACAGATAGATGTGTAGAAGAGAGGAGAAAAAGAGAAAAAAGAAATTGTAAAGAGAACAGAGGGAACCACTGGGGGTCAAAGGAGGGGCAGCAAAATGAGAAAAGAAAAACACAAAACAAGTGTTTCATAAATTACATCCTACCTAAAGCAGATTTGAAATGAAACCAAGGCCCCGAAGCACAAATTTCAGCAGTATTTTCCAGGATCCACATGTGTAACAACGAGTATCCAGATAGGAACAAGATTTCTACTCTTCAAGGGTTCCCCCCAACAGACCAGGCACTTCAACCATTTCAGCCAACACTCTCCAGTGGTCCCTGGTTCCTGAATATTTTTAGAGTGAAGTCATTACTGTCATTTATTTTTTTTAAATACTAGAAACAGTCCAATGGAAAAAAGCCCTCCAGCTGCTTTCTGGGGACCCATACGATTATCTCTGTTTCCCATATGGAGAAGCTGAAATTCAGAGATATTAAGTGGCTTGCCCCAGGTCACACACAAAGTCAGAGCAGAAGTTCAGAATAGAAACCTCCTGACTTCCATGCCTTCTACCAGATCAACTCTTTATCATAGGGCTTTATCAAACTTTATCTGACAACTTTCCAGAGTAAGACCCCTGCACTCACCACCCCTCCCTTCCTCTCCTGGCAGATCTACAGCAGAGTCTGGGCTTCAATTAAGGAAAAAAAATTGAGAACAGAGAGAAGGTTAGAAGTGTGGATAGAGTTGTGGTGGGAGTTTAGGGGGGAGCAAGAAACTTTTGTGAAAATTAGCACTTAAATGCCATAGGCTTTTCATTAAACCAAGGTGAGTCAATATTATCCTTCTCATTTTATGACCCAGATCAAGATAGCCCCCTCCCAGAAACCCTCCCAATAATAGAAGTAAGAGAGGAGGTCCCTCCACTTAGGAAGAGCTTGAGATGGGATGGAGTAAAGAGGAAGGAGGGGATCTGGAAAACAATCTATATTCCAGGGGATCTCATTTTGCCTCTCAGTACTAGGATCTGGGATAAATCATGGAACATTTTTGAATTGGACTAGATGAACTGGAAGGTATCTTCCAGCTATAAATCCTATAGTATTTTTATAAGATCCCTTGAACTTTCAGATTCTCCCGAGATCACAGATCACACTATAACTCATTGGCAATTATCTATTTGATTTGTACTCCAACAATTAGCACTTTGTGATAAAGCTTCATTTTAGGTCCTTATATATCTGTATGTGTTTTTGACACAAATAAAGACCTAGACCAGGAGTTCTTCATCTGGGATCTCAAGGTCAGTATTTAGGGATCCTGAATTAGAACTTTGTTTCAATGTTCTGAGAAAGAATCCTTAATTTTCCCCAGACTAACTAAGGGAGTCATGACACAAAAATACATTTAAGAATATCTATACAGTTCAATACACTTAAAAATGAGGAAACTGAGTTGAAAGATGGGATACATAATTAGTCAAGGACAGATGCTAAACAACATCCTCAACAAGTGAATCTCCATCCTCACCTTGAAAACTGACCTTGACTTACCTATAATTTCATTTTACTGACCCTACTTCTGCCCTCTGCAGCCCCAAAGACCAAGTGATCTTGTGCGATATTACAGCACCTACTCTGTAAAATCTCTGTATTGGAGACTGGAAGTACAAAGAGGAAAAGCTGAATGGTCTCTGTCCTCAAAGAACATAGAGTTGCCTTTGTAGAGGAAATATGACATTGATGGAAATAAATATTACACAAAGTAGATTTTGATTGGAACAGGAAAAAAAGAGCAACAAAGTGCTCTAGGAAAATTTGAAGAGGGAGGGAGCACTTTCAGTTCAATTCATCAAACATTTATGAAGCACCTATATGTGTCGGGAGAGAGGCAACGTGGCTTATGGAGAATAGGGGTTCTTAATCTTTTTTTCATTACACATTCTTTTGGCCATCTGGTGAAGCCTATTGACTCATTTTCCGGATAATGTTTTTAAATGTATAAAATAAATTACACAGTATTACAAAGGGAATCAATTATATTAAAATACAGTTATGATTTTTTTTTAATAACCAGCTCATGGACTCCAGGTTAATAATCCCTGCCTGACTTAGAGGATAGAAACCTGAAATGGATGTTAGGAATATTGGGGCAATTCTGGAATACTGTAGTAAGTAATTTAATCTTAGTGCCCCAAACAACTCACTAAAACCCATCTGCATCGGCAAAGGGAGTCACCTCCCTAAAAACTCCTTATGCTGATGAAATCACAGGTCTGGTGTGTGTATATGTATGTGTGTGTGTTTTGTGTATGTATATGTATATTGTTTATATATAACTATATTTAATTGCATGTGTAATTATATGTACTTGTATATATTTATGCATATGTGGATAATTTTTAAAATTATTTTAAGTGTTGGGCTTATACAAAAATAAAAATAAATCAGCCCCTGAGCTTAAAGAGCTAAAAGTCTCCTGGGGATAAAAAAAAATGCAAAGTATATAAGGTAAAAATATGAGAGGATGCTAATAATTAGAGGATCACTACTGTGGAAGGTAAAAGTTGAGTTGTGCTTTGAAAACACATAGGGGGCACATCCTTCTTGCCAGGGAAGGCCAGATATCTGAAGAAAAAAATGATGTTTTCTCTTCCCTGAACAAAGTATCCCAAGATCCTTCCATCAGCAATCCCATGAAATAATTTCTAGATTTCTCTTCATTCTGGTCTTCCTCTTCTGATTGGTACCCAGTTTGATAACATCCCAGCTAATGGAACACCCAGAACTGAACATAATACTACAGATTTGACCCGACCTAAGCAAAGAAGGGACTCCCACAACCTGAATAGCAAAGATGCTCCAGGTGAAGCCATAGTCCATGGCCAAGCTACAGCCTTAAATGGCAAAGCCAGTTTAAAGAGTGGCTGCTCCTGAATGATAGGGGAGCAAAAACATCAGTGATAGGGTTCTCTGCTTTCTTCATAATTTCAGTATTGCTACTGGAATATCAGAATGCCTCCTCGTTAAATCCTATTTCCTATTCTAATCTTCCAATCTCTAGAGAACAAAGCAAGACTATCTGATAATGAGAAAAATACCACCCATATTAAGACAGAGAATAATTAGTTAATTAGTCATTACTCCTATCAGAAGCTCTGCAAGTCCCTTTAGAGAAAATTGTCATCATGTAAGGGAAGGGACAGAGTTCTAGTCACTCAATATTCAACTCTTAGACCTGAGCTGGAGAACAGGAATTATACTATTATAAAGTACATTTCAAAAGATTCTTATTTGATGATCAACTATGAAAGATTTGGCTACTCTAATTAAGACAATGATCCAAGACAATTCTAAAAGACCCAGGACAAAAAAATGCTACCCACTTTCAGAGAGGGAACTTATAAACTCCAAGTGCAAATTGAAACATACTTTTTAAAATTTTGTTCATTGTTTTTGGTTGCAGGGGATATATGTGGGGCTTTTTTTTCTTTGCAACATGGCTAATGTAAAAATTTATGATTTTGTGTGTATAATCAATATTATATTTCTTACTTTATCAAAGGATGTGGAAGAGGTGGAAGGAAAAGAATTTGGAAGTCAAAATTTTTTTGAATAAATGTTAATATTTTACATGTAATTTGGAAATGTTTAACAAAATAAATAAAATATATTATTAAAATTCTTTATTTCTCAAACAAAGGTATAGATAAAAGAGCTCCCTAATTCTGTCAACTACCTTTAATATTCATTTATTCAGTAATGCCCTTCATTTGATTTAAGAGAGATAATAACTGATATGTGAAATTTAACCATTCATATATAACTTAAGCTCCCACACAAATACATAGATGCACAGAGTAAAACTGGGCAAGTGATATTATCAACTTTAACATAAGGAATCAGAGTTTCAGAGATATTAATTAACTAACCCAGAAATAATTATCATAATCAGAATTCAAACTCAGTTCTCCTTAACTGACATCCAGCATCCTTTTGCCCAAAGACATATCTTGATGAGCACTAATTGTTCACTGAAGAGAATTAGTTCAGTTATAATTCATAGATCCTAAGAATTGTCAAATTTCTTGGTGGAAGAAAATAGCCTTGCTACAAGTCAAATTATTTGACTAGTATATAGAGCAACTCTATCTCCAACCACCCAAAAAGCATCTCTCACCAGGATAAAATTGCACAAAGCAATGACACCAGCTGACAGTTTGTTAGATGCCATGAACCATTTGTTTTGATAATAGAACAAGATAAAACTAGCTTATTTGGTTTAATGGAAAGAGCAATAGACTAGGTATCAGAACAGGGTTCTCTTAGATAACGGAAGCCATGCACAACCTGTCCCTCTCCTACCTTTCCAATTTTCTAATACTTTTCTTCCCATAGAACAGTCTGAGATGCAGCAGCATTGGTCTCCTTGTGTTCCCTGGGCAAAATACATCATCTCCTGACTCCAAGACATTTTCTGGATGTCACTCCTATACCTGGAATGCTTTTTCTTTCTTGGTCTCCCCAACTCCCTTTTAAAAATTCTGTATCCACAAGAACCCATCCCTGATTCCCTCTAACTGCCTTCTTTCTGTGGATTTATCCTCCATGTAATTTGTTTGTATGCAGTTGTCTCAATATTGTCTGCCACAGTAGACTGTGAGTTCTTTGACAGAAGGGATTGTCCCTTGTCCTTTCTGTTTATCCCCAGTACTTAGCACAATGCCTAACATTCAGTTGTTACTGTTTATTTTCAGAGGACCAATGACTTCAAGGGTGATGTCATGACTTGTGAGTAAAGTGGATTTAAGCAAGACAGAATTGCATGAAGTCCTCAATTTTAAAATTAATGTTGATATTTTACATGTAATTTGGAAATATTTAACAAAATAAAATATATTTTAAAAGTTATTTCTCAAACAGAAGTGTAAGTAAAAGAGGACCCTATTTCTGTCAACTACCCTTAACATTCATTTATTCTTTTCTACCTTCTCACTCTCATCCAATTTCAATGACAGGACAAAAGTCCATATGACTGGCAATGGTCTGAGAGGCAGTGAATGACTGGCATCTTTGGTGATTAAACACTCCATAGCACCTGCTTTTCTTATCTTCCACCCATGTCACCAGGGAAAGACTTCATTTGCAAGGAGTGCACATGCCCCTAACTTTCCAAAAGGTTTGAGGTCTGTTGATTACTCTAAATTTGATTTAGTCTGTCAAAATGTCTTACTAGACTGTGGCCTCTGAATATACTGAAGCTTCTTAGAGCCACAGGTGAGAGTTGGGTGAAAGTAAAAATAAAAAATGGAGGGATCTATATCTTTTTTGTGTCATGGACCCCTTTGGTGTAATGAAATCCACAGATTCCTACTCAGATTAATGTTTTAAATGCATGAAATAAAATATACTGGATGACAAAGGAAAACATGAAAATATAGTTATCAAAATATTAAAGAAACAGGTTCACAGAACTCCCATCCTGGACTCTTCCCATTGGCTCATTGCCATTTCCAATTAATTGCCAAGACCTATTCATTTTTAGCTCAATACCTCCTCTTCCTTCTTCCCCTCTTACTACCCTAGTTCAGGCATTCATGGTTTCTTCTCTAGGCTATTACAATACATATTAATATGAACATATGCTATAATACATTATAGCACTCATATGAACTCTAATCATTCTTTAATCTAGTTTCCATACAACCATCAAAAGAATTTTCATAAAGCTTATATGTGACCATGTCACATCACTCTTAATGCATCTTTAATGGCTCTTTAGGACAATCTCCTCAGCCTAGTATTTAAGGTATACCTCAATCTAACTATGACCTATATTTACAGCTTTATTTTACATTATTCCCTTGTGTTCATTCTATGTTCTAGTCAAAATAGATAATTGTCCTCCAAATTCAAAATTCCTTCTCTTGCTTTCTTCATTCATTAGCACATGTAATCCTTAAGACAGAGGACCCCTAAGCCCATTCTTGGAATGTGCTCCATCCTAGATTCTTTTACATTTCCTTTCTGATCCTCAGCTTTTTCATCTGCAAAATGGGGGAGGCAGGACTAAATATCTCCTAAGGCACTTCCCAATTCTGAACCTATAATCTTTTTTGAAGTGGAAAGAGGGATATTAAATTCTAAAACCTAACATCTGTATGAGCAGTTGTTATTGTTATTATACAAGCTCTCAGGATTCAAGTACCCTCCTCATCATGTCTTTTCTTATATAGCAGTTAGATAAGCAAATGTAAGTAGTTCCAGCATCGAGAAAGCACTATGTCCAATTTTTTTTACATCCAGTTAAATGTAATTTCCATGAAAGGAGAGTCTAGTTGGTTAGTTGCTACCCTTATATCCCTAATGCCCCACAGAGGATCTTCAATAAAGAAGACATTTTTAAGAAATGTACCAAAGGTTGAGTAGTAGATTGAAATAGGTGACTTATGGCATCCCTTTCAACTCAGAGATCCCATAATGCTTAGATTGAACTTTATTATGCAAGCAATAAGGCTTTTTGAGCAGGGAAATGATGTAATGTCTACATTTAATTTATGGAATGAATAAGTTTATGACTTATAAAGTCTCATTGCTTTCTTATTAATTCCAAGGAATTTTCTTTCATCATCAGAATTCAATTTAACATTTATGACTCACTTAACAATAAAAATAATACATTTCTAAAGTGTTTGCAAATTAAAGGTTTTTTTCCTTTTACTACAGTCTTATGAAGCATATGAGATATGCCCATTTTATAGATAAGGAAAGTGAAGTTAAGTTGAATGGTTGCTAGAATTCCATAGTTAGTATTAGAAGTAGACTCAACTCCAGGTCTTCTAATGCCAATTCTATTGCTTTTGCCACCTCTTCCATCCTACAGATGAATAAAATCTTAGGTTAAGCCAGTTGAATTCAATTCAGTTCAATTGAAACACGTATTAAATGCCAACTATGTGGAGAACACTGTGCTATATCATGGGGAAATAGACTGTTGGGGTTTTTTTTTGTTTGTTTGTTTGTTTTAAACAGAATTTAAAGTCTAGTGAATGTAGTAACTGAAAATAAATAGGATAAATGGTCTCGGGGTCTCCTGTCTTACTGAAATGGGACCAAAACTCTGAGAACCATTTCCCTAAAGTCACCTTGGAAAATGGAACAAAGAATGCTATTGCTGAAAAGAACCAAAAAACTTAGAAAATGGAAACTACTCTGCCCCATCTAAGATGGAACATTAAAATTAAATGAAGACTAGATCAAATGAAGACATTTTCAGATGGTCTTAATTACAAGACTCTGAAATATTTTAATAAATGCATACTGTCCTCAAATGCTGATCTCCAGCTAAGCCCCAAATGCAAGCCTAACCTCTTACAATATTCCCTTGATCTTTGTTTTTGGGACTATTTCTCCCACTCCATTCACTTAATATAAATTTCTTCTGCCCCTCGAATTACTTCCCAAGTAATATTGTGCATAGCCAGTGAGCCCCTGGAGAGAATTGAGATTAATATGATATTGCACTCATCATTAATTTTTGGCTTTAAGGCATTGGCTAATCACTTGAACTAAATAAGAACTCATTCCCATTTCTTATGTAATAGTTATTGGATATTTTCTTTATCTTATTCAAGAACTTAGCCACTTTATTGTCAACCTGAAAATTTGAATATTCACACTGAATGACAAAATTCTAGAGCCAATAAGGACTTTAGAACATAGTAGGTTAAAGACAAAATGAATCTCAGAACATAGGATGTTGAATGTCAAAGCTGGAAGGAAACACAGGACATTGATTATGTTTATATTCTAAGGGAGCATATCATTTCTCAAATTCTACTATGCTGCTCATTTTCCAGTACAAAAGGCAACATGCCAAACTAGAGAAATTATATTTTCATGAAAATTATTGATCTCTTCATTCACATTATAAGTCATTTTAATCAGTATGAAAAAATTTTGAGGTTTGAAGACCATGAGCAGAAAACTCAAACTGAAGAAAATGTGGCAACTGTGATAGCTAGAGTATTTTTGTCTATACCCCATTGCCCAGAGTAATATTTAGACTTCTGTTTGAACAAATCAATCAGTCTGAATTTTGGAGAAGTTAAAAAACAGAAGCATCTTTCCAAAGAACTGCTAGGAACAGAACTCAACTTGAGGGTCAAAGCAAATATGAACTTAGCATGATAGAAAGAAAAGTGATCTCAAAAGGCTTGATTCTACTTTCATACCTCTATTCATGAAATCTCCCTCCTTCCAGCATCTTCCCACTTCAGATCATACTCAAAAGTTATAGGATTTTATTAATAATAATAATACTTATAACAATGACTAGGATTTCACAGATCACTTAAAGGTATAATTCAGATATTACTTTATTTGACCCTCACAACAACCTTGGGAAGTAGGTTCTATTATTATCTCAATTTTACAGATGAGGAAATTTAAGTACCTTTCCCACACCCAGCTTGTAAATGTCTTGAGTTGGATTTGAATTCAGATCTTCTTGATTCCAAGTCCAAAGCTTTATTATCCATTACACCCTCACTTCATAAACTGTAGTTCACAACTCCATATTCACATAACTGAATTTGGGGTCAAGAAATTATTATTTAATATCAATAAATGTTTGGTTTGCATACCTATTTTACATACCTACAAACACCCATGGTCACGTAAACATTTCTAGAGTAAAAAGGGGTCATAAATGGAAAAAAGTTCAAGAAGCCCTGCTCTATACTACATACTTATCTAGTCCAGCTTCCCTACTCCTAACTTCTAGATGAGCCCATAATACTAAAGATTTGTTCAAAATCATGGATAATTACTGACAGGATCCAAACCTTTATACATATTCTAAGTCACTGTGCTCTTTATTTTTTTTTTTTGGATTTTTATTTTTTTATTTTTTTTTTAAATTTTTATTTTATTTGCATAACATATGTGTGGGTAATTCTTCAACAATAACCCTTACATAGCTTTCCGTTACAAATTTTTCCCCCCAACTCCCCACCCCTCCCCTAGATGGCAGGATATCCACTACATGTTAATTATGTTAAAATATTGGCAAATCGAATATATGTATACATATTTCCAAACTTATCATTGGTGTGCAAGAAAAATCTTATCTACACAAACGATATATCAGATAAAGGAAACACAATGTAAGCAAACATCAATCAAGGAGTATGAGAATGTTATGTTGTGGTCCACATTTCGCATCCCTCTCTCTGGGTGTATATGGCTTTCTTCAGTGAACAATTGGAGGTGGTTTGAAACATTTCATTGTTGAAGAGAGCCATGTCCATCAGAATTGATCGTCATATAGTACTGTTGTTGCCGTGTATAATGATCTCCTGGTTCTGCTCATTTCACTCAGCATCAGTTCATGTAAGTCTCTCCAGGCCTCTCTGAAATCATCTTGCTGGTCATTTCTTACAGAACAATAATATTCCATAACATTCATATACCATAATTTATTCAGCCATTCTCCAATTGAAGGGCATCTATTCAATTTCCAGTTTCTAGCCACTACAAAAAGGGCTGCCACAAACATTCTTGCACATGTGGGGCCTTTTCCTTCCTTTATGATTTCTTTGGGATATAAGCCCAATAGAAATGCTGCTGGGTCAAAGGGTATGCACAGTTTGATAACTTTTTGAGCATAGCTCCAAATTGTTCTCCAGAATGGCTGTATCCGTTCACAGCTCCACCAACAATGCATCTCACTGTGCTCTTTATAAGCAGCTATTTTCCAGTAACACTAGCTTTGCTGGAGGACTGCCTACTGCAATTATAAGGTTATTTATAATTATAAACCACTTTATTTTGGATATCCCATTTGATATTTTTTGAAGTAGGTGAGGTATTATAACACCCACTTTATAGATAAGTAAACTAAGTCACAAAGAGAATAAGTACGCAGTTTAAGGGCTTTATGTTATTCCCTTTTATCCATTCTATATTCCATCAAAACAGATTACTAATTATTCTCCAAATTCAACATTGCTTTTCTTGCCTCCATCCTAGGAAGCAGCAGAAACATGGCACATCCTAAGAAATATCACATAGAGAATAGAACACTGGGCTTGGATTCAAATTCTCTAACACTTTCCTTTTATTTCTCTCTCAGTTTTCCCCATATGTAAAATGAAGATCATAAAACTCATATTATATATCCCTCAGGGTTGTTATAAAGGAAATATTTTGTAGAAGTAGTAGTACAATAGAAAGACCACTTTATTTGAAATGAATAGACTTTCCATATACAACTCTTGAGGCTGGACCTGTTTCCTCATATGTAAAATGAGTATTAGACTATACAGTTTCCAAGGTCCCTAGCAAATCTAAATCTATGGTCCCACTTTGACAATGAAGACTAAGCCTAAGAGTATTTTATTAGCATGAGTAATTATTATCATCATTATTATTATTATTAATTTTTAGCCTTGGCTCAGGTTCCCTCCAACTCTGAAAGCCAGTGGTTCTGTATTCTCATGCAGCCTCAGAGTTTTCAGAAAAGATGTCTCTCTTTCTAAAATGAAAGATCCAGGCTTGGTTCCCCAGCACTGAGTCCCAACAAGCTCCAAAGTCCTTCCAAAAAGGAATGGAAGCAAACAGCAGGCAGAGTGATGTGTGCTGACTTTTAAATATTGCCTACCACCAAAACAGTATCCACAGATGGGTTACAGCTTCCTCTGTTTATAACAGAATACCTCCAGGTCTTCCAAATGCATAAAAGAAATGAAAGCAAGGCAGCCCATCTTTTTACCATTCCATATACAAATAGCCTCAATATACGACTTTCCATTGAGAGACCTGCAGAATATCAGGGGACAGCAGGAAGATAATTATTCCGTGGGATCCAAAGATATGTCTTGAGGACATAAATCTAGAGAAATCTCTATGGAAACCTGCCAAAATGCATGTTGTTTTTATTAATCCTCTCGGAGCTATATCTCTGGGATAGGCAGCCCCACTTATACCAGGCTAGAGGACAAGTATTTTTTCTCTTAAGGAATATTGGGGTGTGTGTGTGTGTGTGTGTGTGTGTGTGTGTGTGTGTGTGTGTGGTGGGGGTGGATAAAGAGACAGACAATAGATAGATAGGGAAGGAAGAGATGGGATGAGGAAGGGAGGGAGGGAAGGACAGTAGAAGAGAAATAAAGAGAAAAGGGAAATTGAGAAAGGGAGAGACAGAGAGAGACAGAAAGGGAGAGACCAAGAGAGAGACAGAAAGGGAGAAACAGAAAGGGAGAGAGCGAGAGAGAGCAAGAGAGAGAGAGCGAGAGCGAGAGAGAGAGAGAGAGAGAGAGACAGAGAGAGAGAGACAGAGAGAGACAGAGACAGAAAGGGAAAGACCAAAAGAGAGGCAGAAAGGGAGAGGCAGAGAAACAGAAAGGGAGAGACTAAGAGAGAGACAGAAAAGGAAATACCAAGAGAGAGACAGAAAGGGAAAGACAGACAGACAGAAAAAAAGGGAAAGACCAAGAGAGAGACAGAAAGGGAAAGACCAAGAGAGTCAGAAAGGGAGAGACAGAAAGGGAGAAACAGAAAGGGAGAGAGAGAGAGAGAGAGAGAGAGAGAGAGAGAGAGAGAGAGAGAGAGAGAGAGAGAGAGAAGGAGAAGGAGAAGGAAGGCGGGAGAGAGGAGAAAGAGAGAGAGGGAAAGAAAGAGAGAGATGAGATTGTGCTAAAGCAGGTAAAATTATTTTTAAATCCAAAGGCCCACCCAGACCACAGAACTTTAAAGCTGGAAGAACACTTAAAACAGAATCTTAGAATTAAGAGGAACCTTAGAACCTGGAACATAGAATGCCAACACTCAAAGGGAACTTGAAATATAAAATGTCAGAGCTAGGAGGGACCTTCTAAAAGAGGAAATTAGAGCTAATTGTTCTATCCAGTCTCAATCTGCTGTCTCCTAATTTTGTGAATTCATAGAGCCTATTCCCCATCCCATCCTATTCTCATGCCTAGAATGCATTCACTCCTTAA
Organism: Myrmecobius fasciatus; assembly: GCA_023553655.1. Classification (NCBI taxonomy): domain Eukaryota; kingdom Metazoa; phylum Chordata; class Mammalia; order Dasyuromorphia; family Myrmecobiidae; genus Myrmecobius; species Myrmecobius fasciatus. The sequence goes on along the minus strand of JAJPUD010000471.1, from coordinate 578,798 downwards.
CTTCTCCAATTGCTGAAATCCTCCTCTTCCTTCCAGTGTCAGCTCAGGTGCCCACTCCTGCAGAAAACCTACCAGATTTCCCTACATGAAAGCAGTCTTCCTTTCTTCAAGCTTTTCTTGAGCATCTTCTCTTCACATCCCTTTTACTTTCATCACACCCTGAATTCAGTTTGGAAGATTTGTACCAGTTGATGCTTCAGTACCACATTTCTATATGTATCATATCCTCTATTGGACTTCAGAGTCCTCAAAAGTAGGACCTGCGTAATTTTTCATTTCTGTATCTCAAAGGTGGAGTTTTACAAAGAATAAAAATTTAATAACTACCTGTATAATTAAATCTGTATTGTTAACTTATAAAGCATTTTAAGTATTATTGGTATGTTTGCTTCTTCCTTAAAAACTCCTCTTTTTAAAAACTCTTTTTCTTTCTATTCTCCCTCTTTCCCCCCTTTCTTTCTGTACAATATATCAGAAGAACAAGATTTAAATTCTCCACCCTCCTTTTCTCCTGCCCCATACTTAGTACCAATATATTATTATTGTTGTTCACTTGTTTTTTGGCCATTTTAACTCTATGACCTTCTTTGGGATTTTTTTTAGCAAGGACACTGGAATAGTTTACCATTGCCTTCTTCAACTAATTATAAGATAAGGAAAATGAAGTAAACAGGATTAAATGATTCTTATTAGCTCAGAATCCCACAAATAATAAGTATCAGAAGCCACATTTGAACTCTGAGATGAGTCTTCCTGTCTCCAGGTCCATGATGCTCTATGCATTATGGTATTACCTAACTGCCTAATATCCATATAGCCTTGGTGGAACCACTTAAAAAATCATTGGGCTTCAATTTCCTTATCCATAACATAAAGGGGCTGAACTTGACAACTTCTCTGGTCCTTTCTAGTTTTAAATCTATTATGCTGTACTCCCATGATTCCTTTGCCATTCCCCAAAGCTTCTCTTTCATATACATGCCTTCCTCCACTGATAAGCTCCCTTTTGTCTCCCTTCCTCTTCATCTTCACATCTCATAACCCACCCTCATCTCCATGGAATGAAAGCTTCAGGATCCCTTTACATCTCAGCTCATTTCCATCTTGTGTTCCATCTCCTCCTTCCCTCCTCAGAACATTTCACATGCACTGAATTCGCTGTAGAATTGTTTTTAATTAAAAATTAAAGGTCCCGTGGCATTTTCTGCTAGAGATGAAATATGACCTGGATGTCCTGATCAAACTCCGACTCAGGTAATCATCCTGGTAGTTCATCCTGCCTCTTTAAAAAATCTCTCAGTAGTTTCATTCAGATGAGCTATTCAGACTTCCCTTCCTAAAATGCAAATATTTAGCTTTCTTGCCAGGGCTGGTCCTTACATTCTCCCTATAAGTTGCAGGTATCTCTAAGAAGCCCAAGGAGTACAGTTTTTAAGATTCTTATAGAAACTCCAGAATAAAAAGTTAAGCATGTGTTTAAGACCAAACTTTAAAGCTGGGAGAGATCTTAAGAATAAAATCCAATACCCTAAGTTAGCACAAGAGAAAACAGACCCAGAAAGGGGAAGCAGTTTGCTCAGGTTCACAGAACTAGTAAGTGGAAGAGCCCAGATAAGAATTCAAATTTCTTGATCTCCAATTTTGTGTTATATCCTCAATACCACACTTCATTGTATCATTTAAAAGATCAATGAACACCTCTGCCCATCTAATATTTTTGCAACAGAAAACTTACCAATTAGAGATTTGTTGCCATAAGAAGTTGGGGATAAGGGGAGTCATTGATACCTTAGCATAAATTAATTGAAGCACAAACTTCTCAAATTATTAATGATTTAAAAAATGGATTAAAGTCCAGCTCTGTAACTTACTAACAGTAGAATGTTAAACAGAATCACTGCAGCCTCTGGATCTCAGCTTCCTCATCTCCAAAATGAGAGGAATAAACAAGAATGTGGCTAAGGTTCCTTTGACTGCCAGACTGAGTGAATGGGGCAACTGGTCTGAAGTCAGGAGAACCAAGGAAAAAACCTAGAGAATGGGCCACTCTAGCTTAGGACACAAGGATAGTAAGGATGCCAAAATGGGTAACCAAAAAGCAGGCTGATGGGAGAAGATTCTAGGAAACCATAGAGAGGAACAGAAAAAAAAGAAAGTAAGCATTTGTATAGTATCTACATTGTGATAGGCACTGGGCTGAGTACTTTGCAAATATCTCATTTGCAACCGTCGTGAACTGTGATTATCCCCATTTTACAGTTGAGGAAATTGAGGCAAACCTTGTTAACTGAATTGCCCAAGGTCATACAGCAAAGCAAATGTCTGAGGTTTTACCTGAACACAGATCTTCCTGACTCTAGACCCAGCATTCTATCTACCATGCTGTAACTGAAAAGCAGATAGGAGATCACCAAAGATAAACTGGATATTTTAAAATTTTTACTTAGGATTGGTCTTATCTCTTCCCTTTTTCCCATTCAAATCTTCCCAGTTAAAGCCCAAAATTGCTAACATTTAACTTTGTCAAGTCCCTGACCCATCATTGACCTACTTGAAAGGCTGAGATGAAGGAAGTTGGAACCAGCCATCATTGAGGAAAATAAGCTTCTAGCTCTTGCAACCTTGGGAAGAGACAATTTTTCCTCTCTTACATGAATATTACTATTAAAGGACTTCAGAAGAAACATCTAGTTTCTCATCTAGATCAAACTTTGTGCCAATTGCAGGTATCCCCAATACAAGTTTTCTAATAAGGTACCATGAAGCCTTTGAAAGGCTTTTGATGACAGGATACTATCACCTAATGAAACCATACATCCTAATTTTAGCCAACTCTAATTGTCACAAAACTTCACCATAATTCACCACTCCAATTCCCTATAAATTACATAGTTTAGAATCTCAGAATCAGAAAGGACCTGAAATCTACCCTATACCTACGGTAGGTATTGCCCCTTCACCAATACCATCAACAATGGATTATCCAGTCTCTTCTCAAAGATTTCCGATTACTTCCATCCTTTGCTCTCACTTCTATCCTACAGGACTCTGCAAAATTAATCCTCTTCCAGACAATAACACTCCAGACACTTGAAAATAACAAGAATATTCAAATTTCTTCTCCCTTCTTTTCCTCTCCACTCCTCCCACTACATACATACATGTGCACACATATGTACACAGTCTTGTCCTTCACTAGAGTAAAAGAGTAAACACTCTCACTTCTTTCTTTTTTTCAGATTAATACTGAATCATTCCTTTTTTTTAATAAAGCTTTTTATTTGCAAAACATATGAGTGACCTTTCAACATTGACCTTTGCAAAAAAACTTTTTTTCCCAAGCTTTTCCTTTCCTTCCCCCCACCCCCCACCCCCAGATGACAGGTAATCTAATACATGCTAGATAGGATAAATTTATATGATAAATACAATACATGTATACATATCTATACAGTTATCTTACTGCACAAGAAACATCAGATCTAGAAAGAGAAGAAAAAAAACAACCTAAGAAGGAAAACAAAATGCATAGAAATATTCACAGAAAGCGTTAAAATGCTGTGTTGTAGTTCACTCTCAGTTCCCACAGGCCTCTCTCTGGATGTATATGACTATCTTCATCGCAGAACAACTGGTTTGAATCACATCATTGTTGAGGAGAACCATGTCCATCAAAATTGATCATTGTATAGTCTTGTTGCTGTGTATAATGTTCTCCTGGTTCTGCTGATTTCACTCAGCATCAGTTCATGCAAGTCTCTCCAATCCTCTCTGAAATCCTCCTGTTGGTCATTTCTTACAGAACAATAATATTCCATAACATTCATATACCATAATTTATTCAGCCATTCTCCAATTGATGGGCATCTTTTCAATTTCCAGTTTCTTGCCACTACAAAAAGGGCTGCCACAAACATTTTTGCACATGTGGGTCCCTTTCCCTCCTTTAAAATCTCTTTGGGATATAGGCCCAGTAGAAACACTGCTGGGTCAAAGGGTATGCACTGTTTGATAACTTTTTGAGCATAGCTCCAAATTGCTCTCCAGAATGGTTGGATCTGTTCACAGTTCCACCAACAATGTATCAATACTGAATCATTCCTTAGGCGCCATAGCTATCATTGTGTTATTCTCCTCTAGAAAATTTCAATTTTGTGAATACCCCTAAGTATGGACTCAAATATGAACTAAATAGACCAGCCACAGTGTGACTAGTACAGAGCTCAGTGGGATTGCTTCCTCATTCATTCTGGACATGAAACTTCTATTAATGTAGCCTAAAATCAAATTATGCCCTCTGGCTACCCCATCACAAGGCTGAATCACTTTGAGTTTGTTACCACAAAGGAAAACAAAACAAAAAAAAAACTACCGCAAATTTTGCTCACATGAACCACATCTACTCTCTCCTACATTTGTGAAGCTGATTTGCTAAAACTAAAGTCACATTTAAGCCAAACAAATTTCATCCTGTTAGATTCACCCCATCGATCCAAACTGTCAAAATCCTTTTAGATCCTAAAGCTACCTACCATCCAATGCATTTATTCTGTCTCACATCATCAATAGAATTGATAAGTATGACAGTTATATCCTCAGATACAAGTCACAGATAAAAATGTCAAAACATATCAGGACATATTTTCAGGACCTTCTATCAGAAATCTCCCTTTGGAGAGAGAATCATACCAAGAGAGTGGTTAATTCCCCATCACTGGAGGTATCCAATTGGATGTTGGATGGCCATTTGTTAGGGTTATGGTAAAGAGGGAAACCTAAGGGTTGCATTATTTTTCTTTTTTTTATCCCAGTGCCAAATATAGAATCTCAAATGCTGAAATTACTTAAAATATGCTTAAAGGCCACAACGCTTAAGAAACTTTGCAAAGCTTTGCTTCCAAATCTACTTTACTATATCAGTATAGTGGGTACCTAGAGTCAAATCCCAATTTTTCTACTTTTTACCTTGAGAGCAAATCAATTCCCTGAGTCTCAGTTTTACTTCTTCATAAATTTACTTAAAGGCAACTAGGTGATACAGTGGAAAGAGAATTAGACCGGGAAGTCCCAAGTTCAAAATTAGCCTCAGATACATGGTAGCTGTGTGATATTGGGCAAGTCACTTAACTTGTGACTTGGATTTTGTTTTGTCTGAGTTTCCTTACCTATAATATGGGGATAATAATAGCACCTACCATGACATATTTGTAAAAGCATTGTGCAAACCTTAAAGAGCAGTAAAAAGTAATAGTTATTATCATAAAGTGAGGGCATTTAGATTAGATGAACTCTAAAGCCTTTCCATTCTAAATATATATATATATTTGTGCTAGCTAGTTCAAGAAGCAGGGCTGGAAGCTGCTACTATTAGACATGGTATGGCAGAAGCGCCTCAAAGTCACATACCCAAACAGGAGTCCTTCTCTACAATAATCCTAACAAGTGGCCATCCAGCCTCCACTTGGATGCCTCCAGTGTTGGGTCACTGACAGTATAATGATAGAATAAAGAGCTGGGGGAAACACCTAAATTCAAAACTCTCCCCACCTTCTATTTTATATAAGAGCAAACTGGGAAGAAGAAACTTCCCATAAGAATGGAAAAACAATTTACCTACGGTCAGTGTCAAAGCCAGATTTAAAACTCACTCTCTTGAATCCACCTCCTATGCCCTTGTGGTCCCCAGTAGTTGTCCCCTCTTTTTTCTACAGCTATGTTAGTCCTTTAGGTCTTTTATAAGGCCCAGTGGGACCTTACACATCATCTCATAATATCAGGGAGAACCTGCATTCAAATGTTTTGTTTACTTTCAGGGACTTCTTCTGAGGCAGAATCAAGCCCTAAAGGGACAGACTCACAATAGGAAATCTATAAAACGTGTCAATATCCCCGAGTCCTCCTGCTAAGAGGAACACAATTTTTTTTCATTTTGTTTCATGAGGCTGTTATTGTTAAGCAGACAGCCCAAGCTCAACATGGATTCTGAAGAAATGTTTTTAATTATATTTAAAGAGATGTTTGAGCACATGTACTGCATTATTTCTTCATTCCAATAATTTCTTTTTGTACATATTATGCTGAAAACTAGATAATGGATTTCATTACTCAGAAACATTAAAAATGAAAACAATAAAAACAAAAACATTCAAGACAAAACATCCATTTAAAAGATGTAATTCTTAATCACTTGCATCGGGTCCTACTGGGGGGAAAATGATTTACAAAGCCCTTCAATACAAAAATTCAAGGCAGGTTAACTGTAGTACTGGACTTTGCTAGATAAACCCCAACTTCTATTACTACCCAATTAGATGATGAACAATTTGCATAAATGCAAATTTAGGAGCATACATGAATATTATTGTATATTAATGCAACTTAGCATGTTTAATTGACTTTCAAATTAAGTTTATCATCATCATCATCTAGGTATTAAATAGTCAATATACGAAGATCTTAAATAAATCCAGAACTATAGGAAATTGAATAGTTTGCCAAAAGCACACCTCTTCATCCAGGGACACTTCCCTTTCCAATACACTTCAAGATATGTCTTATTCTTTGCTTAATTCATAGATTGTAAGCTATAAGAGCTGGAACCATGTGTTATTCACCTTTATTGAGCCTTGTACTTAGTAAGTGTCTAATAAATGCTTGTTAAATTAAACCTCTATTATCAGAATTTAACATTTTAAATTAGTTTATTGGATTAGCTACCGAGTCACTGAACAGGGACAGAAAGAAATTGGATGCAGATAACAGTAAGTCCTTATAGAAAGCACCCATTGAAATGAAAGAACAGCTAGGTGGTATAATGGATAGAACGCTGAGTCCAAAAGCAGGGAGACTCATTTCCCTAAAATCAAATCAAGTCTCAGACACTTACTAGCTGTGTGAACCTCAGCAAGCCACTTAAAAATATTTCTCTCAGTCTCTTCATCTGTAAAAATGATCTGGAGAACAACAAACCACTCCCCCCCCTTTTTTTTTTGCCAAGGAAACCCTACAATGGGATCATGAAGATTCATGACTGAAAAAAAAACTGAAGAATAACAAATTAACATGGAAGGGCCCTGATGATCAACACTCCACTGCTTCAGTCTAACAAAAGGGAGTTAAAAAAAAAAAAAAGGAGCCAGTTAGGGTGCATAAAACATGTGGGAAAAAGATCAAGGGAGGTACCTAGACTTACAAAATGACCTGTAGATATGTAAATTTGCCATAGTGATATTCATATGGTTGTATTTATCATCTTAAAAGCATGGTATTCATGATATTAGAAGTAAAGCAAAATTGGACTATTCTTGAATATGTTGGCTATTTGTAATCCACATTTAATCTTTTGTGGCATTAAAAATTAGATGCATACTTTGGGACACTGTGATGAATGTACATGGAAATATTGCTCACAATTGTTATTCAGAATAATAGGCAGTGAGGTATGTCAGGTCAAAAAGCATTTATTAAGTATCTACTATGTTACAGGCACTGCCCTAAGGAAGATGACCAATATTTATTGGGCATTTACTAGGTATAAGGCACTGTGTTAAGTGCCTTACAAATATCATCTTGCTTGATCCTTACAACAACCCTGGAAGACAGGTGCTATTACTATACTCATTTTATAGGAGAAATATACTGAGAAGTTATAAGATTTGCCTAGGGTGACATGGCTAGTGTCTAAGGACAAATCTTCCCAACTCCAGGTCCAATGTGTTCTATCCACTGTTCTACCTACCTGCTAAGCACTGGGGATGCAAAGAATCATGAAAAACAGTCTCTGTTCCCAAGAAGCTCACTCTAATGAACAGAACCTTGGATTTGGAGTGCAAGGAATAATCTATGTTCAACCAATCAAGAAATAAACATTTATTATGCACCTATTATGCTTCAGGCACTGTGCTAAGCTCTGGGTCCAAATCCTGGCTCTGCAACTTACTCTATATGAAATGATTGGCAAGCCACGTCCTTTGATAAACAGAATCATACTGGAGCACCTGGGAGCTCAAAGGAACCTTTGAGAGCATTTAGTCCAAGGGATTCCCAAATGGAAGTGTTTCTACAATTATTTAGGATTCACAAAGCACTTTAACATGTATTATCTCATTTTATCCCCAGAGTTTTGTAAGCTAAGCAAGACAGGACATAATTCTCTCTCTGCATCTATTTCCCATTTTAGAGATATGGAAATGGATTGAATGACTTAGCCAAAGTCTCCCGCCAATAAGGGGCAAAGCCAGAATTTGATCTCAATTCAGATTGTCAAAGTCCAGTGATCTCTGTGCTGTGACATGTTAATTATTTGCCCCAGGCATATATCTAAACCTTCCTCATTCTTCAGACCTGAGCCCAAGTCTCACTTCCTCCTAGGGCCCTGTCAGGACATCTCATGTACATTGTTTCACCTTTTCTTCTAAAGAGCACTTAGGGTTTATTCCATGTAATTCAGCATTCAAAGAAAAATGATCTATTAGAAGATGATATATAGGGACATTTAGAGTAAATACTGACTGTCCAAAATCACTTCAAACACATTAAAATTGCAATTTTTGGAAGATAGAAAGAGCATTAGTAACATGAGATATAGAACACTAGAATTTTAAAGGACCTTTAGAACAGAAATTTAGAGCTAGAATGATCCTAGGAATGTGAAAGTAGATTGTTGGATCAAGAAGGTATCTTTCATCATAGAATGTCAGAGCTTCAATGAACCCCAGAACTTAAACCATGGAACATTAGATCTGGAAGAAACCTTAGAACATAAAACTTGGAATTCCATAGTTATTAAATACTTTAGAATATAGAACAAAGGACATTCCCAATCAAAGAGGATACTCCTGAAAAGGGACTCAAAATCCACCAAAATCACTATTTGCCCCATACATATAGACTCTGTTGGATGGATGTGTTTTATTTTCAGGGATGTCAAAGCAAAGTAAATTATTCTTGGCTGAAATGAAGAAATACAATCATGTCCATGAGAAAGCCAACAGTGGCTTGGCGTCAAGCTTTGATTCTGAACTTATGGTTCCTTTAACCTCTTGGCACCCAGTCCTGGGAATGGAAGGGCAAGGAACAAGAGGAAAAATGAAGAGCCAGGAAAATGCTATCAGGTCCTATACCCTGGCCCTTTTCCTAAAAGCATCTTAATCCACACTTCCTGCTCCTTCACTATGACCCATCAATCCCTTCTTTCCCAGAAATAAATCACTGTGTCTCTTGAATTCATTTGTTCTCTTTGCTCCAATTGCCTCCTCAGGACCATGTAACTTGTTCCAGATGCTTACCAGTTGTTGCATTGAGCCATTTAGCTTGGGCTAACCATTTCTTCCACTTTTCTCATAAAGTTTATTGCTTTGAAGACTATCTAATAAATCTCCATAAATAAAGAATTTTTTGGAACTTAGAAAGTCCCTTTTGGTGCCATTAGTCTTTGGGAAGCAAAAGGCCAAAGTAGAAGTGGAAATCATCCCTAAACAAGGGGCATTTTCATATTCCAAATCTTTTTGGAGAGCAAGGAATTTTGTACTGTCCAGATTCATCTTCCAGAACCAGCTAAATGTTGTTCTAGGCAAGTCGTTTCCCAAAATCTGAGTCTCAGTTTATTTACTTATAAAATAAGGTGTTCAATTAGATGTTCCCAAGATTCCTTATTGCCCTAGAAGCCATGATTCTATGAAATACCTAAAAGAAGCCATAACTTCATAGGTATGGACACTCCACTAAAGCAGAGAGATATTAGTAGCCAGGTTCATGAGTTGCTATGATCAAAAATGTTATCTCTTAGATACCAGTCCTCTGACAATTAGCCTTTTCTGCATTTAGTTAGCTGTTCCTTGTCCAGCAGATACAGTGTCTCTATGAGTGAATAAAATAAAATGTATAGGGTTAGGAAGAATAACAGTCATATTGAAATGAAGTTGACAATTTTTTAAATATTCATAGATCCAAAGTTAAGAATACATGTTCTAAGCCCCTAAAGCTTGGTAGACTTTCCCAAAGCTTAGTTTCTGCTGGAACAGGTTTCAAGAATGACACCATAATGAGATATTAGAGGAAGGATGAACTAGAAGGAACAATTCCAATAATAATAGTTTGGTAGGGTCCCTTCATCCCTGCTTTGGAATAAAGCTATGAAGATGCAGATGTATAAATCCAGAAAGTACTTAGCTGCCTTTTCTTTATATATATATATATATATATATATATATATTCTTTATATAGAGAAGTGTATATATATTTTTCTATATATCCTTTATATAGAGAACTATATATATTCTTTATATATAGAAGTATATATATATATATCCTTTATATATAGAAGTATATATATTTTTTCTATATATCCTTTATATATAGAAGTATATATATTCTTTATATATAGAAGTATATATATATATATAACTTATATATAGAAGTATATATTATTTATATATAGAAATATATATATTTTCTATATATCCCTTATATATAGAAATATATATATTCTTTATATATAGAAGTATATATATTTTTATATATAGAAGTATATATATACTTCTAAAGTTCTTAAGAGATTTACATAGGCTTTTCTTCATAAGACTCTGTTAGGCAGAAAATACAAACATTATTATTATTCCCATTCCATAGAGGAAGAAATTGAAACTCAAAAACACACTTGTCCATCAGTAGAAAAAGCAACAAATCTGAAGACAGAAGATTTAGTTTTCAGTATCAGTTCTATGATCTAATACATAAATAACCCAGGAAAATTCATTTAAATTCTCATACCCTCTGTTTCTTCACAATTAATGAAGATACAAAAATAATTATGAGCTCCTGCTATAAATAGCAACCATGGTACTTTGCAAGTTAATTATGACTGTCCTGGTATAATCATTTCTGGTGTAATGGGTGACATCCAAGACTTGAATCCAGTTCCTCACTCCAAAAGACCAGTCTTTTTTTTTTTTTGCTCATGCTGGAAGGTCCAGTATACCCACTGAAATGCTCCCCATTTTTAAAGGCTTAGCACATTCCACATCCTCCAGGAAACCTTTTATGGAATAAAAGCTTTGCATTTGGAATGAAAAAAAAAAGAAAAAAGAAAAATCTGGCTTTGAGTCCTGGCTTTCGGTCCAGTTGTTTACTTGCTATATGAACTAATACAAATCACGACACCTCCCCAAGTCTCAGACTCCTCATTTCGGGGGAAAAAAAAGAAAAGAAAAGTTAAGAATTGGCCCAACAAACAGGGATGCCTATAGGATCAAAAGAAATAATGAAATAATGGGTGTGAACATGCTAATGCCATATGAGCCGTGATGAGCTGGACAACTCAACTCCCTCATCAGTGGTTTGTGGATTAGCTTCTGAGGCACAGACTTGGCTCCCCACCACAAGGACAGAAGCGTTGGGCTATGAAACCATGGTCTGCTTGATTACAAAGATTCCCTGAGCCCAAAAAGTCTCATTCCCTTAGAGAGACTCATCTCTTTGGGGAGCTGAATTCTTGTCCTATGACTTGCTTGCATGGACTCTTTCCCAGAGGACTTTGTCTGCCCCGTAGAGACATAGAGAAGCACAGACAAGACTTGGTTAGAACAGCATCCCTTTTGTCCATCTGTTCGGATCCTTGACCTTCAGAAAGTCTCTCCAAAAGGAAGGAGCTTGATTCCAATGGGGCCGTAGAAATCCAGCGAGTATAATCCCAGCTGCCTAATTTACAAGGAATCAAGCTCCCCAGATCTCCATATTCCTGTCTACAAAATGAGAGAGACAATAATACTTATCCTGTTCAAGAGATTTTGTGCAAAACAAAATTGTTGATTGATGCATTCACAATATATAGATTTATTTTGGGGTAAAGTTTGAATTACTACAAAACAGGGCTTCTTAGCCTATGGTCTATGAACTTTTTTTAAAAAGCATTTTATACAACTGTATCTTGGTATAATCAGTTCCTGTGTAATTTTATTTATTTAAAAATATTCTGAGAAAGGCTCCATTGGCTTCACAAGACTGACACAAAAGTGGATAAAAACTCCTGTTATGAATAGTAATGATTGTGCTTTGTAATTTAATTATGATTTTCCTGCTACAAACATTTCCAGTATAATAGGAATACAAGGAGGTGTAGTAATAGTAATAATACACTTTAAGGTTTACAAAATGCTTTACAAATATAATTTCATTTCAGTCTCACAATAACCCTGAGAAATAAATGTTATTATTATCCTCATGACCAATGAGGAAATTGAGGTAAACAAAGGTTAAGTGACTTTCTCAGTATCACTTATCACAAAGCAGAATTTCAACTTAGGTCTTCCTAATTCCAGGTCCCATGCTTTATCCATTATGGTACCTTGCTGTAGTATAGTAATACAGTTCAAAGACTTAGGTTTGGGTTCCGGCTTTATTCCATACTGACTGTGAGCTCAAACAAATATCTAATGGGAGAGACAACATGTAAATAAATATATACAAAGAAAGCTATATGCAGGGTAAATGGGAAATAATTATCAGAAGGAAGACACTAGAATTAGGAGAAGTTAGGGAAGTCTCTGTAGAAAGTAGGATTTTAGGTGGGACTGAGAGAAAGCCAGGGAGGTCAGTAGTCAGAGCAAAGAATGGAGAATATTCCAAGCTTGCAGGGCAGCCAGAGAGAATGCCAGGAGCCAAGAGAGAGAATGACTTGTTCTTGGAACTGCCGGGAGGCCAGTACCATCACATGGCAGAGCAATAAATCTGGGAGTAAGGCGTATTAAGATTCAAAAAATATGAAGGAGCTAGATTATGAAGAGTTTTGAAGGCCAAAAAGAGTACTTTGTAGTTGCTCCTGGAGGTAATAGGGAGCCTCTGGTGTTTATAGAGTAAGGGAGAGACACGATCAGACTTGTGCCTTCAGAAAATCACTTTAGTAGCTGAAGGAGTGATGGATTGGAATGGGGAAAGATCTGATATATACAGACTCACCCATCAGCTTCCCAATCTGTATTCCCTTTGTATTGCCTACTTTCACTATGTTCTCAGTCTCAAAAGAGATAGCATATTTTAAAAACTTTATAAACATTAAAATTCTATATAAATGTGATAATTAGTATCAGTCATAACAATAATAATACTTACATTTACATTGTACCTCAACATCTGCAAAGCACTCTACATGTATTGTCTCCTTGGAGATACACAGCATCCCTGGGTTATTATGCCTGATGTTTAAGCAACTTCCTATTTTAACTAATTATCATTTTTAACCAGAAGCTAAATTCTTTTACGTTTATGCTGGAAAAGCACTTCGGATGTTAACAGTGCCCTCAAATTTCAGCATCCTAAGGCAAAGCCCTGGTTGCCCAAATAGTTACAGATCAGCATGCAGAGCCAAATTCAAGGATGCTTCATAGGCCTAAAACTCACAATGAGATGATATGCTCTTCTTTGTCCTCTGAACAAAAAAATTGTCCTCAATCACCATTTTTCCCCTTAACTTGCCAAGAAGATCAGAGCTCTACTGCTTCCAAGAAGAGTTTCCCCACTATTTCCCGGACCAAAAATAGCCTAAAAGGGGATAGAGAAGCAACCTTCTTCCCTCCACCCCTCCCACCTTTCTTTACATCCAAGAGAAAGAAATTTATCAGTGCCTGCCTTCTGCTAATTCTGGGAAAGAACATTCTTTGCCCTGTGTCCCATCTGTCCAGACACCCTCAGCTCCATGGAGTTCTCTGCTTCCTTCTTTCATGGACTGAAGAGAGAAGAAAAAGAAAGAGGCCACAATGGCTGCCCCAAGATCACCAAAGAGGAAGAAATAGGTGCCTCATGTTTATATATAACCCTTTATACTTGCCTAAAAGTAATGTAGGTGGTGCTAGGCAATGGAAGAATTATTTTTCCCATTTTATTATGTAATATTGTGCATTATTATAGTATATAGAAAGAAGGCCATCTGACCTGAAGTTGAGAGTTCTTGGTTCTGAGCCTGTCTCTGGCTTTTACTCATCGTGACCACAGATAAATTACCTGACCTATTGGAACCTCTATTTTCCTCTTGTGTAAACAGGAGAACATATCAGTAGTGTCACAAACATGTTGTGAGGAGAAGGAGAAGGAAAACAAAGATTAGAAGGAGAAGGAGGAGAAGAGAAAAAAAGAAGGAAAAACAAGGAGGAAGAAGAGGAGGAAGGAAGA
>JAJPUD010000471.1:541457-561031 GCA_023553655.1 Myrmecobius fasciatus | reverse complement strand
AAATGTAAAAAAGAAGAAATGTAAAAAAGAAGAAATGTAAAAAAGAAAAAATGTAAAAGGAAATTCACTACCCCTACACACACACACACACACTTATGCAAGTTGGGAATCCCACCCCCTGCAGTCCCAATGGCACATTACTGTAATTGATGAATGAACTACTAGGAATATGGGGCCCAAAACAATGGACAAGTGGCAGGGGATGGGAAATTTGGTGTCAGGAGAAGGATGGAGGATAATGTTTTAAGCTTACAGAAAAAAATGTCTTCCACCTGGGGGATTTAAACAAAATGCATCCATCCTTCCTTGAGGATCTGGGAAGAGCCATTATTCCTAAGCTTATTTTAGCTATGGAAAAAAAAAAAAAACAAATTATTTAGTTCAGGTTTTCTGCTAAGCAGAAAAAGGCAAAATAATATTTGTCATATATGATTAGTAAGAAGTAAATAATATAGGCTAACAGAAAGAGCACTGAAATCACTTAGTCACAAGAGCTGAATTTGAGTCTGAGTGTCAGGAAGTTCTGAGTTCAAATCCAGACTCAGACCCTTATACCAGTTGTGTGAACCTAGGCAGGTCACTTAATCTATCTTCCTCTATTTCTTCATCTGTAAAATGGGGACAACAGTACTCAGAGTTATTAGGATAATCAAATGAGATAATATTTGATGTATTTGGTAAACCCTGATGTGTTATATAAATGCTATATATAAATATATATATGTAAATAATAATAATTATTGAGGAGATATTTATAAAGCGCTTGGCAAATCTTAAAGGACTAGATGAATAGCTATCATTATTAGAAAGCTGTGTTGGTTACTGAGAAGTTAGAGGACATAGACAGTATGTATCAGAGGAAAGAAGCCAATTGTCTAACCTTCCCATTGTTATGACCTGCAGAATCTGGGGCAAATCATTTTATTTATCTTGTTTCAGATTCCTCACCTTTAAAATACACAAGCTATTGAACATTTTAAAAAAAGATAAGAAACGTGCTTTGTAAACATTAAAATGCTACAAAAATGAGAGACAGCATCAATGTGGTTCAGTGCCAAATTCTACTTACCAGTGAATACTACTCTCCCCACTCCCTACTTTGGGAAATAATAGGAATACAAATAGCCAATGCTAATAGCTGATAATTATGTGACATCATCTTGATGTCACAGAAATTTTTCATACCTTATTTCACTGGACTCATTTAATAGTAAGCCTCTGAGTAAGACATGGCATCATGGCATCTCCATTTTACAGAAAAGGAACTGAAACTGGAACACAGGTCTCCTGTCTTATACAGTCCAGTGCTTCCATCCATATCTCTCCCTTTTCCATAATAGCTAAGAGAAAAAACACTTTATTACTTCTACAAGTCACAGAATCACAAAATTACAGAATGAGAAAGGGCCATAGAAGGCATCTAGCCTGACTGATATCTGGATAGTATTTCCTTCTACAACATCCCAAACATCATGAGTGGAAATGTATTCTCCATACTCCCTCTCTCAGCAGGCAGTTCCATTTTGGGATAGCTCTCTCTAATTGTTAAGGAGCTCTGCTTCATATCAAACTGAAATTGCACCTCATTCTACTCTGAGTCTAAGCAAAAATAAAAGCTTAATTCTTCATCCACATGACAGCCCAGCAAATACTTGAAGACAATTACCATGACTCCCTTCCCCCCTCCCAAAGGATTTCTTCTTCAGCCTAAACATCCTCAATTCTTTCAAATGATCCTCATATGGCTATTTGCTCTCATTTGGATACACTTCAATTTGTCAAAATATTTCCTAAAAATATGTTTAGTACTCAGAACTGGCTAGAATGATCTACAAGTTTTTCATCTGAGTATAACAAAAGTCCATTTAAAAGGAGTTGAGGTCCTGAACTAAAGCAGTTTTGGAGAAAGATCTCTTGTAGAAATTATGTATGAAACCCTTCAAAAGAAGGATTTAGACACTCTAGTAAATGTTTTGCTTGGAATGTTGAAGAATACAACAAAGCAATATCCAACCTGAACACCCAGAAGATTCTAAAATAATTCAGACAGAAAATTCAAGAGCCAAGACCTGAATGCAATGTTTCTGAACCAAGTGTTCTTTCCATTAATAAACAGGGGATTTGATGCTCATGGTAGTGAGCCCAAAGTTACCCCAAAAGTTCCAGAGAACATTATTTATCATTCAACTTTTTAAAAATCATGTTAATTGTGTTTGGGAGATGTGAATCTCTCTGTTTCTTCTAATTTTCCATCCTGCTGACTTCTAGAGCAATTTCAGAAATAGAAAATCTTAGCAAGAGATTTGAGATCCTCCATTAGTCTTGAGTCAGTCTTTCCAGATTACTCCATGGTCACTCATTTAAGTTTTATGTGGCTTATTCATTCCCACAGAAATCTGTCTTTCCTAACAGCTTCTACATATGAACTGTATTATCCCATTTTTACATCCACAAGAGAGGACAAGAAGCTTTCAATGAATACAGGTGGCTGATATTGCCCATGTGCTGCTATTCCTCCAAGCTCCCTGAAGTCAAGGACTTCAGGTGTGTTACAGGTACACCTTAAGTAGCCATGATGCTGTTCTCTCCACTCACAGCATGAAATGAATGTGTATAGTCCAGCTGCATCCAAAATATCCTGTGTGCCAGAGAATCTGACTCACAGTGACAGGGACTTAAAATGATTAGAAACTGGGATCAAACAAGCCAATTATAGTGGGAAAGAGCTGGGGAATGAAGATTAAGGGACCAGGATATTAGTCTCAGCTCTACCTCTATTCTTTTTTGTTTGGTTGTTTTGTTTGTTTGGTTTTTTTTTTTTTTTTGCTGAGGCAATTGGAGTTAAGTGACTTGCCCAGGATCACACAGCTAGGAAGTATTAAGTGTCTGAGACCAGATTTTAACTCAGGTGCTCCTGACTTCAGGACCGATGCTCTATCCACTGCACTACCTAACTGCCCTGAATGTCTCTCTGTTTCTTAACACTTAAACAAGTTAGGCTCTGTGAACCTCAGCTAAAAAGGTTACCCAACTTAGAGCAAGAAGATCTGAGTTCAAGTTTTGGCTCTGGAATTTTCTAATGGAATGAGCTTGAAGAAAATACTTAAATTCTCTGAGCCTCAGGTTTCCCCATTTATAAAATGGTGTCATATCTATCTGTCCTCTCTACCTCATAAGGTATGTCAGAGGAAAACATTGTAGAAACAATTAAGTACTATACAAATATGAGTAATAGTGGTAATATATAAAATAACATATTTTAAAATATATTTAATATAATTGTGATATATTTATACTATATCTATATAAATAATATAAATATAAATTATAACATCTACATATTATAATATGTTATTATATATAATATAATATATTACATATAAAATATATTGTAATTGTAATATATTATAAATATATAACAATTATATTATATGTTATAATATGATTACAATAATGATATATTTTAAAATAATCAAATAATAATATATCATATGTATAAAGCACTTAAAGGTTTGCAAGAGCTTTACATATATCATTGCACTGAGAGAAGGGAAGTGTCTTTGCATGTCTAGCACCTTGCATACACTTTGCATACACCCTATAATGGTCAACAAAACTGACCTATTCTGTCTCTTAGACATGACCATTATCACACTTCTGTTCCTTTACTAATGGTTGCTACTGAGTCATTTTTCAGTTATGTCCAACTCTTTGTGACCCCACGGGTTTTCTTGACAAAAATACTGGACTGCTTTGCCATGTCCTGATCTGTACACATCTGTTGAAATCCTATTGATTCTTTAAAGCCCAATTCAGATTGGGCTTCCTCCTTTAAGAAAGCTTTCCTGATTATCCCCCACTCAATTCCTATTAGTTATAATCTTCTGCTTTAAACTTCACAGAGTACTTTATATGGCACATACAAAGCATAATTATGTGATTTAGTTTTCTCTGCCTTATCCTCCTATTAAACAATAAGTTCTAAAAGGGCACTACAGTATCCTATTTTAATTTTAGATCTCTCAGTGACTGAACGGAGTATTCTGTTTACAACAGAATCTTCTAAAACAAAAAAAGAATGCTGAAATTAATTAGAACAAGAAGGAATAACAACAGTAACAATGATAATAACTACCCCAAGAACTTTAGGATTTGTTAAAGACTTAATGTGTATTGTTTTGTTTTGTTTTTATTTCACTTTCACAGGTACCTTTAGTTCAATGGTACAGATGAAAAAGGAGCATCACCAATAGTTCATTGACTTTCCTGTGGTCACAGAAAGAGGCAGGACTTAAATGCAGATCTGGATCTCTGATCCCAAGTTTATTCTACTATAAAATGTTAAGGAAAGGGGGAAGCGAGATGGGAGAAGTGTACAGGGAAAGGCTAGAATGGGGCCATGACCCATGACTCCAGAGAATAATGTAAATCAGCTTGAATAAATGTAAAGAGCAAAAGAAACTCCAATTATCCCATGGGAAAACTTGCATATAACTCCAGGCCATCCCACTCTCTGCCTTCTTTGTTGTGTTTCTACATAATACCTAGCCTGGTCCAGGGCTGGCCCAGGTATCTATGACATTGCTTTGTCCTGCTGCCGACTCAGATGACTGGCCTCTTGTGAGTAAACTCCCTGAAACAACTCAATTAACCTAATCAACCCCAATAAAGCCTATTAATAACCAAGCTGGTATGACCTCCTCTTCTTTACTATCTCAGAATTTTCTCAGAGGATACACCACCCAACAGATGGCATAATTAACACAAAGTAATCTGCCCCCTTACATCTGGAAAAGTAGAAATGATAGTTCACCCCCTTCCAAGGAGAAAGGTACAAAAAGAAGAAAGAAATACAAGGAAAACTTGATTTGTTAAATCTGCAATAGATTGAGAAATTCAGAGTTTCTATTTCATAATAACCTACTCCAGGGGCATCAGCTGTTCATCCAATAACCAAGATGGAGATGAGGAGTCCGTCAGTAGGAGGAGGCTGCTTCCTAATGCAACCAAGCAGAAAGCTAGCTAGGTGGGAAAATAGGTTTCCAACAGTAATTGAGCTCTTTCCATATAAGAACGTGAACAGGAGCACAGCGAAGTTATTTAGAAAAACCAAAAGAAGATAATCACCTGTAATTAACATCACTCCAGCCTTCATAGTCCTGAACAAATTGGAGTTTATTTTTCATTCCAACTGGTACCCTGGATGGGACAGCATTATGTATCAAACAAATTACAAATCCCCAGAAAGGCTTCGGTCCCGTAATTTGCTGATAAAAACAATTTTTACAGAAGTAAAACCCGATTAAAATACAGCGCAAGTTTTTAAGGGTTTTTTTTTGGGGGGGGGGCAAAAGGATCTTTTACCATCTTTTTTACCCTCCTGATATTCTATGATCTATTATGAAAATTCACAGGTCAACAAGCATTTATTAAGCACTTGATGTGAGCAAGGCACCATGCTAGGTGTCAGGTTGTAGAGTTAGAAATAAGTGAGTCATTATACTCAAGAAGTTTAGATTCTAACATGAAACTATTATAATCCTCTTGGAAGCTATTCTCATTCCTTCAAGGCTCCCTCCTAGAAAAGGTATATATATTATATATGTGTGTAATATACATATAATATATAAGTGTATATATTATATCTATATTATACATGTGTATAATATACATGTAATATGTACATTTATTACATGTGGATGTATATAGGATAAATATATATATACATATATGTGTATATATATATATATATATATAAGTATTCTTGAAAGGATAGCTTCCAAGAGGGTTACAAGAGGCAGGGATGAGAATAGAGAGAGTTTTGGGTATGGGTGACAAACTGCAAAGTCATCAACACAGGAGATGGAAGGCCAGACAGAAGGAACAGAAAATAAGCCAAGTTGCTTCTTTGTGTAAAGAAGAATAATGTAAATTCAACCTGGAAAACAGGTTGAAGTCAGACCATAAGAGGTATTAAATGCCAAGCAAAAATGTTTGTCATTTGTACTAAAGTTAATGGGAAGCCACAAAAGCATCTTGAGTATGGAAATGACATGGTCAAATCCATGTTTTAGGAGGGGGATTTTGGCAGCTGAGTGGTGGATGGATTGAAAACCAGAGAGGCTGGATGCAAGGAGATGAGTTAGAACACTCTTGAAATAGTTGAGGTGAGAAGCAATGAGGGTCCAAATTAATGTGGTCACGGGAAGAAGGAAACAGATGTGAGAGATGTAGAAGGCTTTATACCAGAGTTTGCCAAAATAATTTGGGGTTGGAACAATTTTGGGTTTGAAGTATAATAACAGACATCATAAATGCTGTTCAGGATCTGACAATGTAGAATACCCTCAAGAAAATGGGGGATGGAGAAATTTTGGAGCAAAATAGAAAATGAAATAACGTATTACAGTTGGAATTAGCTTTACAAAAATCATCTAGACCAACCCATTAATTTTAATTTCATGCTCCTTGCTAGTGGGGATACTAAGTTGAAGTAAGACATGTTCTCTGCTTTCAAAAACCTTAGTGTCTAAAATTTTGGCCAATATAGATACATTTAAGGCCTCAATCACTGATCCAAAGGAGATAACTGTCATCTACTAGCTCTGAGCTATGATCTGATAACTGACAGTTCAGGTTTTCAGGAGAATAGGGTCTCTTTGGGATACCCAACTCTATCTATGGGTAGTGGGAAAAAGTCAGGGGTCAATTCTGAGTGCCATTGGAATAGCACTGCACCAATATCTCAGAATGCCATTTTGAGTCCTCTCTATTGTAATAATTATGTGAAAACTATTCCTTCAGTCATCATCAAAAATCACCCAACATAAGTGTTTTGGACATCTTTTTTTGATATCCAAAAGGACATGCTGATTCTTCTTGGATCCTATTTTCTATCCATCACTGTTAAATTGATATATCATGCAATATATTTACTCCAGAAACTTGGCTTCTGTCCCCAAATATTTACAACATGGCCATAAATTCCAACTCCAGACCACCATGCTGAAAATATTTCTAAAATCAAACTGTTCGTGTTTAAGGCCCTTCCCTGAATCCTACCCTTATATTGTCAATCCTGTTCAATAGACCACAAGGTAGAAATACAGCAATCCTTAAAAGGGTCAGATATATCAGTAAGATACCATCTTAAGGGGGTAGGAACCAGGGATGTTGGAAAGACAAAGTCTAAAAAAAAGAAGCAATACTTCAGGTTATTGGTTAGCCACGGGGATAAGACTGAAATTCCTAGGGATTATTTGAGTATTAATGGGGAAGTGTTTATCTTGGCGCCCACAAAAGATCCAAGTATAGAATCATAGAATCACACACTTTGGAAAGATTTTAAGGGTCATTTAGTCCAATTCACATCTGAAGAAAAATCCTTTCTAGGACATTTAGATAGTGTAGTAGATAAAGTACTAATCTTGGAGTCAGGAAGATCTGAGTTCAAATCCAGCCTTAGACACTAGTGATGTGACCCTGAGCAAGTCACTTAACACCACTTGCTAGGAGGAAAGGATGGAAGGAAAGAAGGGAAAGAAAGTGAAGGAAAGAGGGATGGAGGGAAAGAAGGAAAGAGGGAGGAAGAGAAAAAATAAAGGGCTCAATTTCCAGTTCTGTTATTGACTATCTGCCATAATTTTGGGCAAGTCACTCATTCTTCAGACCTTAATTTTCTCCTCTGCAAAATGTGGGTGATGTTATATGCATAACTACCCCCAGGGTTCTCACAAGAATTAAATGAGATAATGGATATGAAAATTATTTGTAAAGCACTGTGAGCCAAGTGGTACAAATAATTTTCTTCCCATTTAAATTTGAGTGCAATCTACCACACAAAGCTCTTGTAAAATAATAGAGAAACATGAGCTGACACTCTAATCTTGGCTTACCACTAAATAATGACCTTGGACCTCTCAAAAACTTTTCTTAAAATACATCATTTGGATATGGATCAATCATCTCATATTTTGGAACCTCAGTTTCTTCATCTATCAAATGAGAACAAAGTCTACCCTACTAATTTCATAAGATTCTGGTGAAACTATAATAATAAGAGTCACAAAGGTGCTTGGAAAAGTTAAAGGCACTATGCAAAACGTAGGCTATTATCATTATCATTCTATTATCACTATTATTCTAATACTCCAATTCAGCAAACATTTATCGAATGCTGATAACTAAGGTCACCTTAATAGAACGTGCCTGCCATGAAAAGCTGCCCTTGGAATCATGACAAAAATCACTTAACCTCTGCAGCAACCAGTCACAAATCATACGTAGACCTGGGTAAATAATATTTCAGCTTGCTAAGTGCTGATAAAAGGGATGAATCACAGGTTGATTTCTAAAAGACACAATCAGTTCTCTGGGACTTCAGTCCTAATCAGGGCACTGCATCTCAACTGGGTACTCAAACTGCTGGAATATATCCCAATTACCTCTGTGCCTTTTAAGGGTAAATCCATACCATGCATCCATCTTCCCATGACTACAGGTGCAACCTGCCATTCCTGTGCAACACTAAGCAGACATTGCTGCTGCCTAGCTACAAACCTTCACTAACTATCAAAAGGACTTTCCTTTGCATTTGTGACAAACTAAAACTTCATTTTTTAATTTTTTTTCAATTTTTTGGTCTAAGTCTAGATGAGAGCCCACAAGCTTGAGAATCAATTGGGATCTTTTTAAATGGAACCACCAACAACTCACAAGACCAGAATCTCAGAATAAATCTTGGAGATTTAGTCCAGTCCCTTCTAAATTAAGAATTTTTTGACAATATCCCCAATAGGTAGACACCCAGCCTCTGCTGCCTTTTCACTGTTGGACAGCTCTAATTGATAAGGGTTTGATTCTCCCACTGGACTCCTTAGTAGTTATCATTATAGCTTATACCATATTATCTGCTTGGGAAACAGCATGACAGAGAGGATCCTGCCTATTTGGTTTTCTTGTTATTATTTTAATGTGGGGGATTTGTATATTATTCTTTTCTCTACACTTCACAAAACTATACATTTGGAGCTAGAGAATCTCTAAGAAACCATCTAATCCAACTCTCTCTCTCCTTTATAAATGAGTTCCTATCCCATCTCTGAGGCTCAATCACTCCCTCCATAAAATGAAAAGGCTGGACAAGATAAGCTAAGGTCTCTTCTTATGATTTCACATGATAACAAATGATAATTCTTGTGGCCAACATGGTAAACAAAAGGCTAATTTTAAAACACAGATCAAAGAAAAAAATTCCCAGAAAAGCAACAATCCATTTCCCAGCACTGGACAGTTTCAGTGATTGTCCCTCATGCCTGGCAAGTACTCCCTTCTCACCTCTGTCTCCTTGTTGCTTTAAGACTCAACTTATATCCTACCTGTTTTAAGAAGCCTTTCCTGATTCCTTTAATTCTGGTATTTTTTCTCTACTACCTATTTCCCATTTTCCTTGTATATTTCTTGTTTGTGATAACTTTTTTTTCATGTTGTCTCCACCTCATTAGACTATGAGTCCCCTGAAAGCAGGGATTGTTCTTTGCCTTGCTTCATATCCTCAGTGCTTAGCCTGATACATAGTAGGTGCTTCATAAATGCTTGTTGATTGATGATAAAAAAAAACCCTGAAATTATAGTCATAAATTCTCAGTTTAAATCTTAGCTCTCTCTTAACTTTCTGCATGATGATAGGCTAATCAGGTGGCCAACTAACATTTATTAAGCATCTACAGTATATCAGACAGTATGTGCTAAGCACTAGGTATTCAAAGAAATGCAAAAAAAAATTTCTGCTCTCAAAGAGCTAATGGGAGATACAACATACAAACAACTATATACAAATAAGAAAGATTGAGAATAAGTTAGAGATAATCAATGGAAACCGTGGCAGATTTTATATTCTTGTGCTCAAAGATCACTGCAGGCAGCAACAGCAGCCATGAAATTAAAAGACGCTCGCTACTTGGAAGGAAAGCTATGGTAAATCTGGACAGCATACTAAAAAAGCAGAGCCATTACTTTGCCAACAAAGATCTCTATAGTCAAAGCTATGGTTTTTCCAGTAGAATGCATGGCTGTAATAGCTGAACTATAAGGAAAGTTGAATGCCACTGAGTTGATGCTTTCAAATTGTGGGGCTGAAGAAGACTTTGAGAGTTCTTGTACAGCAAGGAGAGTAAACCAATCAATAATTAAAGAAACTAATTCAAACCTATTCATTGGAAGATAAAACATTGAAGCCGAAGTTTAAATGCTTTTCCATATAATGAAAAGATGGGATTCAATGGAAAAGCTCCTAATGTTGAAAGAGACTGAAGGCAAAAGGAAAAGGAGAGGACAAAGGATGAGATGAAAGACATAGTCATGAGCTTGCACAGACTTTGAGAGAAAGTAGAGGATATAAGAGCCAAATGTGTTATAGATAAGAGTCAGACACAAGTAAGTGAACAACAAAATAAACAGAGAAAAAACAGTAGTATTAAGGGGGATCAGAAAAGCTGAAGTCCATTGTTGAAGAAGGTGGAACTTAAGCTGACAATTGAAATAAACTGAAAAATTGAAAGAAAAATTAGGAGGGAAAAATTCTACACATAGGGGACAGTCAGAAAAAATGCCCATAAATTGGAGATTTTTGTTTACAAAAGGAACAGCAATGAGACTGCTGTCACTGAATGATAGAGCAAAGTAGATGGGAAAGACGTGTAAAAAGAATGTGAAGGTAGGAAAGGGCCAGCTTATGAAGCCCTTTAAAAGTCAAACAAAGGATTTCCTATTTGATCCTAAAGACAATAAGCAAGAAATTTTATTCCCCCCAAACTCAGTCTTCTGTAAAACAGAGATAACATTTCCACTAAGAACTCTATGTTATAGACAAATCACCATTCTGTTTTAATGAGGGATGTTTTCCCATTGAGGCATTCCAAACAAATATATTCTACCTCAAATGAGTGTTCTGAGAATTAAATACTAAATAAAATACTTAAGTAAATTGCTTTTTAAAGTTTCAAAGAACTATAAAAATGTCACCTATTATTATATAGCTAGAATCCTGCCAAAGAAAAAGTTCAGGATTAGTAACTAGGAAGCCAGAATTCAGATATTGCTCTTACATTAGCAATGTGTTTCTCAGACAAATCATTTCATTTTAAAAAAAATATGTTAAACATATATATATATACATATATACACACACATATATATGTGTGTGTATATATAATTTATATTACAACATAAAATATATGTCTCTGAATAATAGATATTGTGAAGAAATGAGTTGTTATTATTTTGTCCCTTTACCTTGACTCTGAATTACAGTGGAAATGACCTATAGGTAGCTAGTTAAATTATCCATAATATCCACATTAATATGGATAATGAATGAATCTGTTTTAAGTTCTTTGGGAAGAACTGGTCTAAAATGCATAAATCAGTCTATGGAGTAGTATTCCTACTAACATATCAATATTAAATGGGTATTGTAATGCAAGTCTATTGATGTGTACCCTCCAGATGCTATAACTGTGTCCCACTTTATGTACTAGAATATAGAAGGCCTCCCTAAGCCAGAAGGAAATATCATGCTTTACTCCCCCATCCCCAAGTAATTCCAACTGTTGGTTCCGCAGAAAGGAGGTCACAGTACTCAGGGAATCAATATTTTTAAGTGTGATAAAGCAACCTGCCTGTTCAATTACTGTGCCAAGCCTAAATCATCTCTAAGATTCCAGATCTCAATCTCTTTCCCTACAAAGCCCACTCCTCTCAGAGGGATATTGTGCCTTTTAAGACACTGGGGGCTCAGCTTGACTATCCTCTCTGTTATCTTCAACACTCAAAAGTCAGACAATTTATCTCTGCCACACTGTCTGCAACATTGAGCAGGTAGGCAGACCACACACACACACACACACACACACACACACACACTCCATAGGAAAGGAGGGAGACAGAGATGGTCAGGACAAATCATACTATATGAGATTTCCTCCTCCATTACTCCAAGTAAAATACTTCTATCCAGGTGAAATTTGATTTGAATGGAAAGCAAGATGAAGGGAGGGGAGCAAAAAGGGTTTTAAATGACATTGCCAATTTCCTAATCTTGCTTTAAGGGTCAGTGCAGCTCAGAACCAAACTGGATCAAACAACACCCCAGCTATCTTACAGTGAATTACCTTAAAATTTTCTACCTGGCTTCTCCATCTTCTCCTCTTCTCAGTCTACAAATCAGCAAATCTTGACATGCCTCAACTATTGAGCATCTCTTTCAGCTCCTCTCTGATACATATACACACACACACACACACACACACACACACATACGTATATCTACAGAAACACACGATTAAGAACTCAATGTGTTTCCCCTATGGGAAGACCTCATTTAGTTTTTAAATCACATCTCTTTTCCAGGCAAATGTCACATTTGAAATTTTGGAGCACACTCTCCCCCCATTTACATATATACACATATGTTCACCCAAGCAATGACAAATGCATCATTTTCTAAAAGTCATTGCATACATTGAACAGATTCATTAACAACAATAATAATCATCTTATTCTTATAGTCCCTATTAATGAGGAAGCTAAGCCTATTGGCTCCCTTGAGTTCCAGTGGACAGAGTTTCAACAGGGTTAAAGCTTTAATGCTTGTCTGCACTAAATACTGAATCAATATGGTGAACCTCCAGGAATTGAGGGTTAACAGGAAAAAAGTGGAAAAGTCAGAATTTGAACTTATACCTTCTGATTCCAAGAACAGTCCTATGTCTACCAGTAATATTAATGGTTTGGGACAGCATTGGTTTATACAGATTTTTCTGCTCAAATTCTGTCGGACCCCACAATAAACACACACACACAAAAAAAAAACCTATTCCCTGAGCTCCCTGGCTTGCCAGAGGCAATTTTTTCCCTTCCCTTGGTTATTTAAACCTTTATCTGTCACCTGTGTTATTTTTCAGTTCTTTACGCCCACCCTGCTTGCTGTTTATCATAGAGAGACTTTTTTGAACTTCCCCATGGAAAAAAATTCAAAACCTTCACTGCTGTTTTCACAGAGGCACCTGCCGAGAGAGCCTAAGGCAAAACTGTGAATGTCCCTTAAAAAAACACCACCAACCTTCTCCTTACATCTCCCTGTGCCCTCAGCTCGCAGGGCTCACATGCTGTCCTATGGTTGATCAGAGCTTCCCAGGGTGACCACCATCAGGAGGGCTGCCCATCAGAAAGCTCTTCTCTTTTCAATACTTTCTTACATCCCCTCACCAATTAGAACGTCCCTGTCCTATGACACAGAATGAATGGGAACTTAGAACAAAGAAAGGCTTGGGGGAACCTTAGACATATTCTAGTGTATACCTTGCATTTTACAAATGGAGAAACTGAGATGTAGAGAAGAAATGTGATGTCTCCATGAGTTAGTGAATTAGGGCTAGAGGCAGCTACTAGAGCCCACATCCAATCAGATACTGAAGCAGTTTGTGGAATAGTGCATACAAAGTTGGTCCTGAAGTTAAGAAGAATTGAGTTCAAATGATACTCAGATACTTACTAGTTGAGTAAGTAAGGCTGTGAGCCTTAGTTTCCTCAGTTCTAAAATGGGGATAATAATAGCATCTATCTCCCAAGGATGCTGTGAGACTCAAAATGTGCTGATATATGTAAAGCACTTAGCACAATGCCTGGCACTTAAAAAGCACTATATAAATGCTAGCTATTACTATTACTATTATTTTCATCACTATTTTCAACAAACTGTGCTACCTATTCCTTGTACTAAAATAACAAAATTAATCATTCTAATTTGTTTAATGGATTAATTTGTTACACTTACTAGATAATTGTAGTATAATAACTCATCCTTACATAATACATTCTGGTTAATATGAAATTAATATACATTGTCTCATTCGAGCTTTCCTAACAGTCTTGTAAGGTAGGTTGGGCATCTATCACTATCTGTGTTTTACTTGAATATGCAAAGGTTCTATGAATATGACCAGATAAGGAACTTATATTTTAGAAATTTCTTCCACTTAATCTACTTAAAGGTAGAATAACCCGATCTGGGTGTTAGAAAGAACTTCACATGTCATCTCAAAAGGGATTCCCTTTTCAGGGTGAAGGGTGTGGAATACAACACCAGCTACCATTCCAGTGATAGAGAACTCACTACTCTTTTTCTTTCTTTTTCATTTTTTTATATTTCCCAATTATATGAAAAAAACATTCATTTTTGAAAATTTCAAGATCCAAATTTTCTCTTTCCTTCCCACCCCTTGAGAAAATAAGGAATATGATATCAATTATACATGTGAAGTCCTACAAAACATATTTCCATATGGCCATGTTGCAAAACATGGACAAAAAACAAGAAAAATAAAAGAAAGTTTTTTTTAAAGTAAGTTTCAATCTGTACTCAAGAGTTTATCAATTCTCTATCTGGAGGTAAATAGTATTGTTCATCATGGGTCCTTTTGAAGTTTCCTGGTTTATTGTCTTGATCAGACTAAGTCTTTCACAGTAATTAATCATCCTGACAATATTGCTGTTACTACTTACAATGTTCCCCTGGTTCTTCTCACTTTATTTTCCATAAGTTTACATGAATGTATTTTCCTAGAATCAGCCTCTCCATTTCTCATGGCACAACATATACTATAACTTGCTGAATTATTCCTCAATTGAGGGACATCCCTTCAATTTTGCAACTCTTGATCACCACAAAAAAAAAAGCTGCTATAAATATTTTTTGCAAAAATAGCTCCTTTCCCCTTTTTTGATCCCTTTGGTGTAAAGCTCTTATAGTGGTGCTGCTGAATCAAAGGGTATGCAGTTTTATAACCCTTTAGGCATAGTTCCAAATTGCTCTCCAGAATGGTTGGATCAATTCACAACTCCATCAACAGTACATTAGTTTCCCAATTTTTCCACACCCCTTCCATCATTTATCACTTTCCTTTTTTGTCATATTAGGCAATATGATAGTTGTTTGAATTTGTATTTCTCTTATTAATACTCATTACCTCGTAATGAATTTTAGAGGTCATCTGATACAATCCTCTCATTTTATAAATGATGAAAATGAGACCCAAAGAGATATAAAGCAATTTCCTTTGGCCACATACATAGGAAGCAGAACCACTAAGATTTAAGACCAGGTCATCTGTTTTTTTGTTTTGTTTTGTTTTGTTTTAACTTTTTACAGGATATTGACTATGTCTACAAGGGGTGGCTCCTTATATTTGAGAATACCTCTTATTATCAGGAAGTCCTCCCTCACCTTGTACAAAAAAAAAGTCCTACTCTATAACTTGTACCCATCATGCTTTGTTCTGCCCTCTTGGGGCCAACTCAAGCAATTCTAAGTCCATCTTGCAAAAGCCCTTCAAAGATTTGGAGGAAAATAATCCAATACTTTTTACAGGGTACTGATTATATCTACAAGACGTGGTCCATTCTATTTGGGAACTCCTCTCATTATCAGAAAGCCTTTCCTCACCTTCTACAAAAGAAGTCCCACTCTATAGCTTCTACCCATCATGCTTTGTTCTGTCCTCTTGGGGCCAGCTCAAGCAATTCTAAATCCATCTTGCATAAATCCTTCAAAGATTTGGAGGAAAATAATCACATCTTCCATTAGTTTTCTTTTCTCCAGGCTAAACCTCCCCAATTCCCTAAATCATTCTTCAAATAACACAGTTTCAAAGAAATTTCATCATCTATCCCAGACTAGATCCTGCCAAAACTACAAGGTTCTCTTAAAGTCATAAATGTTAAACTTGAAAGGGGCCTTTAATCAATCAACCTATCATCAAGCTTTTATTAATCACCTTTTGTGGTATCAAGTATAAAGGGGCTATACTGAACCACAGCAAAATGAATATAGCAAAATGAATCAAATCCTTGCTCTTGAGAAGTTTATATTCTATCAAAGTAGACAACACAAATGTAAGTAAACATATTAAAAATAAAGACAAGTTATATTTGGGGGAAGAGAGTACACTAGTATGGGAGAAGGTACAAGGAGAGGCTTCCAAAAGAAAGTATTGCTTGAGCAAACCCAGGTTAAGAACCTCTGATCTCATACAACTGTCCCAATTTATAGATTAAGAAATTTAGAACCAGAGAAAGGATTTTCCAAGTCCAGTGCTATTTCTACCACATCAAGCTGCTTCTCATTTCTACTTTATCAGGAAAATCCTAAAATCTCACTATCTGAATATTGCCAGGTAACAATAAGCATTTATTAAGTACTTACTCTGTACCAGGCACTAGAGCCCCACAAAGTATAAGATCAGAATGAGGTACCCGAAACACATCCTCCATTTATGCAGCAGCCATAGAATATTTCTTTAAAAGAACATTAATCAGGGCAGCTAGGTGGTGCAATGGATAGAGCATCAGCCCTGAAGTCAGGAGGACCTGATTTCAAATCTGGTCTCAGACACTTAACTCTTCCTAGCTGTGTGACCCTGGGCAAGTCACTTAAGCCCAATTGCCTCAGCAAAAAAAAAAGAAGAAAGAAGAAAGAAGAAGAACATTAATCAGTTACTGAATATTTGGACTGTTTGGTGGTATAGTACATTGAGCACTGGTCTTGGAGTCAGGAGACACAAGTTCAAAGCCTGTCTTAAGATACTCAGTAAACCATACAATTCTGGGCAAATTGCTTAATGTTTCAGACTCATCTGTAAACTGAGAGAGTTGCATGGTAAGGTCTCTTCTATCTCTAAATTCATGATGCAATGATTTATTGAGTACTTAACATGTGGCAGGTGCTAGAGAATATAAAGACAGAATTTAAATTAAAAAAATTAGTGGCTTTCATATAGAATCACTGTAGTATATGTCAATAGTATCAACAGTGTGACATAGCAGCCCCAAACAGCCAACTCAAACTTAAGCTAACTTAATAGAGAAATAGTGTTCAATACAAAGGATCTAAAAGACTTATTCACCTTTTGATCAGACTAGATATGGAATATTGAGCTCATTTCAAAGTGTTGCACTTTAAGAAGGTCCCTGATGAAGCGAAGAGAGGCCAGAGCAAAGTGGAAACTATGTACTTGATGATGCTATAAAAGAACATTTTGAATTACAATAAGGAGGCATAAGGAAAATAAATGAGTTGTCCAAAAAGTACTAGGATTATTATCATTGGATATCTATCTATAAACAGAGTCTAGATGATAACTTGCCAGGGATGATGGAAAAGAGATTCTGATTCAATCACAGGACAGATGGAAGGGATTCCTGGAGTCTCATCCAATACCAAGATTCTTTGGTGATGATGATAATTATGATGAAGATTATGATGATGGCAATGATGGTAATAGTGAGTACTTATATGGTGCTTTAAAGTTTGCAAAGAAATGTACAAATATCTCATTTTAGCCTTAAAACTTCCCTGGGAAATAGGTGCTATTATTACCCCCATTTTATGGATGAGGAAACTGAGGCAGACAGAGATCAAGCCCTGGCTACAAAGTGTCTAAGGCAGGATTTGAACTTAGATTTTTCTAATTAGCACTCCATCCACTGTACAGTATCCATTAAATCCACCTATCTGCTTTACAAGGAATCCTTGTAAAGGCTGCAGAGGCAAGAAAAGACACATTTCAACTTCAGTTTCTACTTGAGAGCAAAGGAACAAAATTGAAGAAACTGGGGTCAGCGTCCAGCTTTGAACCCTGGGCTTCTTGTCCATTTTCTTTTAATCTTGCTGAAGGGCAGGTGTATTTCTGCAAAGGGCCACAGTGTTCACTGCAATTTGAAATGCACCTAACATTAGTCCTCTGAAAACAATCAGGAGGTTCTGTGATCTGAATCTCCCGTGCTATAAAATATATAAAGTCCTATATTAAATTTTTACAGTGCTCATTACTCTGATGTAGAGCCTGTTGGAGAAAAAAGCACTGTCGCTGACAAGGGACTGGACTCAGTGAGGGGCAGAGACATAAAGAAGGCTTTCCCAGGACCTCCTGCTTCAGGTGTGGGCTATGCCCTCATGAAATGGATGCTGGCTAAGTAATACCAGCACTGTCACCGCACGAGTGGGGGAATTATTAGGCGGTAAAGCACTATAAAAATTGTTCCACGCGCCTTTGCTCTGGTGGATATGAAAGATGATGTACCAAAATTCCTTTTTTTTTCCATTTCATGGTATTTCAAAGTAGATTTAAGTTAGATATATCATTAGGGCTCACTAAGGTGTTTCCTAAAAATTGGTATTATTGAGCATTTTTATGGAATACTTTGAAGACACTGAGAACTTTGTAGCCTTCATGGCTTCCTTGCCCAATTGCCCCCCCCCCATTTTATAAGCATAAACTCCAGTTTGAAGCATCTTAGAGCTGCCCAAGATCCCATGGAGAACAGAGATATGGGTCAGAGTGGGAGAACTCATGTTCCTCATCGATGATATCCATCGGAAATCAACAACTCGTGTGTTTACAGCATAGAAAGGTTCACAAGCTTTCCGTAATGATCCTGGGAGGTAGATAGTGTGAGCACTCCTTTTCTTGTTTTCCAGTTAATGATGGTCATGATGATGATGATAACTAATATTTATATCACATTTTAGTGTTTTCAAAGTGCTTCACGAATATCTCTTCTGATCCTCACAACAATACCGCATTATTAGCCTGAGTTTACATTTAAGGACATTGAGGCAGTCAGAAGTTCAATGATTTATCTCAGTCTTTCAGCTAGTAACTGAAGCTCAATTTGAATTCAGATCTTCCCAACTCCAGGTTCAAGCTAGCTGCCTGTGATAAGAAACTGAGAGTCAGAGCAATTAATTCAATTACCCTTGGAAACACAGCTTGTATAAGAGCCAGGGTTGAAATGTAGATCTCCTGACTCTAACTGCAATGAGAGTCCCATATTTCCTAGGTTCATGATAAGAAGGATGTAAACTTTGTACCTCTTTTGAACACACACACACACACACACACACACACACACACACACTCACACCCTAGATTTAGAAAACGACCCTGGACACAGGAGGCAAGTCCTTAAAAATGTTTATTGAATAGAACTGAATTGACAGATGCCCATGATGGAAATACAGATGAGATGAAGCTGGTTAACTGAGACTTCCGGCTGATAGCCAGCCAGATGATAGAGTTTTCACCATACTACAATTTAATGGTTCACTGCTATTCAATCCAATTCCACAAACACTGAGTCTGATGATGAAGCTTAAACATTGGTCCCCAGTGTGGCTGAACAATTGAAAAGCCTGGGTTTGTTGAAGCTTCCTTTGAAACGTTCCATCATTAGCCTCATGACCCCCTCCATACTCTATTCTATTCTTGGGTGTCTGTGTGTGGGTGCGTGCCTGTCTGTGTGTCTGTGTGTTCCTCTCTCTCTCTCTCCCTCTGTAACTGTCTTTCTCTATGCCTGTCTGTCTCTCTCTATGTCTCTGTCTCCCTCTTTCCCTCTGTCTGTGTGTGCATCTGTATGTTTCTGTGTGTGCTTCCCTCTGTCTGTGTCTCTTTCCCCCTCCATCTGTCTGTTGTCCCTCTCTCCATCTTTCTCTCTCCCTCCCTCTCTATCTCTCTCTC
>JAJPUD010000471.1:517649-541447 GCA_023553655.1 Myrmecobius fasciatus | reverse complement strand
ACACACACACACACACAATCCAAAATTATATAAAAGTTGGTGTCAGAAGATTAAAGTTCTCATCCTAGTTCCCCCAGATTATCATGGAACCTTAACCAATTTGTTGGATTTATTTATTCCCCTGAACAATTAAACCATTGTACAAGATCTCTGAAGTCCCTTTCAGAGTGATTCTGGGACTAATAATTGCTCCCAACTTTTCCCCACTCAATGTAGAACATAACAAGATCAACTGCATGCTCTCTGCATTTCCTTCCACTGATGCAAGGCTGGCTCGGTGGCAAGGAACTGTTTAGTTCACAAAAGCCTTTTACTAGGGAGGAAGGAGTTGCTATCTGTGCCATGAAAGGACTTCCTCCTCCCTCTAAAACCGATGAAATTAATAAAGTTTTGAAGTAGAAGTCATGAATAAAAATAAAATAAAAAGTAAAGAGTTTACACAAAAAAGTCCTGTCCAAACCTTCAACATTTCTTACTTACCAAAACCATCATACTAACTTCCTACTTGATGTCTATTTTTATCCGGTTCCCCCCATCCCCAACATCCATTCACATAGTTGTCAAAATCATCTTCCCAAGGCACAAGTCTGACTATGACACTCCCCTACTCAGAAGCCTTCACTGGCTACCTATCATATCGAGGATGACACATGAACTTCTCAGTTAGGCTTTTAAAACCCTCTGCCATCTGGCTCCAGCCTTGCTTTACAGCATAATTCCATATCCTTCCCCTTCATGCACACCATATGGTCCAGCAACCCCAGACTAGTAGCAGTTGCATGAACTCTATTCTATTTTCTACCTCTGTGACTTCCCACAGGTTGTCTCCTCCCTCAAAAAATACATCCTCATCTCATCTCTACTTTTCAGAATTTTCATCTTCCTTCAAAGCTCAATCCAGATGTCACATCCCTGATGGCTCTCCCTGTAGTGAGTGCTCTTTTCCCTCTCAATTATTCTGTATTTTGTATCCCCTAAAAGAAAGTAAGTCCTTCAAGAGAAGACACTCTGATTTCTGTCTCATTAAAGCACTTCCACACTATAGGCATGTAATTAATGCTTATAGAATGAATTTCATTCCCTTTAGAGAAATGAAACAGCTTCATAGTACTAGAAAAGTGCTAGATTTATCATGTAGTCTAGTAGTTCTCAATAGTTTTTGTTCCTCAAACCCTTTCCAGCAATAACAACAACAAAAATGTGCTGTGAATCTCCAGAATAATGTAATATACTTTTTTTTTTTCCTGAGGCAGTTGGGGTTAAGTGACTTGCCCAGGGTCACCCAGCTAGGGAATGTTAAGTGTCTGAGATCAGATTTGAACTCAGGTCCTCCTGACTTCAGGGCTGGTGCTCTATCCACTGTGCCACCTAGATGCCCCCTGTAATATACTTTTTAGAATATTCTTCAGCAACTGTATTTATTGTATCAGATGCCATCATTATAAAAATTTTAGCATGACTTCCTTGAACCAGCTTCACAAGGAATTCACAAGCCATTAAACATTTCCTCAAGAAGGGAAAAATTAGGGGCAGCTAGGTGGCGCAGTGGATTAGAGCACCAGCCCTGAAGTCAGGAGGACCTGAGTTCAAATCTGGTCTCAGACACGTAACAGCTGTGTGACCCTGGGCAAGTCACTTAACCCCAATTGCCTCAGGAAAAAAAAAAGGGAAAAATTAAACTAGATTTGAATGTGGGACCTGCTTCAAACAGTTACTGGCTAAGTGATCATTGGCAAGTAATCTCCTTTCTGAATTTCAGTGCCCTCATTTGTAAAACAGGGGATGATAATACTAATATTACCTGCCTCACAGGAGGGTTGTGAGGCAAGTGCTTTAAGTCTTGAAGCACCATAAAAAAGTGACATATTATTTCTATTATAGGAATAAGGAAATGAGTGGTAGAGCCATTAAGGAAAGTTTGGGAAAGTAAAAGAGGAATGAGAGATCCCTGGAGGAGGAGGCTCTGGTAGTCAATCAATGAGACTTCCTTAAGGAAGGATCAAAGGAGGAAGGTTGATTATAGGGAACAGCAATCTCTCCTCATCCTTCTTGTGACTACAACATTTCTCCAAAGGAATAGTTAGTTTTCCATACAGTCCACTAAAGCAGGAGAGGCCAGGGGAAGGTCAGAGAAAGAACCAATGAGCACATTGCTAAAATAACTCTACGCAGGACCACACTTAAGAAAACATCTCTGTTGGCAGCAGCCTGTGGTCAACAAGACCACAGACGAGGGAACAGAGAGGTCTGGCATATTCCTAGTGTTTAAGTGGGATTAAAGGGAAGAAATCAGTCAAAAAGAAAAAGAAAAATTACAAATTCCTTGAAGGCCAAAATTTTATCTAAACTTTGTATCTTCCCCAGTACCTAGCCAGAATTCTTCACAGAGAAGAAGAAAGGAGGAGGAAGGAGGAAGAAGGCAGAAAGGGAGAAGAGAAGGAAAAGGAAAATGAAAAGGAGAGGGAAGAGAAAAAAGGAGAAGGAAGAGGAAGAGAATGGTGATGATAATGGTGATGGTGATGATGATGATTATGAAAGCATTAATATAGCTCTCTAAGGCTTGTAAAGCATTTCACAAAAGTCCAGATCTTGCCACTGGACTTTGATGACTCTGAAGAAGAGAATGAGACTCAAGACTTTGTGCAGCTCTACGTCACGTAAATGCAATTCACAGACACCCATATCATCACTGATTCTTTTTGAAAAGAAAAGACCACCAAATATTATTTCACTTCATCCTTACAACCGACCTTAGGGCTAGGTGCTATTATTACTAATAAATAAATGCTAGATAAATGAGAATGAAGAATCATAGAACCAGAAACACTCAGAACCAAGGGCCATCTGGTCCAAGTTGCTCATCTTCTATTTGGGGAGCCAGATTAAGAGAAGTGCTTTGCCCAAGGCCATATAGCTCTTTAGTTCAATTATAAGACATCTAGCTAAAAGAGACACTCTTCTGGGCTTCTTTAGTTCAATTATAAGACATCTAGCTAAAAGAGACACTCTTCTGGGCTTCTTTAGTTCAATTATAAGACATCTAGCTAAAAGATACCCTTTGGAGCTTCATTTTCTTTTCTTTTTTTTTTTTTTTTTTTTTTAGCTGAGGCACTTGGGATTAAGTGACTTGCCCAAAGTCACACAGCTAGAAAGTGTTAAGTGTCTGAGGTCAAATTTGAACTCAGGTCTTCCTGACCTCAGGGCTGGTGCTCTATCCACTGCGCCACCTAGCTGCCCCTTGGGCTTCATTTTCAAGATCAAGGCAAGGACCTCATCACTTTTATATCCCCAATGTGTAGCATACAGTAAGCAGAGATGAAGTTTTAAAAGAAAAGAGAGAAAGAAAATCAGATGATAGATTTCACAAACAACAGTCAAAACAAGTAAATGTCTGTCAACTTTTGTCAAGCAGAATCAGAAGTCAGCAAACAAAACAAGTTTATAATTAACACACTGTGAGAAACTTACTCAGCTCTACCAGTTGGCTAAAGTCATTCAACTTTTCATTTCTTCAGATTTTTTGTTGACAAAATCAGTCCTAGGATAAGATTCAAAACTTTAATGGATCTTAGTGTCTTTTAAGTGACTTGATGAGAATGGTGAAGTGGCTTGTCCAAAGTCAAACACATCATATAGAACAGAGCTATAATCTGAATCCTTGTCCCAACTCCATAACCGCAGTTCCTACCTCACAGGGTTTTTGTGAGAAAAATATACCGTGTAGATTTTTGTTACTTAAAAAACAAAATGTATTTTTTAAAAGAAAGCAAACCCATTTAAAAGGATCATGGAAATGGCCTTTATACTTTTTAGAATCTGTTAGGCACTATGAATCTTCAATCCAAAATTAGTGCTTGCTAATCATTCTTGACTTTCATAAAAGTCAGAGCCTTTATTTGACTAACTTTGTCCTAGTTAACCTTCCTCAACATCATTGTTTGGTCATGTCCAATTCTTTGTGAATCCATTTGGGGTTTTCTTGGCAGAGATACTGACCCCGTCTGCCATTTCCTTCTCCAGCTCATTTTTGCAAATGATAAAACTGAGGTAAACAGGATGAAATTATTTGCCTGGATCATACAGCTACTAAGTGTCTGAGGTTGGATTTGAACTCAGGTGTTCCTGACTCCAAGTCTGGCACTCTTCCTGTATCATCTATCATCTCCTCAAGGAGATTGAGGAACTTAAATCCCAGATACCCTGTAGTTCAACTTTATCTGCTTATCATATAAAACAGATTCCATATGTGCAGAAATATCAATAAAATGGCTAAAGAATAAACACTGAAACTTGCTAGCCCCTAGAGTTCAATTTATTGTCCAATGCAGGGGAACCTGAAATTGATGATCTACAAAAAATCCATTATCTCATGTGCTTAAAGGGAACTATTCCCTCTCCTTGGTAATTCCTGATCACTAAAAAACTGCTAATTCTAATTCAGTTTAGAAGAAACATTTCTAACTAGCTGGAATTAAGAATGGGGTGCCACGGGGCAGCTAGTTGTATAATGGATAGAGCACCAGCCCTGAAGTCAGGAAGACTCAAGTTCAAATCTGGTCTCAGACACTTAACATTCCCTAGCTGTGTGACCCTGGGCAAGTCACGTAATCCCAATTGCCTCAGAAAAAAAAAAAAAAGAGTGGGGTGACGCATCCATGATGATGTCAATCATCATATTGCCAGTACCAAACTGGCTTTTCTTATTGTTCCTCATACACTATCTCCAATCTCTTTGCTTTTGCATAGGTGGTCTTCCTGTACCCCAGTTCACTTGGGTCATTCCTGCCTCAACCCCATATCTTAGCAGCTAAAAGTCCAGTCAACATCTAGATGAGACAAAAAAAACCTTCTCTTTTTTTTTTTTGCCTTTCTCCACAAAATCACATACAGAGGCATCTTTTCAGAAACACAGAGAGAAATACATATATATTATATACACTTATATAGGTGTATCTATTACTTATACCTATATGACACATATAAGGCATACCTGTACATATGTATATTACACATATGTATATATATTATGAGTGTGTTACATATATTATATATTTTTTATTATATTTAATATTTGTATTATATATAACTCAGCTTGTATTATATATAACTCAGCTTCTTAAACCACATATGGGGTCTTTGCAAAATTATGATTTGTTGCCAGGAAATATTTGACTTACAAACATATTTTACACACATATGTGCCTGGGGGTAAAGTAAAAATTTCTCAGGTGAAAAGCACTCACAAATGGGAAGGAGTTTGCCCTGATAATATAACATATGCCTATAGATCAAGGCAGGGACCTCATCACTTTTGTATCTCCAATGTGTAGCACACAGTAAGCAGAGATGAAGTTTTAATGGAAAAGGGAAAAAGAAAATCAGAGATGATAGATTTCACAAACAACAGTCAAAAAAGTAAATGTCTATCGACTTTTGTCCAGCAGAATCAGAAGTCAACAACAATAACAAAATAGATTTATAATTAACACATGTGAGAAACAGACTCAGCTCTAAAATCTCGTTGATATATATATATTATATATACTATATATACCTATATAAATACATATATGTATATTCCATAAACCCACACCATATTATGTTATATATACATATATACATACATATGTTATATATATATATATATATGATATACATAAATATACATGTGTGTATTATATATAGTTATGTGTATATTATAAATATATGTCTTTGGGTGGATACCTGTTGTCTCTGATAATAGATTATAGATTGCGGTTTTCATGAGAACAATGAATGATCTTAGGCAATGTTGACTATAATTCTGAGAGCTTAGGTGTATAAAAATCTTCATTGTTTGAATGCATTTTCACATTTATTATCTCCTCCCAGCATTACAAGATACTTACTCCCCCACTTTACATTTGAGAATGCTAAGGCTCAGAAACAAAAAATATAGCAGTAGATTTTTACAACTAAACATTAGAAAGGTTAGACCAAATCATCAGATCAGAGATTTGAAGCTGAAAAGGTCCCATTTGTCTCACACATGTGTGTGTGATAAAAGAAATGCTTCAGCTGTTTCCTCAATTGGAGACACGAGGAACCTGTCAGATTCACAACTTCATCATCAGAAGGAGTCAAGGGCAGACATAAAACCCAGCACTCACGATTCTCAGGGATTACTTCCACATACATATTCATAAAGATTACAACTATGTGGCAAGGTTCAATTTGATACATAAAATACATCAGGCATCACTGACCCTGCCATAAGTCCAGAGAGCATCGCTGTAAGAAACCTGGTCACAAAATTCTGCCCTGGCTAGTTGGTTTTTAACCTACAATTCTATTTAATTCTTAAAAAAGCGTTTTTAAGCATCTAGTTTGTGCAAGGTTTTATGGATACACTGAGGATTCGAATATGAAAACAAAACAATCCCTTCTCTTTGGGAGCTTACATTGATTGGGTTTAGGTAGAGACGATACAACCTGTACAAGGTTAAATCAATACAAGGTACTTTGATCAGGGAGAAATCAATAACAACTAGGGGGCATAAAAGAAAGCTTTAAATAGGAGACAAGCCCCAAGCCGTGTCTCAAAATGATATAATAAGGCAGAGGGATGGTCCAGCACACAGCATGCTATATTTGGAGTTAGAGAGTCCTATCTGGGTTCAAATTGTGCCTTAGATGTTTACCAGCTGTGTAATCCTGAGCAAGGCGCTTATCCTTTGCCTGCTTCAGTTTTCTCATAAAATGAAGATAACTTATTTTTAAGCTATCTGTGCTACTTGATAGTGTCTATAGGCTTGTGGTGAATGAAATGAGGTAACACATAAAGTTTTTTGTGTATCTTAAAGAACAATACAAATACTAGTAATTATTATTACTACTATTAGTTATTATTATTATTATTATTTCAAGGATTCTTAAAAGAATACATCCTAGAAATAAAGAACAGTGTGTACAAATACACAGAGGTGGAAAATAGAACATGTAGTTCAAGGAACCACAAAGATTCTGGTTTATACTCAGACTATAAAGGACAGTATTATTTTAAAAGCTGTTATAATTATATAAAACATGAATTCACAACATAATTTTTCTATTACACCATCAAATGGAGCCATAAGAAAAACAAAGATGTAGGTTCAGACCAGTAGAAAGGTACTGAATTCGACATTTCTGATTATGATGTGGGAAAGGGCAGACCTTCAGGATTTCCAGCCAAAACAGAAACAATTGCTATTTACATTCACTCTAGGGCAAAACAGCTCTCTCCTTTCTTCTTTCTCTTCCGTTCATCCACAGAAGGTATCATACCCTAACCTGCAGGGGCTCTGCCCAAAGAAATGTAAATTTTGATCACTGAAACTCTGCAAGATATCTTGGAGTTTACAGGATAGGACCATATCTTAAATACAAATCACTCTGGCTTTCATTGATTGGTCAACAAGTACAAGTCCCAGTCCCCCATTCTTTGGACCCTGATTGGCTCATATTTAATGTAAATAGTGATTGTTTCTGTTTTGGTTGAAGAGGAGTAGGTTTAAGGGGTAAGAAGTTTCATTTTAAACGTGTTAAGTTGTAAAAGAGTCCAGCATGCCCTGGGTAACACAGGAGTAGAATCCTTTAGGTATATTTAGGTATAAGGATTTGGGAATTATCCCTAGAAGTAGACAAGATCACTAATAAAGAGAGGGCTCAAGATAAAGCCTCCTGCTTAAAACACAATAATTGAGCAAAGGAGGCTGTCAGGCAGGGAACAGTGTCACAGAAGCCAATGGAGGAAAGAAGGACTCATATCAACCAAAATAAACCCCAAAGCCCTAACCATTCAAGATGCCCAAGTCAGATATCAGCCCTCTCCACATCATAATAACAAATGTCTAATTCAGTACTCCTCCACCAGCCTGAATCCACATCTTTGCTTTTTATGGCTCCATTTTGGGATCATTAGCTCAAAAGATTATACAATGACTTCATGTTCTTTTTAGTTATAATGCAGATGTTAGCATTATTAATTATAATAATAGTTGTAACAACCTACACTTTGTGTTTTACAGACATAAAGCACTTTGATACCCACTGAGATCCTGTTGGGTCAATATCAACTCTATTTTTACAGAAAAGGAAAATGAGAATGAGAGGCAAGTTCTTGGGCTGCAGAGACTGTAAAGGTCAGAACCTAAACCCCTAATATTTATCCCTGGGTCCAGTTCTTTATTAAGCTACCCTCCACCATCCTGCCCCCAGGCTCAATGAGCCAGTGATGACTCTATAGAGACCACCCACCATATGCACTATATTGTGGACCATGAATTCCTATCCTGTTCTGGGTGCTCTGGGAATCTAAAAATGGATGGGGTTCTCTTGGAGTCTAATTTGAGCAAAAGGGTGTCAACATAAACCCAGGCTATAAGCACAGAAGCCTTTCTGTTATAGAAGACTTCAGTTCCTACCAGACCTTTCCAATAATGCTCCAAGGGCTGCCCTGAGGATCCTGAATTGTTTTAACCTTGTGGAGAGTGGGTTTCCCTTCCCACCTAATTCAAAGGCCCCTGAGGGTTGTTCCTCTTCACCATCCTAGGGTTAACAGTAGGGAAAGAGCATTATTTTGGAAATAAATGATCTGAGTTGGGAGAGACAGCATAGCCTAATGGCCTCCATCAAAAAAGCCTGGATTCAAATTCCATCTGTGACACATCCCGGCTATCGGTCACTAGGAAAATTCTGTAGCCTCTAAGTGTCCCCAGACAGCTCTCTAAGACCAGAAACCCTGGTTGTGGAGTC
Source organism: Myrmecobius fasciatus (assembly GCA_023553655.1). Lineage (NCBI taxonomy): Eukaryota > Metazoa > Chordata > Mammalia > Dasyuromorphia > Myrmecobiidae > Myrmecobius > Myrmecobius fasciatus. The sequence goes on along the minus strand of JAJPUD010000471.1, from coordinate 532,672 downwards.
TTTGGGGATGGCAAACCCCAACCTTCCTTGTGAGTTTGGTTTCCTCATCTGTAAAATGGGAGACAAGAAAGCTGCTGGGATCTCTTTTTCTCCAAAATCTATCACGTACCCTTTTCTATGAAGTAATTTGTAATTTGCTTTACTCAGAGTTCTAAGGAAATATTATCAAAATCAAATAGAAATGGGGGCCAATAAGCCATACTCAAGGATCCCTACTGGCCACATGTTAATTTAGACAACCATCTAGTATCTATATATTGTTGTATTTTTATTTTGTTAAATATTCCCAAATTACATTTTAATATGTTCAATCCCACCCTTGGTACTATTGAGGATGATGTATTTGGCACCTCTGTTTTAGGAGAAATTATTACTTTGACTCAGATTTCTGAAATTTCAATTCATTCTGAGTTGAAAAACTCTAATATCCTAGAGAAACATGGAAGTCAGAACCAATTTATAATTAAACGACAAAGATTATTTTTCTGGATATAGATAGAAAATGAGAATTTGATATGATACTGAACATAACTTCCCTGGTTATCAGAGAAAACCTAAAATTTGAACCTGCAAGTGTATTAGCTGAGTTTGAATTGGGAAGTGCTGCAATTGGGATTGAAGTTATAAGAAGCCCAGCTGAACAGATGACAAATTTAAAAGCAGAGAATCAGAGAAATCACCCAGCCTTAAGATATCAAGGTCAACACAGTGAAAATATTATACAGTCACATTGTGGACCAATGCAGCTTACCAATAAAAGCATCTGTTCAACATAGGAGCTGCATTCATCAAGTAGCTTTTATGGAGAGTTCCTGAGACACAAAAAGGACACTGAAGTTTATAGTTCCCAAGTAGTTTCTCTAATCTCTGTATCTGCTATCCCTGCATATACTATGTATATTGGTGGGAAAATGTGACCCAGATTCATGTTATTTCTTCATGTGCTTTAATATAAGTACCTGTACTGTTATTTTTATTTCTTTTTTTTAAATTTCTTTTTTTTTTCTTTTTTTTGCTGAGGCAATTGAGATTAAGTGACTTGCCCAAGGTCACACAGCTAGGATGTGTTAAGTGTCTGAAGTCAGATTTGAACTCAGGTCCTCTTGACTTCAGGGTTGATGCTCTATCCACTGCCACCTAACTGCCCCTTTTTATTTCTTTTTACTTAATGTTAATTAAATGGTTATATTTTGGATCCAAAAGCTTGACCATTGTGAATAGCTTGTTTGTATAAATGGAAAAGCTTCTGTGGGAGCTCGGGGGCTAAAGTAGTGAGTAATGCTTTCAGGATCCTGGGGGAATTTGAAGGTAACACTGAGAGGTTACAAGACTTTCCTAGCAACCAATGCCTCACTGACAACCTACACCTGCAAATGGAAGGGTACAACTCAGAGTAAGCAAGCCAGCCCAGAGATCGGAGGTAAGAGCATTCCTATAGGTGATATACTGCCATGCACACATTACTGTATGATGCTAAGTTGCAGAGAAAGAATACATCTCCTCCCTAGGGGCTCCCTATGCTGATAAGATATCCAATCTGATTGAAAAAAAATTATTAAGTTTACTATTAAGTCCCATTACCTCAAATAAGTCATTTCTGGTTCTCTGAGTCTCATCAGTAAAAGATATGATAATCTGACTGTATTTCACAGGATTTCTATAAGGAAAGCTCTTTAAACAAAATCAATGAAGACGTACAAATTGTCTCTTTTAGACAGCTTCACAAGGCTGTTGTGAAGAAAGCTTTGCAAATATCAAAACACTTTGGAAATGGAATGGTTGTTACCATTTCTCAAATTTTCTAATGGCTATGGGTTCTTACTTATTTCAGCATTTCTTCCAAGGAAGCAGGAAGAAAGCTAAAAAAGCATCCTATAAAAGTCAGCCTCTCAGGGCCATAATCCAGGATTTCACCATTGGGCAGTAAAGCAGCCAAAATCTCCAGGCCAGATCATCTCTTCTGTGAATGTGCCCATGTCCGGGGTGAAGAGAGATGCGGGAAGAGAGATAACCCATTGAGATATAAAGCTTTCCTGAGTAAAATGAATATATTTGAGCCAACTGGGAGTCTAAAGGGCAGTAAGCAGCAGCTTTACACAAGGAAAAGCATCAGGGTCTAGAGACCAGAGCCCTGGAGGGTTCTCCAGATGGCAAAATGAATATACATATGCACTGTTCTGAACTGTAGTAGAAGATGACAAAATGGGGCCAGTGAACACTGGCCTGGAAGTTAGCTCTTTAAAAGCATCCAGAGATGATCATGTGATGTATTCACATTCAAAGTTCTTGAGCTGACTAATTAGAACTCCTCTGAAAAAGATAGAGAATCAGCAAGTTAAGGACCACCCAAGAGATCAGGAATGAATGAGTGAATGGATGGATGATTGGTGGGATGAATGGATAAATGAATAACTGGATGAAAAACCTTTATTAATTATTTAATATGTGCCGGGCACTGTGCTAAGCACAGGGGATATGAAGGAAAAATTATAGAATTGTATCAACTCTGGACAATTTGGGGAGAATTATTATGTGTATACTATGTCAGTCTGAAAAGTTTACCCTTAAATAGAGGCTATATAGTGAGATCTTCTTTGAAAGGGGGAAAATGTGTAACTAGTAAGACCATGAAAAATGGTGTAATGGTAAAAGCACTGAAATTAAAATTGGAATACATAGGTTTGAATCTCAGTACATCAACCAGTGGTGTGAGCTTGGTCAAATCACATCCGCTCTGAGTCCCAGTTTCCTCATCTCTGAAATGAAAATTGTGCCTTTATTCTATTGATCTATGATCTTATAATTCTAGGTAATTGTTATATAAAAATAATGTAATCACTAAGAAAGTTAACTTTTATAACTAATTAAATATAATATTTAATTTCACTTGCGTCATGATAGCTATCTTAATTTTTAAACCTTTTGCCACTGATTTCTTCTCAAACCTATATATATAAGTGGAAAAAAAAAGTCACACACAGGCTTTGTACATACCAGAAAGAACAAAAGACTTGGGTTCAAATAACATATCTGTCTTTAACTTTTTATACATATTTAGGAAAATCTCTCTGAAACATAAAGATGAAGTCTCATCTGAAAAATGAGGGCACTGGACTAAGTGATCCTTAATGTCCTTTCTCATTTGGGATTAAAGTAACAGACCATATTTGGACCAACATGATGACTCCATTTTAAAAATATATCAAAAATTGAGAAATATATAATTTCAACATGTATCCTATACAAAGCTGACGTGGCCAAAATCATTTCACAAGTACACTCAAATGCTCTCCTAAGGACTTAAAATTATGCCATAATGTCCTTGAGTTACCCACATTTTTATAAAATCAGATACGGTCAGTTTTCCCTGTCATCTCCTTTTGCATAAAATCATCTTTTCATGGAACCAATTAATAATATTAGGCAGGCCATGCCTATATATGGATAGAGCAGCATACCCAAAGGAATGTGATGATTATTATAACAAGAAAAATAACATCAATAATAATTCTACATTTCTTCAGCACTGCAATGTAGCAAAGGACTTTTTTTTTTACAAAAGTCCTATGAGATAAGGTAATATAATTATGATTCCCACTATACAACTAAAGAATAGAGATTAAGAGAAATTAAGTAATTTGACCAGGGTTAACAGCTAATTCATATCAAGTATGTGGCTCAAATACTGGGATTCTAGCAAGACAAGTTCTCTTTCTCCCTACATATATGGCCCACTGCTCTTTTAAATACAAGCATAATCAATATAAAATAGCCTAGACCTAATCTCGCTTATAGTAGATACCATCAAAATAATATAGAAGAACCATCAGTAAATAATGAAAGTACAATGTAACATCATTAAATTGATAGGCAAAGATTGCTGGGATTTGGGAATAGCTGGTGATAAAATCTAGTTTCTCTATGGTTTTGACTCCACTGTCAAGTTTACTTAATATCTTTCCTATCCTATTCTCCACAATATTATGTTTTCATCAAATCTAATGATGATGTTCAGGAGGGCATATCTGAATAAGAGAAAAATTCTAGGAAAACATAAGTACCACAGCTCTGCTTAGCATTTACTAAAGGTGACAAAAATGAGAATGGGTTTAAAAGTCATTAGAAAGGATTAGGATTAAACTCTAAGTAGAGCCTCTTGAATCAGAATTTGAATCTAGATCAGTGTTTTTAAAACAGTTATTTCTACTACATCACACTGTAGTCTAGGAAGAAGGTGAACATTTCTGACAGGGCAGAATTTGAACTGGATTATGAAGGGTGGGCAGGATGGAACTAGAAGTAAGAGAAAAGACCATCCCAGAAGAAAAAAAACTATGACCACAGGTACAAAAAGATATGTAGTCTACATAAAACTTGAATTAACTAGAATACCAAGTATTTAAATGAGAGTAGAAGGATGGAAGGATGAAATGGGAATTTTGGCCAAATCATGGTGACCTTGAATGCCCAGTTAGAGGTAGTTTAGATTTTATTCCATAGGTGATGGAAAATCATTGATGATTTCTGACTCAGAGCTGGCACAGTCAAAACTTTCTGTATACATCTTTACCAGAAAGTATGTTTTAATATTTTGTTGAGCAGAATCTCTAAATATTAGAGTAGGAAATACCCAATAGCCACCTACTCCAACTCATACTTGCAAAGGAATTCCTATTGCAATACATCCAATAAGTAATTAGCAACACAGTGCTATGTATATGATTTTTCTGTTGTTATACAGTCATATCTGACTCTTCATGACCCCATGGACCATAACTCTATTCTCTACTATCTTTCATAGTCTGTCAAAGTTGTCCATTGTTTCTATGACACTATCTATCCAACTCATAGTCTATCATCCCCTCTTCCTTTTGCCTTCAATCTCTCTAAATGCCATAGTCTTTTCTAATGAGTCCCATCTTCTCATTATGTGATCAAAGTAATTAAGTTTCAGCTTCAGTATTTGACCTTTCAACGAATAGTCCAAACTAATTTCTTTAAAATATTGATGATTTGATCTTCTTGCTGTCAAAGGGACTCTCAAAAATCTTCTCCACAACCACAATTTGAAAGTTTCAGTTCTGCAATACACAGCTCTTTTATAATCCATCAGACAGTCACACATTGCTACTGGAAAAATCATAACTTTGATTTTTGAGCCTTTATTGGCAAAGTACTGTGTCTGCTTTTTAGCACGTTGTACAGATTTGTCATAGCTTTCTTTCCAAGGAGCAAGAATCTTTTAATGATAGATGCTTAATAAATGGTAGTTGACTGACTCCCTGGTCATCCAGCCTCAACATAACCCTCCAATGAAAATCTCACTCTTCTTTAATACAGCCCATTTCTAAACAGCTCTCATTAATAGGCAATTGTTCCCAACACCATCTCTAACATACATCATTTCAGCTAAGAACAACAGCAGGTTCAGCTATTGTCAATGTCTTTGGAAAACCAAAAAGGACCCCACCAAAATTTGAAGATAATTAGTGTCAAAGAAAATTGCACAGTATCTCTTGATACCTTATACCCTTAGCTCTTATTTTTTTCTCCTCTGGAACCCAATAGAAGTATAGTCCCTTTTTCACAGGACAGCTCTTCAAATATTGGAAAACAACGCTCCTCCCTTCTCTAAGCTTTCTCTTTTTCAAACTAAAAGCCTCTACTTCCTACAAGTGATCCTCATTCAGATTCCCTTCATAGAGTATATTTATATGTATGTGTATGAGATAAGCTCTTCTGATTAAACACATTAATTCCAACAGCTATTCTGAATAGCATCCATACTCCCCACCTCCTTGAGATACAAACAGATGAGTCAATGAATTAACTCAGTGGTTAAACACCTATAATTCAATTAGCAGCATTTGTGATTATAAGGGGATTGTAGGATGTTGAAAGTGATAGAAATTGTTCTTGTCTCCAAATTACTATTTCCTCCATCTACATAAAATGGAGCTAATGATTTGTCCAGAAACAAATTACCTGTTCTTTCTCACCAAGTAGGGCCGCAAAGGTTGAATCCCTTCCCTTGCTCCCTACTACTTTTGGCTCTGTTCTGACAGATGACAGCCTGTGGCCATATCATAGAGCTGGAGGTGGGGAGAGAAGTTGTGGGGAGGATGGAAATGGCAAACAAGGGGAATGTCCAGCCAGCATCTATGTGTCTTCACTGGACTCACAAAAAGCAGGTGGAAGCATCAGAATGGATAGTGTCCGGCAAAAGCCAGGGACAGATGGAGACTTAGATTAGTGAGCCTCAGGGGGACCAACCAGGGTTTCTCCTATCTTGTAGGGCATCAAGTATCCTGTCAGCATTCCACACAGAATAACAGCCCTAGACACAATCCACCTGTTAAAAATAAACCGGAATAATAAATTTCCTTTGGCTGAGACTGTCAAGAAAGGAGAGACTTAACCCTCTGGAAAAGGATGATTTATGGGTGAGACTTTAAGATGGCACTACAAGTCCACTGTTTTTTTTTTAGCTGGAGGAATGGAGGCAAGTACCTCCGAATTGTTGGCTTTCTCTTTCCCTATTAATATAACCACTTGTTGTGACTCAAAATAATAACAGCTAACATTTACACAGCATTTAATTTTATCTCCTCATCTACCTACTTCACCAGACTGCTGTGAGGAAAATACTTTATGGACAGGAAAACACTATAGAGACATGCTATATATATGTGTATGTATATAGTATATGTATAGATAATATATGAAAGGTATACGTGCATATACACATAATGTTTCATATTCAAATATAGCTATGTTTCATTCATAGATTGTGTTTATATCACTACAATATACATGTAATTTATATGCACCATGTATGTAATGTATGATTATTATATGCATCTGTATGCACATATTTCATGTATGGATACACATGGAATATATATAGATATATATGTAAATATATCTGCATATGTATTGCCTTTATTATCCAGTTCTTATACTAATTGCTTGGATGGCTGATTTCATTTGGTGAATGGTGATTTTATTTCTACAGGGAAGGCTCAAGGAGGACACTCCTTCCAATGGCAGCTCAGCACTTGCTCTAAAAATTTATCATCAGATTCTTGTCTTGGTCCCCGAGAATTATCAACATAGAGTTGTTATGAGGACCAAATGAAATAATTCATAGGTATTTAGCAAATCTCAAAATGCTGTACAAATATTAACTTATTTTGAGTCATAATAAGTAGTATTTGAAATCAGGTCTTTGTAACTCTGGGACAGTCTCAGATATTATCAAATTGTTGTTACTTTTAATGAGAGGTATGGTAGCTAGAGAGCCAGCTTTCAAGTTGACAAGATCTGAATTCCAGTCCTGCCTCTCATTACCTCCTGACTGGGTGATCCCAGGCAAGTCACCTAACATCTCTGATTCCAAACTACTCTGAATTACAGAGCAGCCACCCACTTACACTGTAAGAGGGAGTTAGGGCTGTATAAGGGAGAGAAGGTATAATTGGCTCTCCATTCAGGTACAATTCCAGTATATCCTTTAAAATGTAGAGTTGACATCTATCCTTGAAGATTAAGCCAGCACAATATACAGGTTTCTGGCAAGATTGCAGCTCCTAGAAGTCATAAAGTCAATCCTATACTAAGTGAATTTGCGCATACAATTCCAGTCTGAATTCTTTTCCTTGCATAAAATTAAGACTACTCTAGTCATCCAATTCCCCTCCAATACTTCATCAGAACTGGAAGATGACATGATATCCCATCCAACAGAGTTTATGGTGAATCCTAGTAAACCAGAGAAGCTCTGAAGACATGACCAGTAATAGTCTATGGATGTCATAGAAAACTCAAACTTGAGAGGTCCATTATAGGCCAGCAGATGATGGATTTTATTTTCAGACACAGCAACTTGCCAATTACCAAAATGAGGAGGGTTTGGGATCTAGTATGGCCACACCAATGAAGTCATGGATCATTGAGATAGGGAAATAGTATTGATAGATAAATTACCCTCTGGACCAAGAGCTCTTAATCTGAAGTCCATGATTTTTTTTAATATTAATAACTGTATTTCAATATAATTGATTTCTTTTATAATTCTATGGATTTTATTTTATGCTTTGAAAAAGCATTATTCTAAGAAGGGGTCCATAGGCTTTACCAGACTGGTAGAGGAGTTCATAATAAAAAGACTAAGAAAGCCTGCTCTGGAAACTTTCTCTGCCCCACTAAAACATGGCACAATGGGCAGAGGAATGGGTATAGAGACAAGATACCTGGATTCTAGACTATACTCCAACCCTTTGTGATATTAACCTCTTAGAATCTCTTCCTTCCTTCAAGGCTTAGCCCATCTTCACCATTACCATATCCATTACCACTACCACATTTATATATGGCTTTAAAGTTTGTAAAGAATTGTATCATTTTATTCTCACTGGGAGATGGATGCTACTATTGTCTCCATTTCACAGATAAAGAAACTTACAGAGAAACAAAGTATGACTTGCCCAGGCTCACATAATAATCTCTGAGGAAGAATTTGAACTCAAGGCTAGTGCTTCAGTCAGGTCCTGTGTCACCTAATTCCCATTTAAAGACTTTTCTTAAATTCCTCCTCACAGATGTTAGTGTTTTCTCTAAATTACTTTTTTTTAATCTTTGTACACATTATATTTTCCTACTTGCCCATTCTCAAAAGTTCCTTGATGGCAGAAGTTAGGGCAGGGATGGGTATCTTTGTATTTCTAGACTTATTTTATCCCAGTGCCTTGCATATATTAACATCTATCCTAAGTGTTGAAGTGAATGGCACATATTCTGGGGACAGATCTCAACCTTTATAAAATTAATTTACTTCACCTGTGAAACAGGAGCAGGAATACTTTCATTGCCAACTTAACTCCCATTTAATTCATATTTCTACTGAGGTTTCAAATTTGCAAATCACCTTCCACGACAACGGTCCTGTTAGATAGTGCAGTGAAGTTCTAAGGATGGAAATGACTGGCCCAGAAGTCACATAGCAAGTAGGAGGCAGGGTAATTAACTGTTAAATGTAAAGCATTACAGAATTTTAGGTTACTGATGGTGCTCAAGACCACCACTTAACATCGACTCAGACTGTTTCCAGAACACCAGAAGAAGATACAATCTCCAGGTTGCTGCCTGGTCCAGGCTAGATTTTATCACCATCCTCAGAAAGTATTTATGAAGCTCTGCTGCCTCTGCCTTACAATGTGAGCCACGTCGACATAGCCTCTACTCTCCTGGAACGTTTTCTAAAAAGTACAACAAAGACAGCATGAGCTTTGAGGCCATTTTGGCTTGGAGACTCAGGGAAATGTCATGTAGAGATGGCGGCAGGGGAGGGGGACACTAGATAATTGATGGTTTAATATTTATGGAAAATCCACTTGCAAGAGATGTGGGTCTTACAGAGTAGCAATTTATATTCCATATGGTTGCAGGAACCTTGGAGGTGGGAAAGAAGATTGTTTATGGGGAGAACCCTAATTGCAGAACTGGCCAATCAATTATAAAGTGGGGAGACAAAGCTTTCAAATCTCAATTTCCTCCAAAGTCACCAAATATCCCCATTTCTTCCTAATGTTTATTTTCATTATTGAAGATTTTGCATGCTAGGAATTCTAAAAAAAATTAGGAATGATCAGCTTGGAATATTCAAGTTGGAAGGGCATTAGAACATAAATCAGAGGGATCTGAAACTAGAGAAAATTGATATCAATTCAACTAATTAAAATAAAATTCATTAGCACTTACTTTCTGCCAGGCACCATACTGGGGAATATAAGAACTAGAAAAGAACCTAATAAAGGATATTAGAACTTAGAACATTAGATAAAGAAGAGACGTCAGAAATCATCCAATCCAGGGGTTCTTAATCTTTTTTGTGTTCTAGATTCCTTTGGCAATCTAGTAAAGCCAATGGATTCCTCAGAATACTTTTTTAAATAATTGACAGAAATGTTACATTTTAGTTGAAGGAAAGTGAACAAGAAAATGCAATTTTTTTTTCATCCAGATTCACAGAATCCCTGAACCAGATTATGATCCTCTGATCTAGTCCCACCCATCTAACTTTAAATATGAGGAAACTGAAGTTCAGAGAGAGGTCTAAACATAAGAATGTGGTAGAGAGGATTTTCATAGAGCAATCTAGAAGTAATCAAGGTAATGTAGAACCCTGGATCCCTTCCCTAGGGAAGGAACTCTGAGATTCTATATTTATAATACCATAGAAATTTAGACAGTTAATATCAGAAGAATATCATCTGTACCATTTTAGAAATGTTATATAAATGTCTCATTGTTATAAGTAAATCAAAACCAGAGAGAGTGATTTCCCCAAGATTTTCCCTTTCACAAATGGCTCAGCTGAGATCTGAACCCATATCCTCTGACTTCCAAACCTAGTCCCCTTGCCATTCTGCCAGGCCAACACATTCAGGAAAGGGATGATGGCAGATAGCAAATGCAGCCCCCCCCCCAGAAAAACACACTAGAAAGCTGGATGATTTTTTTATTATTTATCTAATACATGCTGTTATAATTTTCAGAGTTTAGTATCACAGCTTCACTTCCCACTCATCTCCCTTCTTCACACTAATTACAAATGTGCTAAAATGTCAATTACCAGTATCCTTCTTCCATATTTTAATGCTGTATTTAAGTCTTTCCTTTTAAGGAGACAGCAGGTTCAATAAAGAGCCATGTTCCACAGAAGCCATCAGAAGGAATGGTCAGACATCTAGAAAATCCCTAACCTTACTACACCATACAATACTGCTCCTCAAGATATGGTCAAACTGCTTTACCTCTTAGATGTATTGTGTTGTTGTTGAAATAACACTGGTCTCAGAGCCATTTAATCCAAGTTTCAATCAAATCTTCTGTCTCTTAGTTCCCTCAATTAAAAAAATGGAGGTAATCATCCTTGCAATATCTACCTGACAAAATTGTGAGGAAAGCATTTTGCAAATCCTAAGATGCCATGAAAATAGATAATTATTATTCATGATAATAATGTCTTTACCTAGAAAGCTACTTTATTCCTACATCACAGGTATAAAGAAAGGTAAAGGTCTTTCCCCATACATACATGCACTTAAAAGTACTTTTTTTTTCAATTACAGGTAAAGATAATTCTTTTTTTTTCATGCTAGATAGGATAAGTTATATGATAAATACAATACATGTATACATATCTATACAGTTATCTTACTGCACAAGAAACATCAGATCTAGAAAGAGAAGAAGAAAAAAAACAACCTAAGAAGGAAAACAGAATGCATGGAAATATTCACAGAAAGCGTTAAAATGCTGTGTTGTGGTTCACTCTCAGTTCCCACAGGCCTCTCTCTGGATGTATATGACTATCTTCATCGCAGCACAACTGGTTTGAATCACATCATTGTTGAAGAGAACCATGTCCATCAAAATTGATCATCGTATAGTCTTGTTGCTGTGTATAATGTTCTCCTGGTTCTGCTGATTTCACTCAGCATCAGTTCATGCAAGTCTCTCCAATCCTCTCTGAAATCCTCCTGTTGGTCATTTCTTACAGAACAATAATATTCCATAACATTCATATACCATAATTTATTCAGCCATTCTCCAATTGATGGGCATCTTTTCAATTTCCAGTTTCTTGCCACTACAAAAAGGGCTGCCACAAACATTTTTGCACATGTGGGTCCCTTTCCCTCCTTTAAAATCTCTTTGGGATATAGGCCCAGTAGAAACACTGCTGGGTCAAAGGGTATGCACTGTTTGGTAACTCTTTGAGCATAGCTCCAAATTGCTCTCCAGAATGGTTGGATCCGTTCACAGTTCCACCAACAATGTATCAGTGTCCCAGTTTTCCCACATCCCCTCCAACAGTTATCATTATCATTTCCTGTCATTTTAGCCAATCTAACAGGTGTGTAGTGGTATCTCAGAGTTGTCTTAATTTGCAGGTAAAGATAATTCTTGACATTGACTTTTATAATATTTTGAGCTCCAAATTTTTCTCCCTCTCACTCTCTCCTCCTCCCTCCCAAAACAGCAAGCAATCCGATACATGTACAATCATATTAATTATAGTTCCATATTAGTCATATTGTGAAAGAAGAAATAGAAAAGGAAAAAAACACAAGAAAAAAGCAAATAAAATAGTATGCTTTAATCTGCATTCAGACTCAATAGTTTTTTCTCTGGATGTGGATGTCATTTTCCATCATGAGTCTTTTGAACTTGTCTTAAATCACTGCATTTCTCCAAAGAACTAAGTCAATGATAGATGTTCATTGAACAATGTTGCTATTACTGTGTAAAAACATTCTCCTGGTCCTGCTCAATTCATCAACTCATGTAAGTCTTTACACGTTAGAAAGGTAAAATGCTTGGCATAGTAAAGAAACATAATATAATGGAATTTTAGAGCTGAAAGGGACATTAGAGACTATCTAATCTAACTTTGGGGCAGCTGAGTGGCACAGTAAATAGAGTGCTGAGTCTGGAATCAGGAAGGCAGCTTTATAGGTTCAAATTCAGCCTCAGACACTTACTAGTTGTATGACTCTGGGCATATCACTTAAGCTTATTTGCCTCAGTTTCTTTATCTGTAAAATGAGCTGGAGAAGGAAATGGCAAATCACTCCATTACCTTTGCCAAGAAAACCCTAAATGGGTCACAGAGTCAGGCACAAAATGATAAGTTTTGTCAGGTTTCAGATACTCTATAAAAGAGTTTATCTTTTATCTGAAGTCAAACTGGGCATCCTCCCTTCAGCCTCTTAAAAGGAAATACATGCACACTTAGTACCTGTAAACAAAACAAACCTATCCCTATTCCCTCCATCCCTATTCCTCCTCCAAAGCAAAGCTTTTTGTTCTAGCATTAATCCTCTTGAAATATAATTTTCCTTGAGATCCAATTGGCTCTACAGAAACAAACTCTCCACATCCTGCTACTTCAATGTCCCCCTATCAGCTGAATCTGGAATTTCCCCACCCAACCTTTATGTCCCTCCTCATCTTCTTCCACCCATCAAATGAGATTATGTACATAAAGTACTTTGCCAACCTTAAAGTGCTTTATTCATGTAAGTTATGAACCTTTCCCATCTTGTGCTATAAAATATGTATAACTATCAACCTAGTAACATTGCTTCTCTAATTCCAATCATTAACAAGGTTTTCCTTTCATCTAACTCTAAATTTGCCTTTTTGTAACTTCCATCTGACATCTACATCCAAGCAGAAGAAGCTTAATCATCCTTCTTCCACATGGCAGTCCTTCCAATACTTGAATCATGATAGCATCCCTTCTTCAAGCTAAATATGCCCATTTTCAACCAATCCTCATATGGTGTTAACTGAAGTACCCTGATTACTTTCTTCTAAAGAGGCAGCTACACAGAATAATAAAAGAGAGGACTAAATTTGCAGTCAGGTAGATCTGCTGTCACCTCAAGGTAGCTGTATGATCCTGGACAAGTCAGTTAATTATTTGCATCTATTTCCGCTCTTGTAATATGGGGTTAATAACAACTCCTACCTCCCAGGATTGTTATAAAAATCAAATGAAGCAATATTTGTAAATCACTTACCACAATGCCTGTCATATAGTAGGTGCTTTGTAAATGCTTGTTCCTTTGTTTCAACTTAACAATGTCCTTCCTAAAATGTAATACTGAAAATTAATGCTCCAGAGTAGGGTACCAAGTTCTGGATGCTGTGTCTCTTAAAACAGCCTACAAATGAATTTATGCTTGGGACAGCCATATCATACTGCTGACTTATCAAGCTTGAGGTTTGCTAAAAAAAACCCTCAAATCTTTTTCAAGTGAATTGCTATCTAGTCATGTCTGTCCCACCTTGTATTTATGCTATCTTGACACACTGATTTTTTTTAAAAACTTGCACCTGTTTTTACATTGATGTACCACCTTCCTGTGAGCCAATTTTATTCTGTTCTTTCTAGCCAGGAATTATTTTCCTTGCCATAAAAAGCAGGGACAATAAGAATTGGGTAGCTCTGCATTTTCTCTATCATCAGTTATCTATGTCCTGTCCACCTTGAGCATCCATCCTATCCCGGATTCTCCTCTTTTCTCTAACATGGCTATATTTTTACTCGTCTTATTTTTTCTTTCTAGCCTCAACTCATTCTCAACTTTAGCATTCCTGACACTATTCTAGTTCATGCTTTTGTATTCATCCTGTTACCTGCTCTTGCTTCTCTCTTCTGTGTCTGTCTTTTTAAAAATTCAAGTTAGTTGATCAGTACCCTGTGCATCCACACTGGTTTCTCTTGACATTTCTCCTCCCCCCACCATAGAGCCCCCTATACATGTACATCCTGCACCATTCCCTTCCTTCCCATTGGAAACATTTCTCTTTGTGTTTTCAGAATTTCATTTTCAAGCACTTTCTTGAATTCCTCCTGAGCTGATTTCCCTTGCTGAATCATAGTCCACTGGACCCTACATATATTTCATTCTTTCATTTCAAGCCCTTTTGAAACACCACCACCACCACCAATTGTTGGATGCATGTCAGACTGTGCTCAAATTCCCTATCCTTTTCCATCACCCTGTCCTATAATTTCTAAAATGAGGCTTGGGGCAGGCGGAATGAGGGAATTTAATCAATCAACTAAGAAGTAGAGACTAAGCACTTACTATGTGGCCAGCACTGTTCTTAGAATTGGGAATTAGAGAGATGATACAGGCCCCAGGAGGAACAGAGAGAGGGAAGGAGGGGAGAGGAAAGAGGGGAAAAGAGACAAAGACTGAGAGAAGAGGCAGAGACAGGAGGAGATAGAGACAGGGGAGATAGGGAGAGATAGAGTGACAGAGAAACAGAGCGACAGAAACAGCAGAGACAAAAAAGACACAGAGACAGAGGGACAGTAAGGAACAGAGAGACAGAGATGGATACAGAGAGATAGACACAGAGATATAGAAAGACAGAGAGACAGAAAGAGGCAGAGAGACAGAGACCAAGATGGAGACAGAGACCAAGATGGAGACAGAGAC
>JAJPUD010000471.1:505378-517639 GCA_023553655.1 Myrmecobius fasciatus | reverse complement strand
GAGACAGAGACCAAGATGGAGACAGAGACCAAGATGGAGACAGAGACCAAGATGGAGACAGAGACCAAGATGGAGACAGAGAGAGAAGACCGAGATTGAGACAGAGGTGGAGACAGCTGGAAAAAGAAACAGAGACAGAAGTCTAAGAGAAGGAAAATGGGAGAACTCTAGCTACTTCGAAAGGATGAGCCCAGTCTCTTAACATCTTAACATCTTCCTCACTGATGATCACCTTCATTGGCACACACTAGGGTTTTGATCAGTCTAGCCAAATCTGTTCATCCATTCCACCTTTAGTCAATAACCATTTATTAGGCATCTACTGTATGCCTGTACCTTCCATATGAAAGACGTTTTGTTCAGAAATGAGGGAATTAAAAAGATGAATAAGACATATGTTCTAATCTCCAGCACTTGCAATCTTGTAGGAATAAAAAGACATGTATATGGGTAGCTACAATTTAAAATAAAAATATAATAGTGCACTAAGGCTACAGATTTAGAAGTAGGAGAGACTTTTGAGATCCAGGCCAACTCTCTTATTTTACAGATGGAGAAACTGAAGGTGGGAAAGAAAATTACTTGCCCAGGATCACAAGGTGGTAAGTAGCAGAATCAGGCTTTGAAACTGGATTTGGATTCTGCCTCTTAATCCAGTGCTGTTTTCACTATACCAGGCTGCCAAGTCTCTATGAAAGTTTGGAATAGAAGTGGTTACCTGGTGAGGGGTGGACAGAGAGAATCAAGAAACACTTCAAGAATGAAACAGCATTGATTTGGACCTTAAAGGGTAAGTGAGATTTGTCCATGTAGAGTTTGGAGGGGGAAGAGGTTGGGAAGAAGTTGGGGATAGGAGAATGGGGGTGAGAGAGAAAGGAGGAAGAAGAAGTGGGGAAAGCAGAAGATGGGAAAGTGGGCCAAAGTAATAACAGCACAGAAGCAGCATCAAGAGATAGGAAATTGAAGGGCACACTTGGAGAATGGCCCAATTTGTAATGTCTAAGAAGTATAAAGGAGAATGGAGAGATAGCTGCAGGACTAGTACTAGAAAGACCGAGACACATCGATTTCATCAATTGATATACAATTTTAAAAATTTTTGTAAAACTTTATTTTTTTCTGTAACTTATATCTGTGCAAATGCCTTTAACTACAAAAAATACAAGCAGATATGATCATTTTATCCTGAAATAAAATTTTAATCCTACAATTTTTACTATGTGCACTATATCAATTGATTTAACTTGGTTCTTCAAGGTATTCTTAAATCCCAGTCTTTCTCATGCCAGGTTAGGACTAAATGATAAATGGCCTTGAATTTCAAGTTAAGGAGTTTAGTTCTGATTCAGTAAGGAGCCACTGAAGTTTTCTGAGTGCAAAGAAAGGACTGGAGCTATGAATTAAGATTAATCTAAAAGATATATTGGATGGGTAAGAGGAAGAGCCACTGGGGACAGGGAGTCCAGTTTAAAGATTCACTCTAGTTTGTCCACCTTCCACCACGGCTTAGTCCAGCATAGGTTTTGAATAAAGCAAAATTCTTAGAAGACATCTGTCTTATTCATCTTTTTCATTCCCTCATTTCCTGAACAAAAGTCCTTTCATATGGAAGAAACTTAGCACAAGCTGAGTCTAATGTGGGAAACTACAAGTAAGCAATTACATAAAACAAACTTTCTCCAGGATAAATTGGAAATAAGCTAGAAGGAAGGCACTAGAATTAAGGGGGATTTCTTCAGCCTTCACATAGTCCTGAATTTTATACCATTCTAATGCATTTAATCAAGTGAAATTACGATCCTCTATCACTGATATGTCTTCAGCTACATCTGGCCACAAGAAAAGCTGAACCCATGATTTCCCCTGTCCAAAAATGAATCTTGGAGAAGTCCGTTTCATTTCTTAAGTTACTCCAAGGGGAAAAAGAACAACAATATGCTCACCCAGGCATGGATAAAGATATTACTCTTTCTTCTTGCCCTGATTAAATGTGTTACTGCTCCTTGTCTGGTTCTCTTGGCATGGTGAACATCTGATTTCCCAAGTCTGAATTTACTTAACATTCCCAGGTTTGGAGATGGTTGATTTTTTTTTTCCTAATTGGATGAGGGCAGCAAATTACCATAGAAATCCTCATAACTAAAAACCACATTGCACATTCAAGCAATTCCAATGAGTCACAACATGAAGGCAAAAAAGTCACAAAGTTGTGTGAAATAAAAATTGAGAGGTAGATTGGAGATTATAGGAGGGCCTTAAATGCCAAAATTGGGAAGCCATTGAACCCGATGATTTCTAAGATCCTTGTGCAACTCTGACATTTAGTGATTTTTGCTGTGATATTTCCTTCTAATATTCTAGCCCAAAGAAGACCTAGATTCAAATAGTGTCTATAACATATTATTAACTATGTAACTGTGGTCAAATCATCACTGAGTTTTGGTTTTCCCAAACTGTGTATGAAAATATTTTTCATAAGTTCACATGATAAAACATTTTGAAAACTAAAGAGATCTGTTCTAATTTTCTATTTAACTCAACATTTATTAAACACCTACTATGTTCAGAGTACTGTCTTAAGCATTATAGCTACCAAGACAAAGACTTTCCACAAGGACCATAGGGCCCAATTGGTAGGATACATTACTTGGAAAGCGTACACAAGTACAAGAACTCATTCCTGACATCCTACAATCCTGAGAACTGAATTCAACTGAATCAAAAGGAATTTAACTGAACTCTTAGGAAATTCCTAGAAAAGCCAATAATTAGGTCCAGGAAATTTCAAATCAAATACAATGCATGATCCTAAAACACAATTCTGATTTATCAGCCCTCTACTCAAGAAGCAAATAAACTCCAGGAGCAAATAAAAATGCTTTGTTTGACATTCAAAGCCTTTCATAACTTAACCCCTCCTACCACCTTTCCAGTTTTCTCAGACCCTTCTCAGCATGCTCTCCAATACAGTGACACTGGACTCCTGGATGTTCCACAAATAAGGCCCTGCCATCTCTATGCTCCTGACATTCTTTGGCTGTCCCCCACACCTGGAATATTCTCCCTCTTCTACTTCAACTACTGACTGATCTCCCTTGTTTCCTTAGTTGAGACTTACCCAACTCAGATCTCACCTCCTATAGAAAAACTGCCCAAATTCCTCTTAATTCAAGTGCTTTCTCTCCATTAATTATTTCCTAGTTATCCTGTGTATACCTTACTTTGTACATAATAGTTTACATGTTGTCTCTCCTATTAGACTGTTAAGTTTCTTGAGGGAAGGGATTTTGCTTCTTTTTATATCCCTATCACTTAACTCAGTGCCTGACCTGTAGTGGGAGCTTAATAAGTGTTTTTTTCTTAATTGAATTGAAATGATCAACAAAACCTTAGTCTGCAGTGGTTAGGCTTAAAGTCCCAGAGATGGCCTCTTACTTGTCCCCATTTTTCATTTTTGGCATAACGACAGTCATTGTTGTAGAATATGGCTATATTCTATATATGTATATTATTGGCCTAGGCTATATTTTAGGCTGATAATCACAGTTGATGAAGCATTTACCCTGCAACCAGAAAAAGATGTAGATTCAAATACTGCCTCTGACATATTAACTATGTTACTGTGGTCAAGTCATCTCTGAGCTTTGATTTTCTCAGACTACGTAATAAGGATATTAATTTCCAAAAAAACCTCACAGGGTTTCCAAGAGGATCACACAATAAAACACTCTGAAAACTAAGAAAAGAGAACTGTTCTTATTTTCCATTTAACTCAATATTTCTCACATGATAAAACACTTTGAAAATTAAAATAAAGCAATCTGTTCTTATTCTCCATTTAACTCAACATTTATTAAGCACCTACTGTGTTCAAAGCACTGTATTAAGCATTGTGGATATGCAGAAGAAGATCTTCCTTGTTTTTGTTTTGTTTTTTTGCTAAAGCGATTGGGGTTAAGTGACTTGCCCAGAGTCATACTATCAGGAAATGTTACGTGTCTGAGGCAAATTTGAACTCAGGTCCTCCCAACTTCAGGGCTGGTGCTCTATCCACTACACCAACTAGCTGCTGCAGTTTGTCCAACTCTTTATAACTCCATGTGGGGTTTTCTAGGCAAAGACACTAGAATGGTTGGCTATTCTCTTCTCCAGTTTATATTACAGGTAAAGAAACTGAAAAATAAAGCAAACTTTCTTTAACCTTCTTTATTTATATTATTTTGTTTGTGGGATATGTGTTTTGGTTTGGTTTTTTTGCAACATTGCTAATATATAAAAATGTTTTACCAGATTTCATATGTATAACTGGAATCAAAGTGCTTGCCTTCTCAAGGAGGGTGGGGAGACAAGAGAAGAGAATTTGTAACTCAAAAGCATAGAAAATGACAGTTAAACTAGAGAAAGAGAGAGAAAGAGAGAGAGAAACAGAAAAGAGACAAAAACAGACAGGCAAAGACATGGAGAGAGAAACTGACAGAGGCAGAGACAGACACAAAGAGATTTACAGAAAGAGAAAGACAGACATACACAAAGGGAGGGAGACACAGAAAGACAGAGAAAAACTGATTTCATAACTTGCTCAAGGAAAAACAATGATTCTACTTGAAGGTACCTGATTTTGACCACTTGGCCACCCTACCTCTAATATAAATAGGGGGAGGTGAGAGGGACAGAGTGAGCAAGTTTCTTGTATTACATGAAGTCACAAAACCTAAGAGTTGGAAAAGACTTAGAATATAAGTTTGGTATAAGGCAAAATATATTAGATTTGGAGTCAAAAATTGCAGGTTCAAATCATGACTTTAACATTTACTAGCTAAGTGACCTGTGCCTTTGCATTTCTGATTCTCTCAATGTCTTCAATGACAAAATAGAAATAACAATATTTTTGCTAACTACCTCATAGTGTTGTTTCAAGACAAGTATTTTGTAAACTCTAATGGGACTGAGACATGTGAATAGTCTAAGTGAACTTCCCCACTTTCCTCATTTCACAGATGAGGAAACTGAGGCTCAAGCAAAATAACTTGTCCAAAGTCCCACAGCCAGCTAAGTGGTTGATTGTGAACTTGAACTTGAACTTTGTTATTTTCACTCACCAATTGCAACTTTCCCACCAAGACTGATCATTTGATTTCTTTCTCCCGGCTCTCTATTCCTAAGAATTTAGAATTCTACCAAAGGTTCTACTGAACCATCTAACAGAGTCTAATTATAACACCAAAACTGTGAACTCACAGGTAGGAGCTTGCTTTTATCAAAACCACTTTCCCACACAAAAGACTAAGTAATTGATAACTTGTATGCTTCAGTCCATGGTTCTGAAAGGGCTATTTGAATAATCTTAGGTAAATCAGCATAAATAAAAGATGAGCATTCACTTGTTGATTAAGGATATTTGCTAGATCAACTCAGGTACCCAAAGGATGATGGCCTTAATAGAAATCATTTCTGAACAAAACAAGTTGGTTCCTTAGCCATTCAACTTTTGGACAATGTTTAAAAAACAATTTTTTCTTTTAAAAAAAAGACATTCTGAAGATTGGCAAATCCAAATGAAAGTGACAGTGATTCTAAGGGAACTCAGATGAGTTGAAGATGAGATGAAGGAAATAGAAATATTCAGCCTAGACAAGTACAGGTATTTATAGGGTTGTTGAGCCAAAGTAGGATTTAACTTGTTTTGCTTAATGCCAGATGATAAAACTAAAGACAATTTTAGCTTCCTGAATGGAAAACTTTCTTAATAATAATGAGCTTCTTTAGAAAGAAGTGAATTCCAAGCCACTCTTCAATAGATAAGTGGTCAAGGGATATGAACAGACAGTTTTCAGATGATGAAATTAAAACCATCTCTAGTCATATGAAAAGTTGCTCCAAATCACTATTGATCAGAGAAATGCAAATTAAGACAACTCTGAGGTACCACTACACACCTGTCAGATTGGCTAAAATGACAGGAAAAGATAACGATGAATGTTGGAGGGGATGTGGGAAAACTGGGACACTAATACATTGTTGGTGGAACTGTGAACAGATCCAACCATTCTGGAGAGCAATTTGGAGCTATGCTCAAAAAGTTGTCAAACTGTGCATACCCTTTGACCCAGCAGTGTTTCTACTGGGCCTATATCCCAAAGAGATCTTAGAGGAGGGAAAGGGACCCACCTGTGCAAGAATATTTGTGGCAGCCCTTTTTGTAGTGGCTAGAAACTGGAAACTGAAGGGATGCCCATCAATTGGAGAGTGGCTGAATAAATTATGGTACATGAATGTTATGGAATATTATTGTTCTGTAAGAAACGACCAGCAGGACGATTTCAGAGAGGCCTGGAGGGACTTGCATGAACTGATGCTGAGTGAAATGAGCAGAACCAGGAGATCATCATACACAGCAACAACAGTATTACATGATGATCAATTCTGATGGACATGGCTCTCTGCAACAAAGAATTGTCTCAAACCAGTTCCAATTGTTCACTGAAGAAAACCATATACACCCAGAGAGAGGGAAATGAAATATGGACCACAACGTAACATTTTCATGATCTCTATTGACATTTGCCTGCATTGTGTTGCCTTTCTCTGATTCTTTTTTTTTTTCTTGTAGATAGGATTTTTTCTTGCATAACTTCTCAAGCATTTCAACATTATTAACATGTAGTGGACTTCCTGCCATCTAGGGGAGGGGAGGGGACTGGGGGTAAAATTTGTAATGGAAAACTTTGTAAAGATCAATGTTGGGGAACTACCCATACATATGTTATACAAATAAAAAGCTTTAATAAAAAAAAAAGAAAGAATTGAATTCTCCATTACTGGGTGGAGTGTCTTTAAGAGGAGACTGTTTTAAAAAATACTATACAGGGGAAAGGATCTCCATGTACAAAAATATAGCAGCTCTTTTTTGTTATGACAAAGAATTGGAAATTGAGGGGATATCCATCAATTGGGGAATGGCTGAACAAGCTGTGGTACATGGTTGTAAGGGAATATTATTGTGCTAGTAGAAATGGCAAGCAGGCAGATTTCAAAAAAAAAAAAACCTGGAAAAATTAGCATGAGCTGATGCAAATGAAGTGACTAGAACAAGGAAAACATTGTACACAGTAACAGCGATATTGTGTAATGATCAACTTTGTCTTAACTCTTCTCAGCAATACAAGGATCCAAGGATTCCAAAGAACTTAAAATAGAAAATACTGTTCACATCCAGAGAAAGAACTAATGAAGTCTGAAAGTAGATTGAAGTATACTATTATCTCTTTATTTTTTCATGATTTTTCTCTTTTGACTGCTTTCTTTCATCATGGGACTAACAGATATGTGTCACATGATAGCACATATATCACTTATATCCAATTGCTTACTGTCTTTGGGAGGAGGGTGTGAGGGAAAAAGAAGAAAATTTAGAATTCAAAAAAATGTTAATGTTGAAAATAGTATTTTTTCAAATTACATGTGAAGACAATTTTAAAAAAGCAAGAGGAAACCATGTGACCATTTGGTGGGAACATGTAAAATGCCTTAAATATAAATGCATTTGAGAAACAAGAAGAAGAGGTGGAAGGGGAAGAGGATAATGCTTTAATAAACAAGAGCAGCATTTAATAAATAATAATTAGGCTACCTCATCCCAAATTAATGGAATTATGGAAGGTCCAAATTTTCTAGTTGAACCAATGTATGCAAAAAGGTCCAATGTGGTTATGAATGAGTCCTTCATCAATTTAGGAGAAGGGGAGTACTTTGATCATTAAATAAAATGAATTAACTCCACTTCAAAGGAAATTGAGACTTTTTTTATTTTGGGAAAGATTAAGTCATACATCTTGGGCAATGCATAAAAACAGCAAGCTAGTTCAAAGCTTAATTGTCCATCAGCAAAGCAGTGAAGTTTCAGGAAGTTCTTGAGAGAATTCTGAGAAGGCAACTGTACAGCAAAGGACAGTAAGGAAAAAGGGAAGAAGAGTGGGGAAGAAAGAATCTAGAGAGTGTCTTATACTCTGCCAGTAACCATGTCATCAGAGAGAGCAGCCCAGTAGTCAAGAACATGTTTAGTTAGGAACAGAGAAAAATGCACAGAGGACAAACAAATACAAAAAGATCACTACCCAAAGAAGGAAGTCTTGACCAGACCCCTTGAACCAGAAAAACTGCTTGCTATGGTCTCAAAAAGAGAATTTCCAGTAACCAGGAGTTGTGAATTTATCATTTGGACATGCATTCCCTACTTATATGCCTCACTACCATATTCTAAGTTTCAGCACACTTACCCCTGGAAAGTAAATATGGAAGAAAGCACCCAAGCTTTGAGAGGAAAGTGTTATTATACCGCCTTAGTAAATATGCTTTTTAAAAAGCTAGCTGAAGTTGTTGACTGATAATCAATGGGATGCACATTGGTGGGAAGTTGTGACTTACAGCACTATAAAACAACAATCCCTTAGAGTTACTCCTAAAAGTCTAAAGAGGATAGTTTTATTAAGCTGTCCTTTGGGAACGTAATATGCCAATGCCAGTAGAAGTTGGAAGTAATCTTTGGATGGGGGTCTAAGTCTCTGTAAAATGAGGTGACTAAGCTTTTCTTAAAATCTTCTTTGTCAAGTGCTCAGGAAAGCCTTTGATGGAGCTATGGAAACAAAAGGAACTTGAATGATAGTAAAGGGTAATAACAGTAACAATCAACACTAACTGATGTTTATATAGCCATTTCTAGATACAAAATGTTTTGCATATAATTTATCATTTGACTCACAACAATCCTGAGAAGCAGAAAGAAAACAAATTCATACCATCTCCATTTTACAACATGGTATAATAGAAAGAGTTGCAGAGTTGAAGTCAAGGAAAAATTTGGGTTCAAATCCTTCATCTGATACTCACTAGGTAATCATGAACAAATCACTTAATCTCTCTCAGTCTCAATTTCTTCATTTTAAAATAAGGATAATAATGTCAGTAGTATCTACCTCATGGAGGTGTTCTGAAACTCAAATAAGAAAATGAATATACAACAATATACAAACCCTAAAATACTAAGTAAATGTCAGCTGTTACTAGTATTATTACAAAAAAAGAAACTGAGGACGCAAGAAATAACAGAACTTGACTAAGTCCTTGTACAATTAATCAGTGATAGAACAGAGATTATAACTGCTTCAGTAGTATTCTTCCCCCTATATCAAGCTGCTTCTATAATGTGACTACCTAACAATAATAATTAATTCACAAATGATCTCTGGTTTCATCAAGTTATGGAACTCCTGGTATGGGAACTTTCTCCCCACTTATAATTTGAATCACAAAGAAATAGTTAAATAAGCAAACCCTATCAATGCCTAAAGTTAAGTGACTTGCCCAGGTTAACATGGCTATCAAATATCTAGGGGCAGGATAAGAATCTAGATCTTCTGAACTCCAAGTCAAACACACTATCCAATAGACCTTGCTGCATCTAGTAATATTAATAATTAATAATGATATTCTTTAATCTTCATATACTCTATATATAGTGTAGTTATTTTGTATCCTCAGCAGCTAGCACAAACACTTAATCAAATATGTTTCTTGAATGCATTTATATTTAAGGCATTTTACATAGAATGTTCCCATCAAATAAAACAAAAAATCTTACATTAAAATTCTATTTTTGAGATCCTTTTTGTCATTAAACTTGCTGACTTCAAAGGAATTTCTATTTTTCATTTTCTTTTATTATCTTAAATATCAAATGCAAATATTCCAATATACAAGGAACAAAAAGTTACATGAAACTATAAATATATTATGTAGTTTGCTTTTTTTGAGTAAGAATTAAATTTAACAAGCCGGTAACAAATTTGCCTCTGTTTTTTTTTTTCTTTTCAGGAACTCTACAGAGGGATTTCAAAATAATCAACAACTCTATAGTCATTAAAAAATGCTCTAAATCACTATTGATTAGAAAAGTACAAATTAAAACAATTCTGAGGTACTATCTCTAAAGGCTAATTTGGCCAACATGATTTTAAAAAAGGAAAATTGTGGAAGGGATGTGGGAAACTGGGACATTAAGGAACTATTGAGTTGTGAACTGATGCAACCATTCTAAAGAGCAATTTGGAAGTAGGCCCAAAGGGCTATAAAACTGTGCATACTCTTTAATTCAACAATACCACTGCTAGTTCTGTATCCCAAAGACATCCTCCAAAAGAAAAAAGAACTTATTTGTATAAAAATACTGATAGCAGCTCTTTTTGTGGTAGATAAAAATTGGAAATCAAAGAGATGTCCATCAATTAGGGAGTAGCTTAGTAAGTTGTGGTACATGATTGTAATGGAATATTATTGTGCTATAAGAAGTGATAAACAGGACGATTTGAGAAAAAACGAAGAAAGATTTATTTATACAAACAGATGCATAGTAAAGTGAACAGAACCAGTAGGACATTGTACAGAACTACAATACTGCATGATGGAAAACTGTGAATGACAGTTTCATTATTAGTCCCCTGAGATTGTCTTGGATCACTGTATTGTTGAGAAGAACTATCTGCCTCTGGAGAAAGAACCGATAATTGTTTGAATATATACTGAAGCATGCTATTTTTCACTTTTATTTTTTTCTTTTATTCAAATCTTCTTGTACAAAATGATTGGTGTGGAAATGTTTTACATAATTGCACATGCATAACCCATATCTGATTACTTACCATCTCAGGGAAAAGAAGGGGAAAAAAAGAAATTTGGTACTCAAAATTTTTTTTAAAAATTTAAATAATTAATAACAACTAACATTTAAATAGCACTTTAAGTTTGCAAAATACTTTACATATGGCATCTTGTTTGAGCTTCACAACAGCCCTATAAAATGTGTGCTATTATTCCCATTTTAAGGATAAAGAAACTGGCTAAGACAGACAAACAAAACACTGAAGGACTGTAAGATCAACCTTCAGTTAACATGGAAAAAGATGCCAAGTCACGATTTCAATTCCCCAGATTTCAATTTTTCATCCTATATCCTGGGAGCAAATGGAAGAAGGGGGAGGAGGCGGGGGAGGGAATCTGCCTTTAACAGGAGAGAAGTTTTGAAAGTTTCTGGAATCTCCTGGGAGAACAATTATTTCAACAGTCTGGAGTTGATGAATAAGCTATAATTAATATCTATGAAATGTTAAGATAAAAAATTCTCAGACTAAAATACTCATGTGATTTCAAGGTAATTAACAGTTTGGTCTCAGCATCAGTAAAAATAGCCTTTCACCTGAAACTCATTTTCTTTTTGGCGACTGAAACCATTATGTGAGTGACGGTGGATAGGAAAAGCGATTAGAATCCATTTACTGAACACAAATGGGAGGTGACACCCATCATCATGAGAAGCGAGTTCTCCTGGTTCGATTAGGAGCACATACCACCCTTGTTTATTGCTTCTGTAATTTTTTAACCAGCCTTCTGTTCCAGTCAAACGGCATAGATTTTCCCCAAAGGTATCTTTGCTTTCCTTCTCTCTCTTTGCTTTTCTCATTTCTGCCAGGGCTGCTCTCCCACTTTCTGTCTCTCCACATCCCACCTGTTCTTCAAAACTCAGCTAGACTTTCACCTCCTCCACAAAGCTTTCCCAGACTGCTATGGAAAAATATAATGATTAAAACAATAATAACAGCTAAGATCTCTTTTAGGACCTTAGGATTTACTTTAAAAATGTTTTACTTATGTCATCTATTTTAATCTCACAGTACCCGCTAAGAGAAATGGCTTGCTATTATTTTCATTTTACAAAAGGATTACAGAAGGAAATGCAGAATCTTGGAGGGAAAAAAGTGACCTTCCCTAAGGACAGAGCTAAGAGATGTCAAACCAATATTTGAATCCATGTCTTCTAATTAGAGACCAACATAGTTTAACAGAAAGAATTAAAGCTTGTTGTGGCTGTTGTTCAGTCATTTTTGAGTTGTGTCCTACTCTATGACTTCAATTGAGATTTTCTTGGAAAAGATGCTATAAGTTTATCATTTCCTCCTTCAGTTCATTTTTATTGAGATGAACTGGGTTAAGTGACTTGCATAGGATCACACAGCTAGTAAATATCTGAGGTCACATTTGAACTCAAGTTTTTCTGACTCCAGACCCAACACTATATCCACTGAATGATGTAACTCCCCAAGAATCAAAGGATATGAACTTAAATCTTGTTGCTGAGACTTACCAAGTGCATGCATGTGTGTTAAGAGAGAGAGAGAGAGAGAGAGAGAGAGAGAGAGAGAGAGAGAGAGA
>JAJPUD010000471.1:475693-504802 GCA_023553655.1 Myrmecobius fasciatus | reverse complement strand
TATAAATGTCTAAGTTCTAGACTCTGAAGGGACCTCATAAACCATCAGATTATATTTGAATCAGGAATCTCCTGAAATATCCCTGGAAAGTGGTCATCCAGAAGATGATTGAAAGCCACTAGGGATATTAAAGCTATTCCATTTTGAGTCACCTCTCCTTGTGGAGATCCTCCACACTTTGAACAGAAAGAGCAGGCTGTAACTTTCTTAATCTTGGGAATCCATCTACTTACAGGAGATGGTCAACAAATATATGATTTTATTTTAAATTCCACCTCTAGGTTACTCAAAAAGTTTTTATTTTTCCTATCTCCAGTGGAGTTTACACTAGAGTGCCATTTGGAATACTATCCTGAGAGTCTAGGCTATGGATCCATATGGACAGGTAGACTAACACAAAGACCTATTATATGAAAAGATTTGTCATAGATCTTCACATTTGGAAGGGAAGTCTGAAAGTACTTTCTCCATTATGTGCATGCACTGAAATCTCTCCAACAGCCCTGACCAATCTCTGTCTAGCAGTCTTTGGTGTGAGACACTCTATTTAAGAAGGTAGTCCACTAAATAGCATTCATCACCAAGAAAGTTTCCCTTATATCAAACCTAAATATACATAACATTACTGAAAAAGTGTATACTCTCTGATTAAATATATCAATCTGTGCCTAAATAATAGAGTATTTTCACTACCTCAAGATTCTATGTTTTTATCTGTGGTTAAGTGGGAAAAATGGCATCTCTGAAGTTAAAAAACCTGTATTAAAATACAACTTTGACATGCAATAAATGTGACCTTGGAAAAGACATTTAAACTTCCTGGGACTCAGTTTCCTCATTTGTAAAACAGAGGAGACAGCCTTTAGAGTTCTTGCCAGGTCCAGATCTTATGATGTGCCTTACTGGAACTCCCACCCAATTGCTTCTAGTTTTGCTTTGGGGGACCAAATAGTTGAAAAGCTAAATCTCTTTCCATGTGATAATCCTTAAAATACTTGAAAACAATTGTCATGAATTTGCCCTCTCCCCCATTTCAGTCTTGTTCTCTCTAGACTAACCTTTCATTTCCTTCAATTGATCCTTGCATTATATGTTTTTGACTCTGTTAAATAAATGTATACATGCATATGTACAGACAAATACATGATGCACTAGACACATTGCTGGGGCTGAAGTCAGAAAGACCTAATTTCAAACTCAGCCTCAAAAACTTATTGCCTGTGTGACCCTGGCTGAATCATTTCACCCTGCTTGCCTCAGTTTCCTCATCTGTCAAATGAGTTGGAGAAGGAAATGGCAAAGCACTCCAATATCTCTGCCAAGTAAGCCCCAAATGGAATCACAGCTTAAAAATTGATATTAATGTATTTTAATTATCTGTACAGCTCAAGAAAAAAAAAAGGAATCCAGACCATTTGCATAATTCTCTCAGTTCTCCACATATCTGTTCAAGTTAATTCTGGGACAAAGGCTCATAGCATAAGCCTTCTTCTCACTGGGAGCCTCAAATACTATGGTAATACCCAGCTGGTGGGCATGTTGTTTGCCCAAAAAGCTTTGAGTTATAATAACGCATCTGCTTAAAACCTTGTCAGGGTCTCTCTAGCTGCATCCATCTAATTCTAAAGATCTGATGAAGTCTATCACCTGAAATGACCGCACAGCAAGAGAAGCCTGATAATAGCAACCAAACATCTCCCCAGCCACTGGAGCATCTGCACTGTTTTCATTAAGGACTCTTTCAGGCTGACAAGTACACTGCTTTTAACTTGGCTCCTTGAACACTTCGGCCCCAGCAGTGTGTCAGCTACAGGAGTCCAAGGGCAGTGATTCACCTCTGCTCATTACCTTTCCCTGTTTAAAAGCCTTCAGAGCCCTGCCCAGACCCAGGGTGTTGTTTGGAAAGGTAGTTGTATTCTAATCACAAATTTGCCATAGAATTTAAAGATGAAAAGAACTTTGGAAAGCATCTCATTCAGTCCCCTCACATTATAAATGAGGAACTGAGGCTAAAAATCATTAAGCCACTTGCCCAGGTTGCACAACTTGAAGGTTAGAAGGAAAGATTTGAATTCTGGTCTTCATGGCTCAAAATCAACATTTTACTATGTCATGTCACCTTGAATAAGTCATTTAACTTCTCAGGGCTTCAATTTACTCATCAGAATATCAAAATGCTTGTGGGTGCTGTAAAATGATCCAACCATTCTTGGTATTATGACTAAAGGCTATCAAACTGTGCATACCCTTTGATCCAGCAGTGTCTCTACTGGGCTTGTATCCTAAAAAGATCATAAAACAGGGGAAAGGACCCACATGTGCAAAAAAGTTTGTAACAGCCCTTTTTTTGTAGTGACAAGGAAATGGAATGGATGTGTCTCATTTGGGGGAATGGCTGAATAAATTATGGTATATGAATGTTATGGAATATTAATGTTCCATAAGAAATGATCAACAGATTTGTCATATAATTTATCCTATCTAGCATGTATTAGATTACCTGTCATCTAGGGGTGGGGGGCAGGGGGAGGGAAAGGAAAAGCTTGGGAAAAAAAAAGTTTTTTTTGCAAAGGTCAATGTTGAAAGGTCACTCATATGTTTTGCAAATAAAAAGCTTTATTAAAAAAAAAGAAATGATCAACAGGATGATTTCAGAAAAGCATGGAAAGATTTACGTAAACTTATATGAAGTAAGCAGAACTGAGAAAATATAATACATAATAACAAGAAAATTATGTGATAATCAACTGTGATGGACATGGCTCTTTTCAACAATAAAGTGATTCAAGCCAATTCCAATCAATCTAGGATGAAAAGTCCATCTGCATCCAGAGAGTGAACTATGGACATTGAATGTAGAACAAAGCATAATATTTTCACCTTTTTTTCTTTTGATTTGATTTTTTTTATGCTCGGTATGAGAAATATGGAAATATCTTTAGAAGAATTACACAATTAACTTAGATTGCACACGAAATTGGGGAGGGAAAGAGAGAAAAAAAAGTTGGAACAAAGTTTTTTGAAGGTGAATGTTGAAAACTATCTCTGTAAGTATTTGGAAAAATAAAATTCCATTTAAAAAAGAGAAAGGACACACACACACACACACTCACACACAAACACGAATCTCAAAATGAGGAAGGATTGCATAGTCACCTACCCAAACCTACAACTAAACAATCTCAACATGTACTTTTGAAACATTGTTTGAAGACTTGCTGTGTGGTGGAATCCACTTTGTCTTTGGATGACCCATTCCATTTTCAAATTTCTGATAATTCTAAGGTTTTTTTTTCTGTTACAGTCATTTCTCCAGTCATATCAACACTTTGTGACCCCATTTGAGATATTTTTTTGGCAGAGATATGCCTTCTCCAGCTCATTTTATAGTTGAGAGAACTGAGGTAGTAGACAAGGTTAAGTGACTTGCCTAGGGTCTCACAGCTAGAAAGTATCTAAGATCAAATTTGAATTCACAAAGAGGAATCTCCCCGATTCCAAGCCTGCCACTGTGCCCACTGAGCTAAGTAGCTGCCCCAGATGTTTCTTAATTCTCCCTCTTTTTAATTCTCCCTATTGCTCCTATTTCTATCCTCTAAGACCAAGTAAACAAAATTAAATCTCTTTCACATGATAGCTTTTTAAGCACTTGACCCTAACTACTTCATGTCCCTTAAATTTTCTCTTAATGAAATATCACTAGTTTCTTCCAATATTCATAAGATATGGTTTCCGCTCAGAATATCAGTCAACAAGCATTTATCAGGCATTTACTTTGTAGCAGATACTGTGCCAAGAACTGTGGAAACAAAAAATATAAAAACAATCTCTGGCCTCAAGAAGTTTACATTCAAATGGAGGAGATAAGATGTAAATAATTAGGTACATACAATACAGAGTCATTCCAATTGGTGATAATATTAGCCACTGGAGAGACCAGATAAGGTTTCCTAAATAAAGTCAAAAAGTCAGAATTCAGCTGAGTTTTTCAAGAAGTCAAGTATTCTGAGTAGGGTGATAAAGAAAAGCATTTCAGGCGTGAGGATAACCAGAGAAAAGGCAAAAAGATGGGAGACTAGGCATAATAATGTTTAAGGAACTGTCCCATTGGTAGTCTAGTTATCTACAAAGTGAGAGAAGAGACTATATTTCCAATATCCCTTTCAAATCTCATTCTGTGATCCTAAGCTTATTCGGGGCTTTTCACAATTTCCCTCCAACCTATTTTATCACCCCTAAAAACCCTATTTTATGCTAAACTCTAGACAAACTGGACTACTCACCAATCTTGGAACTCAATCCATATGTGCTTGCCTCCACTACCATCCTTGTGCCTAGGAGTCCCCCTCCCTACCTCATGAAATCCTGTTCAATCTTTGAAGCCCACATTCCAAATCAACTTCTTTCCAAAATCCAAAATGGGAATTCATTCCATTTTTGAATTATTTTTGTTAAGAACTGAGCTGAAATATTTCTCCCTCTGACATATTTTAAGATTGTAGAATCAGAAGCTGGATGATTCCTTAGAGATGATCTAGTCCACTCCCTTGTCTTATAGCTATAGAAATGAGATCCAGGGAAACAAAGTCACACTTGCAATCAATAAAAGAACCAGTCTTCAAAATATGGTTCTTTAACTCTAGATTCAAAGTTTATGGCACACTATGCCTAATGACCAATTGATCTTAGAAAAAAAAATCACAAAGCACTAGAATGTCAGAACTACATCTATTCGAATTCAGTATTACCTATTTTTTTATTATGGATATTTCTGCCCCTGTCTTATTGTCCCCAATAGACTATAAACTTCATCAGGACAGGGACCTGTCAGTCAATTAGCATTTCTTACATACCAACTACTTGTCAGACACTTTGCTAAGAGCTGGACAATATCTAATTTATCTCAGTTACTTCCACTACCACAAAGCACATAAAGTAAGAATTTTATAAACTTTTTTTATGTCAAATTGCATTTAACTCCAGGACAGATTCATACAAAGCAGTTCACTTTGCATTCAGTTTCAAAGTATCATAATACACAGCCACAGAAATAGAAGGTCCTCAAAGAAAATCCCTTGAGTGTATTTGTCTTTTAATTCCCACATCTACAATCCATCTCCTCTGGACCCTCTTCTAGTAAGGTATAAATGCTTTTCTTCTCTGCAGCATAGGAAAAATATATATAATTGATTTTATATATCATCCTTTATATATTACCTCTCCCAAATTTCTTGTAAACACAGTTTGCCCAAAACTGAACCCCAGGGACAGAGATGGGAAGAAGAATCCAGGATCTAAAAGCTCCCCAGTGACTCCCTTACAAAGGAACAACCACGAACCAAGCAGAGGCTTCTGTCATAGTACATTTACAATATATTTAGCATCTAGTATTTAGCATCTAGTAGGCACTTAATAAATTTTTATTGGTTGCCTAACAGATTGAGTCTCCAGAATTTTTCTTCACTCAGAAATGGTATGAAAGTGAAGAGTTGAAACCATTTCTAATATAGGATGTTAAAATCAAAGGATGACTTTTTCTGGAAGATGAGAAAATTCCTACGTGATACCATAATATGGGGTAGAAATTTCTCCCATAAATACAGATCAGCAAAGAGAACTCAGTGTAGAATTCCTCCTCACTGGAACAGATTCATAATTTGTGCTTTAGAGTATTAGAGAGTTGCCAGATAATGAAAGATTAAGTGGCTTGCCTATATTATAGTCACATAGCTAATGTGTGCAAGTCAGGATTTGAACCCCAGATCTTTCTAACACCAAAGCTATCTTACTAGAGATACAATCTTACATAATCTTTTATAGACAATAAAACCTTATATTGTATCATATAAATATAATATATTGGGGATATCTCCTTTCTCCTTGGGGAAACTTGGAACAGAATACTTAGTATGTTACAGCTAAAAGACACCTTAAAACATAACCATATTACTTCTAGAGAGATCCTTAGCAATATTCTAGTCCAAATCCCTCATTTCATAGATAAGAAAACATAGACCCAAACAGGCAAGAAAATATATATTAAATATTCTGCCAACATCACAAAAGTCTTGAGGAAGTTTACAGGTTGGAATATAGCATACCACAAGGCTTTTAAGGATAAAACAAGAACAGAGACTATCTAAAGAAAGCAAAAGAAACCTATTTTCAGAATAAACAGATTATAATTCTAGGTCAGCAAAAAAAAAAAAAAAACTTTTATATTCCCTTTGGACTGCCTTAATCTAAATTAAGAAGTTAATAGCTGGCAATTATAGAATCTATGTGAGATATGGAATGGAATGGTCTTGTTTTATGGATCAGCTGAGTACAGTACAACTTCTTTCAACCTCAAAGAGAAAAAATGACTTATTCAAGATCACATAGAAAGTTGTATACAGAACTGTACCCAATCTACACCCCAAAGAGATCATATGTACAAAAATGTTTGTAGCAACCCTTTTTGTACAGGCAAGGAACTGGAAAATGAGTGGATGCCCAATAATTGAACAATGGCTGAAAAAATTATGATGAATGAAGGTAATGGAATATTATTTTTCTATAAGAAATGAGCAGGTTGATTTAAAAAAAACAGGAGAGATTTACATGAACTGATGCTAAGTGAAATGAGTAGGAACAAGAGAATATTGTACATAGCAACAATAAGATATGTGATGATCAACTGTGAAGGATTTGGCTCTTTTCAACAAAAAAGTGATTCAAGTCAATTTTAATGACTTGGGATGGAGAGAGCCATCTGCATCCAGCGAGAGAACTATCGATACTGAACGTGTATCAAAACACAGTATTTTAACCTTTTATTTTTGTTGTTTTTTTGCTTGGGTTTTTTTTTCTCTCGTGTTTTCTTTTTTCCCTTTTGATCTGATTTTTCTTATACATAATGACAAATATGGAAATATTTTTAGAAGAAATGCACGTGTTTAACCTATTTTGGACTACTTGCTGTCTAGAGGAGAGGGAGGGGAAAAGGAAGGGAGAAAAATTTGGAACACAAGGTTTTTGCAAAGGTGAAAGTTTTCTAAATAAATGCAAAGATAGTTTTCAACAAAGGCAGACAAATATTAAATTATCTGCCCAATGTCATATAGCTAATGTGTCTGAGAATAAATTGGCACTCAGGGTTTCCTAACCCTAAAGTCTTGACTCTAAAGCCCATTTATTTATTGGCAATATGTCAGGTCTGTGTAAAAAAATGTTCAGAAAACCTTTAAATCCTGGGAGCTAGCATAAAGGTAGTGTTTCCTCTGTCCTGATTATAGTATTGGGCAAATCTTTCATTGTCATAAATCTTCATACTTATCTAATAAAGCTCTTCTCTATATACATAGTCATGTTCAGTTTTGAATATTTCTTGTAATCTTTCTGACCTCTTAAAAAGACACCATTAAAATGAAAGGATGTTAGACTTGCCAACGATTGTAATTCCTTTCGTTTTGTCCATTTCCTTTATGCTTGACATAAAGA
Source organism: Myrmecobius fasciatus (assembly GCA_023553655.1). Classification (NCBI taxonomy): domain Eukaryota; kingdom Metazoa; phylum Chordata; class Mammalia; order Dasyuromorphia; family Myrmecobiidae; genus Myrmecobius; species Myrmecobius fasciatus. The sequence goes on along the minus strand of JAJPUD010000471.1, from coordinate 497,320 downwards.
AGCCTGTGGTCATGAAAATAAGAATAACAGATCACATTTATTTATTTACAATTTGCTCATAAAAATCTTGATGAGTCAAGTATTATCCCCATTTTACAGATTAGCATTTTGAGGCATGGAAAGATAAAGTGTCTTGCCCACAGTCCCTTGGCTCCAAAGTAGAAAACACAGCATTAAAACTTATATCTTTTCATTTTAAAATTTCATTCTAAAATTCTAAAACATCTTGGTGGCCTTAAAAATTCTAAATATTGGGGCAGAAATCATGTTCCATGCAGGGATTGAATGAGGTAACTTTTAATCTCTCTCCCAAATCAAAAATGTTAGTATTTTGTCTTGAGTCATTAGCTGTATGACACTGATCAAGTCATTCTCCTGTCAAGAACTCAATTGTCCTTATTGGTCCATAATATGATGAAAAGATAGGGCTACATGGTGACTAACAAAGTTGCTTCCAGTGTTAACATTCTATGATCTAGGTGCTAGGTTCTAAAGTCTCTTCAGAATCTCATATCCTGTTTTCTAAAATCCCTTCAAGTTCAAACACTCTGTACCCTTTGTTCTATGTTCTAAAGTTTCCCTAGTACTCATAGTTATGTTGTAAAATCTATTCCAGTTCTGATATTCTACAATCCATGATTCTGTGAATTATCATCAGAGTTGATCCTCCTTTATCTCAATCTATCCAAATAAACCTAACTTCCTCTCACTTTTCACTCAAGGGGATTCCAATCTGGTCAGGTAATAGCCTCCCGACAAGTCTCCCAAACCTTTCACCTATTCCCTCCCCTACTTTTGCCATGCCCATTCTTACCTGCTTATTGTCAGATTGCAGTCTTTAAGTGCTATGCTCTCTTCCTCTAAATTTAATCGTAGCCATTCTTCAACAACCAACTTATACCTTGTCTTCCCAATAATGCCTTCAATGATCTACCAGTTCTCCCTCATCTCTCATTTGAAGAGGTGTCCTGGTGCATATATGATTTGTGCCATATAAATTTGTTATTCTATATTATTATTTTCCTTTTCCTAAATTTGTATTTAATATTCAACAAAATATTAAGAGTTCATTCGATTCAACAAATAAGCATTTATTAAGAACCTATTATGTGGTGGACATTGGGAATATGAGGATAAAAAAAGACAGTTCCTACCCTCAAGGACACACTTTACTTGGTGAAAACAAAATATAGACCAAAAAGGAAATAAGGGCAAAGTAACTTCCGAAGGAAGAAGGTATGGATAGTCAAGAGTGAGGGAGGGGAAAGTGAGCATAGGGTTCCTTGTATTATAGAAAGTAACACACCAAGCTAAGCTTTGAAGGAAGCCAAGTATTCTGTGAGTTCTGTGAGGCAGAAGTGAAAAAGGAAAACATTTCAGGTATGGGGAGGAGGAGAAAGTACAGGAGACAAGAAATGGAATATCATGTATAGAAAACAGTTATTATGACAATCTAAGTGGAAGATAAGAGGGCCTAAAGAAGAAGGTACCAGAAAGCTGAGACAGTATACTGGAGCATAAAGAGATGAGCTTTAAAAGTCAGAGAGAAGTGTCTAGTTAGTCTAGGGACAAGAGGGAACCATTGGAGATTCCTGAGTAGAGGAGCAACATGGTCAAACTTTATCTTTCAATTTGATCAAAATTTAGAACCACAGTGTCTATATTAGTCCCTATCTTACAAAGGATTATGAGGAAATTAACAAGGAGAGAGAAAAAGAGGAAGAGGAATAAGAAAAGGAGGAAGGGAAAAGGAAAGGAGAAGAAACATTTATATGGCACTTTAAAGTTTGGAAAACACTTTACATGTTATTCCACTCAATTATTTTGATATGATTTATTCATACATCAACTGAAATAAGTCTTGTAAAAGCATTTTGTGAACTTTTCTATGAACATCAGTTATGATTATTTCTTTACTCTAAAGTTGCTTCTGATTATAAGAAATGGCCTAAGATTCCTTCTAGCTCTACCAGTCCCTACATATAATAGATGCTTCATCAAAACTTGACCAATTGAACTGAATTCCTCATAGTTAGCCTCTGAATTTACCTGATTCAGATATTATCCTGAATACTTAGAAAGCTAGGTAATGGCCATGTCTCCTGGGTGATTCTGAATATGTCACTTTGACTCTCTGACCCTTCAGGCTGGACTTGATGATCTAACCTCCAAGAGACTTTCTTTGATAATTTATGATTTCCATGACATGAACCTCACCTACTTGTCTTGTTTTTGCTCATTTAATGAGCAAGGGGAAAACAATCCTGCCCGGTAAGGGTGTGGGACTGCTGACCCAATTTCTAGGATTACTCCTTCAACCAGTTTATTCATCTGTTTACTGAAGACAAAGACATGTAAGTTTTAAAAATGAAGCTGAAAAGCTACTTCTTTGGGTAGGAAGGAATTCTGAGTAAGACATAAAATCATAGGACTGAGAGCTAAAAGAGACTTTTAAAGTCACCTTGTCTCACCACCTTATTTAAATAAAAGGCTAAAAATAAAGAGGAAATGACTTAAGTTACAGCTAATTAGTAACCAAGCTAGGATTCGAACCCAGTTTTTTATTAAAATGCTTTATTTTCTTTTTATTATTATTAAAGCTTTCAATTTGCAAAACATATGTATGGGTAATTCTTCAACAATGACCCTTACAAAGCTTCCTATTACAAATTTCCCTGCCCCCTAGTCCCCAACCCTCCCCTATATGGCAGGAAGTCCACTACATGTTAATTATGTTAAAATACTTGACAAATAGAATATGTGTATACATATTTCCACACTTATCTTGCTGTGCAACAAAAATCATATCTACAAGAAAAAAATCTGAGAAAGGAAACACAATGCAAGCAAACATCAATAGAGAACATGAAAATGTTATGTTGTGGTCCACATTTCATATGCCTCTCTCTGGATGTATGTGGCTTTCTTCACTGAACAATTGGAACTGGTTTGAAACATCTCATTGTTGAAGAGAACCATGTCCATCAGAATTGATCATCATGTAGTCTTGTTGTTGCTGTGTATAATGATCTCCTGGTTCTGCTCATTTCACTCAGCATCAGCTCATGCAAGTCTTTCCAGGCCTCTCTGAAATCATCCTGCTGGTCATTTCTTACAGAACAATAATATTCCATAACATTGATATACCATAATGTATTCAGCCATTCTCCAATTGATGGGCATCCATTCAGTTTCTAGTATCTAGCCACTACAAAAAGGGCTGCCACAAACATTCTTGCACATGTGGGTCCCTTTCCCTCCTCTAAGATCTCTTTGGGATATAGGCCCAATAGAAACACTGCTGGGTCAAAGTGTATGCACAGTTTGATAACTTTTTGAGCGTAGTTCCAAATTGCTCTCCAGAATGGTTGGATCCAGTCACAGTTCCACCAACAATGTATCAGTGCCCCAGTTTTCCCACATCCCCTCCAACATTCCTCATTATCTTTTCCTGTCATTTTAGGCAATCTGAAGGTATATAGTGGTACCTCAGAGTTGTCTTAATTTGTATTTCTCTGATCCACTCAGTTTCCAGTTTCTTGCCACTACAAAAAGGAATGCCTTAAATATTTTTGCACACGTGGGCCCTTTTCCCTTTTTTATAATCTCTTTGGGATACAGGCCCAGTAGAGACATTGCTGGATCAAAGGATATACATAATTTGACAGCCTTTTTTGCATAGTTCCAAATTGCTTTCCAGAATTGTTGAATCAGTTCACAACTCCAACAATTTATTAGTGTCCCAGTTTTTCCACATCCCCTCCAACATTCATAATTATCTTTTCCTATCATCTTAGCCAATCTGAGAGATATGTAATGGTACCTCAGAGTTGTCTTAATTAGTGTTTCTCTGATCAATTGTGATTTAGAGCATTTTCTCATATGACTAGAAATGGTTTTAATTTCTTTATCTGAAAACTGTTCATATCTTTTGACCATTTATCAATTGGAAAATGGCTTGTATTCTTGTAAATTTGAGTCAGTTCTCTATATATTTTAGAAATGAGACTTATCAGAAGCCTTGGAAATAAAATTTTTTCCCAATTTATTTCTTCCCTTCTAATCTTGTCTTTTTGTTTGTACAAAACTTGTCAACTTAATATAATCAGGATTATTCATTTTGCATTCTGTAATGTACACTAGTTCTTCTTTGGCCACAAATTCCTTCCTTCTCCCAGATCTAAGAGGTAGATAATCTTTTGTTCTTCTAATGTGCTTATAGTATTACTCTTTATGTCTAAATCATGAACCCATTTTGACTTTATTTTGGTATAGAAACCAACATATATATAGTCAACACCTAGTTTCTGCCATACTAATTTCCAATTTTCCCAGCAATTTTTATCAAACAGTGAGTTCTTGTGGCAGAGCTGCAGTCTTTGGGTTTATCAAACATTAGATTACTATAGTCATCTTGTGAACATAATCTATTCCACTGATTGACTACTCTATTTCTTAGCCAGTCCCAAAAGATTTTGATGACTGCTACTTTACAATATAGTTTTAGGTCTGGTACAACTAGGCTACCTTTATTTGAATTTTTTTTTCATTAATTCCCTTGAAATTCTTGACCTTTTGTTGAACCCAGTTTTTGTGAATTTAGAGGCAGGAGAGATCTGGAACTAAGTCTTGAATCTGTCTAATGTTGACTATATAATCAAGGATAAGTCACAACAGCCACACAGAGCCTGTTTCTTCATCTTTAAAATGGGCATGATAGTATCTATAGAAACAATATCACAGGATTGTTGTGAGACTCAGCTATGATAATCTATATAAAATATCTTATAAACTAAAAGTACTAGATAAATGTAAAATATAATTTTCTCTTTGTACCACTCTGCTTCCCATGTTAACTAGGGAACACCGATGGTTACCACTTCAGGGAAGTAGAATCCTTACATGACCCCTCTCAGCTGCTAGGCAAATCCCAAAGGTTTCTGTGGTTTGGGGTTTCAGTATCACCTTGTGCCCAAACCCTGAGCTATATAGCCCCCCTCGAGATTGGACAAAATTCCAACTTGTTCTTGGAGGTGAACATTCCAGGCAGTAATTCACATCAGGGAACTTGTAAAACACCAGATGTACAAAGGAGCACTTTAAAATAAAAGCCGATACAAGATGCAAAATGTTGTATGAAAAGCTATTTTTACAACAAACTACAGTATTCAGTAAATCAAGGGAGAGAGAGAAAGATTTGGGGATGAAAAGGAGGGAGTAATGGTTGAGAATAGCAACCACTTAAAATTTCTTGAAAGCAAAGAGTACAAGTTCTGATTACTGTCCAATTTGCTATCTTCCTGGGGATAAAAGAGCTGAAACAGAACCCTGCCTTCTTCTTCATGCTTTGGAGATGATTTATAATATCAGGGTATAACGGTGAATTCTTCCTCCACTGTAGCATCAACCTGAAAGCATAATGGAAAATTACAAATCTCAGAAAATACCAAAGATGCTATTTCTCCTTACTAGGAGCATCAATATTTTGATGCTATTTAGCCTGAGAATTAGAGTATCATCTCGAATGATGCTTGCAGGTAAAGGCTGAAAAAGTCACCTCTTTCCAAGTCCAACTTGATCAATCCTTCCTTTTTCTCCAATTCTTCCTCTAGAAAGATTTTCCATTATTTAAACCAAGTCAGATGATTTTTTTTCTTTTTAGAAAAGAAAAGGGAAAAAATTATTCCCTGAGAGTTTGAAGTTAGAAAACTTGGAGATGTCTCTAGGGAGGATGCCACCTTTTTTTAATCATTTAACTTTAGGGATTTTTTTTTCCTTTCTTCTCTGTGAACCATGACTTTCTACTGACCCACATTATTTGGCTTTCAGAGATCCTAAGTGAGAAAAGGGCCAGGGTGGGGTGGGGGGGAGGAAGGGAGAAGTCTGGTTTTTGTAATGGGGATTCCAAGTCAGAAGTAAACCTGCTCTGCCTCTGTCAACAACTAACCAACAACCCAGAATCTCTTTGATAGTCTTCTCCTCTGCAAAATGGGGGTGAGTATTCATACCCCATTTGGGTAGGGATTAATCAGTTAGCATATGAAGCTATTTAAACGTTAAAAGTACCCTGTGTCTTCAAAGAGGCTTTTGTTGATTTAGAAATCCAGAGGAAGCCAATGGATTTCTGGTATGTGATGCTATAAAAGAGTGTAGAAAAAGTAATGAACTTGGCATTGAAAGCTTAGAGTTCAAATCCCTCTTACTCAGATTCAGCTTTTTGTCCCTTCTGTGACTCTAAGGAGGTCTCTTTCCCCTCCTTTATACCTCAGTTTCTTCATATGTAAAAGGGAGTTTAAAATGGTCCCCATTCATATATCATTAATTATTCCTAGAATAGAAAGGTTTCTCTATTATTAGGTGTATTTGTCTAATGAAGGGTACAGACAGAAATTTCCATGCAAGTATGAATTCCTGGTGTCCTAAATCTGAGTATAATTAAGTGATCCATGATTGAGTGCTCACTATTTTGATAGATGTTTGATATTATCTGAAAGAACAATGACTTGAAACAGTCTTTGTCTGAAAGATACTTATATTTTATTGAAAGGATACAATATAAACACTGCTCTGGAACTCCTACCCTGAAGCCAGTCAACTCAACTAGTCCACCGTATCTAGGAGGTCCCGAACCACATTTCATATGTATCTGCCCATTCACGTTAGCCATCTTTCCATCAGCCCTGCAGGCCCACCAGAATTTCCTCCCCCCACCTCACCTCTTGCTTTGGGTTCCAAATCAGTACTACTATCATATGATTGTTTCCATAAAGGATTTGTTGACTGACCCATGGATCAATCAGCCTTCATCCCTGGCTACCCTATGTATGTGTTGTCTGCCTTTATTAGAATGTGAGCTCTTTGAAGATCGTAATTGTCTAGATTTTGTATTTAGATCCCAGGACTTAGCACAATGCCCTGACACATAGTAAGTCCTTAAGAAATGTTCTTTCATTCATTTATCAAAAAAATGTTGGATACAACATAGTATTCCAGATGGAAAAGATCTAGGCAACAAAATTATTGATAAATTGGACTATATCTGAGTAAGGATGATAATGACAGTGAAGAACCTAGAAGCTATCTTATAAAAACTGGCTAAGAAAACTAGAGAGGTTTAGCCCAGAGAAGACTTAAAGGAGATATAATTAGCACCACTGGGTAGACATTACAAAGAAAGATGTCAACTTAATATGAGAAAAGTCTTCCTAATAATTAGAGCTATCTAGCAGTGGAATAGGCTGACTTTGACAGTCCTTGCTTTGGAAATATTCAAGAAAAATAAGATAATAATAATGTCTGATGTTTTCTGGTATTTATCTTGTTATTTATGTTATTTTATTTAAAACCTTCTTTTCCCTAGTTGCAAGTAAAGATTATTTCTAACATCTACTTAAAAAAAATTGAATTCTAAATTTTCTCCCTTCCTCATCTATCCCCTCCCCAAGATGGTAAGCTGTTTTATATGGACTACACATGTTCAATTTATGCAAAACATATTACTATGTTAGTCATATTACATATAGTAATATTAGTCATATTAGTCATTAAGTAAAAGAAGACGCAGACCCAAAGGAAAAACAAACATAACATAAAAAAATGAAAAATAGTATGCTACAATCTGCATTTGAATTCCATCAGCTATTTTTCTAGAGGCGGATAGCATTTTTCATCTTTTGAGTCTTTTGAAGTTTTCTTGGAAAACTTCACTGTTTTTCTTCCCTGGTGCGAACAGCTGATACTCACAGTCAATAATCACACAATAAAGTGTGTTATTACTGTATACAATGTTCTCCTGGTTCCACTCATTTCACTTTGCATCACTTTATGTAAGTCTGTCGAGATTTTTATGAAATCATTCATCATTCTTTGTCCTTACAAAAAAGAGCTGCTACAAATATTTTATACAAAGTCCTTTATTCTTTTTTTTTAATTTCTTTGGGATCAAATGTCTGAAAGCACATTTTTGTAGCACTTTAAGACATTACTGAGATCCATCCTCACAATTCTACACTATTATTATATCTATTTTACAGATGAAGAAATGGATACTTACTTAGTATCTGGGATAATTTTTGAACCCAGATCTACCTCAAAATATACTTGATTACCTTTGCCATACTATCTCTAAAGTACGGGAAGCATTATTCTAATCCCAACAATTCTCTTTAGGAATAACCTCTAAAGATGTGGAAAAATTAGGACACTAAGGCACTCTTGATATGAATTGATCCAACCATTCTGGAGACCAATTTGGAAGTAATCCAAAGGGCTAGAAAATTGTGCATACCTTTTGACACAGAAATACCACTTTAGGTCTATATCACAAAAAGATCAAAGAAAGGGAGGGGAAAATCTATTTGTACAAAAATATTTAAAATAGTTTTTCTGGTGGTCAAGAATGGAAAATCAAAGAGATGTTCACTAACTGGGGAATAAATTGTGCTATATAATTAAAATCGAATACTATTGTGCTAGAAGAGATGACAAGCAGGATAGTTTCAGAGTAACCTGGGAAGATTTATGTGAACTGATACAAGGTTAAATGAGCAGAATCAAGAACATGGTAACAACAATATTATGAGAATTGTCAACTGTGAAGACTTAGCTACTCTGATCAAAACAATGATCCAAGACAATTCCAAAGGACCATGATTAAAACTTATCCACCTCCAGAGAAAACTGAGGAATTCTGAATGCAGATTAAGACATACCTTTTTAATTTTTTTTCTGGGGATGGGAGAGTTTGCCTGTGTTTTCTTTTGCAATGTGACTAATATTGCATGATTTCACCCATTTAATCAAATTGCTTTCTTAATTAGGTAAGTATGGCAGAGGAAGGGAGAATTGGAGACAATTTTTTAAATGATATTTAAAAATTTGAAATATAATTGTGTATTTAACAAAATAATTAAAAATATCTTTGAAAAAAGTTACCTCTAAGGAAATTTTTGGAACCCAATTACAAAGGTTTTCTATCAACTGTTTTAATAACCCCAAAACCCAACCAAAAGTTGAAGGTATCCCCTTACTCCATAGACAAAGCCATTCCAGATTTCAAGATAATTTAAAAAAATCTAACTGGTAGACTAAATTTCTTGAGGGAAGAAAAATCTCATTCTTATGTTTGTATCTTCATCATCTAGCACAGAATCAGACAGACTACTGATTTAAATATCTGTCATTTTAAAAAGTGTGGTAATAAGCTATAGGAAAGTTTTTAAAAATCTTATTTCTAAGCAAATTATTAGAGAAAAGAGAATCATCCTCAATAAAATCAACTAAAAATAAATAGGAATGCTCTAAACTTCAGTTTCTTCATCTTAAAAAAAAAGAGGATTGAAATAGAATCTGGCTGGTGCCTGTGGTCACAAAACAAGTCTCAAAAACAGTATTTGAACCCAAGTCTAAACTAGTCATTAAAAATGCATACTTCACAGTCAGTCACACTAAAGTAGCAAATTAAAAATCAGACATATTGGGTCAGGCCATATTGATATGAATAAATTAAGAAAAATGTAAGGTTTTCATTGAGTGTTTTATCTTTAGTGAGTGGAAATTGGATTAGTTAAATAGTCGATGAGATAATCAATAGGAAAAAAGTGCTCAAAGACTGAGAAAGTAAGAGGCATAAGAATTTGGAACACAAAATATTAACTTCAAGAAAAATATACAGCTTAATAAAAAGTTCTACCATGAATAGCATTCATTTTTACTACAGACCATGTTAACTAATTAAGGCTGTTTCTGACTTTCAAATGTTGATAGTTACAGATCATTCTAGGCTATGTTTCTAATCATTATTGCCCTCTGAGTCACATGTGGCATCTTAACATCCCAAACTCCCCAGGGCTCCTCAGTGCCCAAAACTAGGACCATTAATCCATAAGACTGAGAACAAAACTTTTCAATATAGAGCATATAGAAGAACACAAGAATGACCTGGTAAGCAGGTATATTAAGGCAAATGGCCTGTATATTAAGGCAAATTCTGACCAGAAAAGAAGAGCAAGTTCAAACACTATCCGTTCAATGCTTCAGTTCCCAAGATTAAATATTTAAGTTTTGTTTCAGCCTTCCTCAGAATTGCCATTCAGAGAATCTCACTATGATGGTGTCGGAAGAGATGTTAAAAGATCCATATTCAAGCTTTGATTGAGCTGGATTCCCTAAAGAAATATCAGCCTTTTGAAATTCAAAGATATCTGTGAAAAGCCAGTAGTTTTATTTATTAATAATGACTAATGATCGATGATCACAGAAGAGCACAGCAAGAAAGTTAACAATAATTACTCCCACTTCTATTATAATAATAATAGTAATAATAACCTAGCATTTTTATAGCTCCCACTATGTGCCAGAAATAGGGCTAAACACTTTACAAATATAATTTCATTTGATCCTCACAATAACTGAAAGGAAGATGTTATTATTCCTCCCATTCTACAGATGGGAAACTGAGGCAGACTGAAGTAAAACTTGCCCAGGATCACATAGCTAATAAGTGTCTAAGACAGCATTTGAATTCAAGGTTTCTTGACTCCAGGTCCAGTGTTCTACCTACTCAACCATCTAGCTGCCCCCAATTATATCACCCCAAACTGATAACATATCCCCTTTTCTCATTTGATCTTACCAAAACAAACAGGAAATGTCATATGTTATTTCTTTGGAATAGGGAATTCATAGATAAGGGTGCTTTTTCTAAAATTCATATTAGCACCATCTTTACAATTTGTAGTCTTAGAGAGCTAGCCAGAGTAAATGAGATTAGGTGATTTGCCTAGGGTCTCTGCCAGGACATGGCAGAGATAAAATTTGACCCTGAATCTTATTGTCTGCAAGATCACCTCTTCATTCCCTCTGTCATACTGTCCTATGCATATAGTAAAAGTGATTACTCTTACAATTTATGAATAAATTAATGGAAGCACTGAAAGGCTGAGACATGTCATAGGAATTAGAAACTCCTTCAGAAGAAAAATTGTTTCATTCTTTGCACCCCTAGACCTAGCATCATGTCTAGCACATGGTAAACTAATAAATGTTTGCTAATTGATTACTCATGGTCACAATGCCCTCACATAATTGAGAATCAAATTCAAGACTTTGGAGTCTTGGGTCCAGAACTCTGGCCTCTATACCCATATTACTTTTCTAAAATGAAGTATATACGAGGGATGATGGTAGCTGGCATGAATATAGGGTTTTAAAGTTTGAAAAATCACTTTAAATATATCAGCATATCTAATCATAAATCAATCCTATTGGGGCTATTTTAAATCCTATTTTAAATGTAGATTAGGAATAAAATAACTTGTCTATGGCCACATAGCTAGTGTCAAGGTAGATTTTGAACCCAGACTTCTCATGACTATAAATCTATCATCCTGATCACTATACTACATTGCCTCTCTTGAAGTGTAAGAAGACAAATTATTTGGAAAATTGTTTTTCAGGCTTCTGACAATAATCCCCCCACAGTCTGTCTTTTTCCATAGAATGTGAGAACATAGGTCTTATAAATCCTACGCTTTCTACTACTTGACATTTACACAGTTTTCTTTAACATTTGCAGAATACTTGATACACAATCCCTTACCTCATTTGGCCCTGAATTAATTGCTATTTTATACCCATTTTACAGATAACATTCAGACTCAGAAAGGTTACCTAAATCTTATATACCACCAGGACGCTCTAAAAGCAGGCTTCCAAAGCCCATGTCTCCCAAGTCAGGTGTTAGAGCCACCCTACTCCTCTCTAGTCCCCTGTGACATGCTTTCTCTTCCATCTGTAACAATTCTAAAAGATGGTTGGTCCTACAACCGTTGGCAGATCTGCATTTAAAGCAATGATGTAGGGCTGTTTAAGAAAAACCTCTGAGACCAGAGATTTAAAGGCATAAAGTCATTAGAGCAAATAAATCCTATCTCCAGCTAAAGTCTCTGTGGACCCAGAAGGTTCTTTCCTTATTTCTGATCCTTCAGAAATATGTACAACACATACATGCATATGCATGCTTGCAAAGAGAATTAGAATTGGTCTGAACAAAAGCAGTTCTATTTTGCCTAACATTTTTTAACTCTATAGTTAATGTAAAGATATCTTTCAATGCTCATTTTTGTAAGATTTTGAGTTTCAAATTTTGTTTCTCCTTCTCTCCCTCACTTCCCCCCTCTCCAAGACAGCAAGCAATATAAATTATGCATATACAATCATTTTAAACATATTTTCATATTAATCATGTTGCAAAAGAAAAATAAAAAATACAAACAATTTTTTTAAAAAAGATGAAAATAGAATGCTCCAATCTACATTCAGTCTCCATAGTTCTCTCTCTGGATGCCAATCTGCCCAACATTCTCTTATTCTAATCTGAATTTCATTTATCTTTGAACATCAGAAAACGTTCTGGACAAAAGATGTGCTTGCCTTAGAGTCAAGACAAGTTCAACGTTACAGGAAATTATCAGCAAGAAAATTACTAAGGAAGAAGAATGGTGTTATTTAAAGATCTTAAGGCTGGTATGAGAAGAAACTAATTAAATGATTCCAATTTTCTGTGCAAACAAAATCAACTGAATGTTAGAGAAATGTGAAGAAGAAGAAAAAAACCACAAAACTTTCTGGCTTCCAAAAAACATCAGGATATGTTTGGCATTTCTTTTTTAAGACTTTCTAGAGACAGCCCAAAAAACCCGAAACACACAATTTCTTATTCATCTTCCAAAGACGAGAACTGAACTGAAAGGGGAATAAGATTATTTGCCCAATTGGCGCTCTCTGTAGCATCATGGAATATTAAGCCATAAAGTGAAAACCACCATTGCCTCTAATAGTTGACTATATATCTATCAATCAATAGCTCATGTTAAGGCTAAAAGCAAGTTGCGCAAGGCTTCATTTTACAATCTTCTGTAGACATGTCAGGGAATTCTTTCCCACTTGTTGAGACCTGTAGCAAATTCAGTCAGACTGGTGAAAAGCATTGGTCATCAGATGTTTCCGCATCTTCAATTGCCAAAGACCTCACTGGAGCCCTGTGAGGACATGATTACTCCAAGGTTGTTTAGCCAGGCTAGCTTTGCTTGCATCCGGTTGCAATGCCATCAAGGGACTCCCACAGCATTATACAGGATGTGAAGCAGGCTCAGAACACAGCTTTTCATTATTCAGAATGTGCTTGGGAATAAAGAGATGGCTCATTTTCGTGGTTTCAGAGGACTTGTTTGCTCCCTGGCTCCTTCCTTTCCCAAAATAATGGGAGGGAATTGGCCGGACCTCATGGCTGTAGAAACTGCCTGCCCTAACCAGATCATCAGCATGCAAAAATGTTGGCCCCCACAGATCAGCCTTACATTCCCCCTATAGGCCTCCATCCAGAAACTGTGGAATGAGGAGAGGCTGAGATGAAGTTAGCTATTTATGGAATCTATACATAATTCATTCTGTAGAGCCTGAAGAGAAAGAAAGGGAACCTGGTTTCTAAACAGAAGGAAGCTTACAAGCTCACCACAATTTCTAATGGACTGAAAACAATGCAAAGTGGTCATCAATACTGTAGGAAGAGTAGGGCTTTTTGGTTTCCTAGAGAAAAAAGGGGATATAGGTACTGAACAATATGGAAAAAGACCTCTCCCAATTTTTTCCAAGACACTCAAAGGACAAGGGGAGAAGAGATACAGTGACCTAACCTAGACAGCCAGATGGCACAATGGAGAGAGGGCCTGATTGGAGTTAGAAAGACCCAAAATCTAATTCTGTCATAAATACCAGCTAGATGACTTTGGTTAAATAATAGCCTCTATCTCACAGGTTTGTTGTGAGGATCAAATTATTTAACATATGCAAAGTATTGTGCAAATCTTCAAGTGCTACATAAAAGTTAACTATTATTATTAGTTATTATTAGCTTATGGCATAGGGACTTCTGCTTGAGTATAAAGGAGAACTAGATAATGGGAATATGGCTCATAAATCAGATAAAGTCAACTTACACAAAATAGTGGTAGTGAGAAAAATGTGACCTAAGGACAAGCACAAAGATCTGCAGAACCTTGGAGGCATCTCTATGGTCCCACCTGGCCTGGGTTCATTCATCATTCTCCTTTTAAGTCATTGTGGTGAACTTGGATAGTTCATTGGAAGCATGAGTTGATTCAAAATCATGGTGAACCAATACTGTCCCATCAGTGCCACACAGCACATAATCAGAGCTGGAGGGTTAAGTTATAGTGAAACCATTTATTTCAAATGTAATCTCTAAAAGTAATCTCCAAGCTTACAATGGTGGCTGACATTATTCCCCAGAAAATGAATCCTGGCAGTAGCCAGACATAGGACAGAAATCTTCCAAGTTACTCATTTATTTGTCATAGTCCCTCTAACCCTAAACTCCCTTGGGCCATTGAATAGAACCTTCATTTCTGAAAAGAAAACAAATAGTTCTTAAAAGATGTATATAATAAGGAACAACTACAATATTACATAAATTGTTAACAAAAATCAAGAAGGAAAGCTTCCTATCACACTCTTTGTAATAAATATGGTCCTGATGTCTGAACCAAAAAGATCAAGCAGAGAAAGTCTTATATAAGTACTTAACAGAATTCTAAACCAAGCGAAAGAGGGAGATGTGATTTCCTTAAATGATGCTTAGGAAACTTCATCTAACTAGAAATTAAATAGTTATGAATTCCAAAGTGGATTCAAAAGATGTGATTGTTTTATTAAATGAATTTTATTTATATATGCTCACTTACCTTCTTTTCATTTCAGTGTTCAATAAATACTTACTCATTTACAAGTCCTTTATCTACATATATCAGATGTAACTGATACAAGTGCAGAGGATGAGCAGAAGATGTACCACTGATAAGTGTCACTGATAAAAACACTTGCTGGGGGCAACTAGGTGGCAAAGTGGATAAAGCACCAGCCCTGAAGTCAGGAGACCCTGAGTTTAAATGTGGCCTCAGAAGCTTAATATTTCCTAGCTGTGTGACCCTGGACAAGTCACTTAACCCCAATTGCCTCAATACAAAAAAAAAAGAAAAGAAAAAGAAAAAAGTACTCACTGACTTTTCCTTTATAATTGATAGGCCCACAAATTTGAATGTTAGAAGATTTTAGAAATCCAATATCCTAACCTCCTTGTCCCCCAGAATTGTGAGAGATGAGACTATGATCTGTAGCCTACTCCCTATGCATAGCTGTACCCCAGGTTTTTGTTCCTAGCTCTCTCCTCTTCTCTTTCACTTGGTAGTAGCCTCAGCTCCCATAGCTTCTCCTATCATCTATACAGACAACTATTAAATCTAGACATCCAATTCTTATCTCTCTTTCCAGAACTTTAGCCTCACATCTTCAGCTGATTGCTGAATATCTTTACCTAAATGTCCCAGAAGCACTTAAAATTCAACATATCCAAACTAGAATTTGTTGTCTTTTTTCCTAAATCCCCCTCCTCATAACTACCCAATTTCTTTCAAGAGAACCATTATTCTTCCAGTCACCAAGGCTCACAACTTCAGAGCTCTCCTCATATCTCCATTCTTAAACTCCCTCAACCAATCAAATGCCAAATCTTATTTTTTCCACTTCTTTAGCATCTCTCAATCCATCCCCTTATTTATACTCACATCTTGACCACTCTGATTTAGTCCCTGATTACCTCTCCTCTAGATTATTTCAAGAGCCTCCTAATCAGTGTTCCTCCATTCTCACTCCCCTCTCCAGCTACACAGCTATCAGACTGCCATCCACGAGAAACTTAAATTTGAAACTCTTTGTGATCGTAAATCACTTAACTGAACCTCAGTTTCTTTATTAGTAAAATAACGAGGTTCTTTGAAGCTTTAAATCAATTATCCTTAACATGATTTTCTAACCATGTCACCATCCTGCTCAGAAATCTCAAGTGGTTCCCAATGCCTTTAAGATAAAATACAGCCTCTTTTTCTAATAGTCATTTTGTTTTTACTTATTTGTGCACATATCATATCCCTCTGATAGAATGTAAATTCCTTGAGGACAAGGATTGTCACTTTCATATTTGCATACATAGCACATGGATGTGTCTGACATCTTACAGGCTTTTAATAAAAATTTGTTGATTGATTGTTCATGGTCACACAAGTAGCATCAGAGCTGATATTTAATCCCAGATCTCTGATCCTAAAATGGGAACTTTTTTCATTGCATAATACTGACTTCATGTATTCATTATATTAATTTAACCAACATGGGGTACAGCCCTCATCCAGTTCCTTCTCTCACATCAACTTGGCATAAAGTTGCTCCTGGTTTCTTTGAGGTCCTATCAAGATGCAGATTGCAGTTTTGGTAACAGTGCAGTTGTTGCTGTCTGAATGGGAAGAAGTTTCTCAGTAGATCAGTCATTAGGCAATGATTTTTTTAGTTCTATCAACTCACAAAGTCTATGTTTAATAAATCCTTGCTATATGAATGAACAAGTAGATAGGTTAACTAATTATTTCATCCCCAAAGGAAGAAAAGAGGTGATCCATGAATTTAGATAAGCACAGCTAAAATCTGGCTGTAAAAGGTCAATAGAAAAACTGAGTATTTCTTTTGCAGAACTATCTCCCACAGAAATGTTGATATTGAACCTTTCCACTTGGATAAGATGTTCAAATTTTACCATTTAAGCTATCCATATGTATAGAATCCATAACCACAGAACATAGGTCAATTATCTGGACAAAAGTAGGAGAGAAATAAGAAGCATTTCTTCTGCCTCTCTTCCTCTGAGAGCCTCATTTGACTGAAAGATATTGCTAGCAAGGGGATGGAAAACACACCTCTCAAATGAACTCTACAAAACTGACCTTTGGGGGAAGTTAACTATCACAGAATTTTAGAGAGGAAGAGATCTCAGAGAATGCCCTCTTACAAAATCCTTGATGCATGGGATCATCCAGCCCACACCTAAAGTCCTCCAATTATAAAGAGCTCATCACACCCTAAAGCAATCCGTCCACTTTTGGACAGCTCTAATTTAGGAATTTTATTCTTCTATCAGGCCATAATTTATCACTCTGAAACTTCCACATATTGCTAATACCTTTGCCTTCTAAAATTAAATGGAACAAGTCAAATCTCCTGTCTGTAGGAGAATTTTTTTTAAATACTTGAAAACAATAATGATATTCCACCATCACTACTTTTGAAAAGTAGCTTTTCCCAATCCTTCTTATCCTTAGTCCCTTCCCTCTTAGATTATCTCAAATTTAGCCCATCTCTATCTTTTATGTGTATACTGTGAATTGTGAGTTCCTTGAGAATAGAAACTAATTTTGCCTGTCTTTGTATTTCCAACATTTAGCATAGTGCTCAACATTATAATAAATGTTAAGTGATGACTACCCCAAATCTTCTCTTTTCTAAACTAACCAGTCCCTGGATCTTCAGGGCATCTTTTTATCAAATGGTCTCTACTCCACTTAACACCTCAGACACACTTCTCTGGATGTGTTCTAACAGTTTGATAATATCTTTATATGTTCATGCTCTGGCCACAAAGGTGTCTGGCTTATTTTTCTTTAATGAAAGCTAAGTTTATAGCTTTATTATATAAAATATAAATATATATTTTATATAAAATATAGCTTTAATAATAACTTCTCAATTTAAGAAAGTCCCTGTGTCCCTCTACATTAACATTGTTTCCCAAAGATAGAACTACATTTGCAGTAAGCTAACTGTATAGATATGTATACATGTATTGTAGTTGTCATATAATTTATCCTATCTAGCATGTATTAGATTACCTGTCATCTAGGGGTGGGGGGTGGGGGTAAGGAAAGGAAAAGCTTGGGAAAAAAATTTTTTTTTGCAAAGGTCAATGTTGAAAGGTCACTCATATGTTTTGTAAATAAAAAGCTTTATAAAAAAAAAGATAGAACCACATGCATTTCTAGTCCCAAATGCAAAAATTCTATCAGTTGCTTTCTATGATTTAAGAATTTAGAAGCTTACTGCATAAATACAGTGGCACATAGTAAATATATCCATGGATGTAATAATAAATTTATTAATGTAATAACAGCACATATTTATCCTTTTTACACACACAAGCATATTTACAATAATCTGGCGATTTCTAGGAAAAACCATCCAGCAAATCCAATTCCCAAGTCTTGTCATCTGTATCCTGGAACACTGGGATATGCATGTTTGCATTTTTACAAACAAACTCTTTTTCATCATTCTTTGTCACTTTCCTAACAAGGGTGCCTCAATAGAATCTTATTGTCAGCTATTCCTTCCTTACAATAAACTATGAAGAGGCATTCTGACATGATTATTGTCCTTAACTTAGCTTTTCTAATTCTCTCACTCCACAGTACTGATCCTTTCTGTGATACACAGGGCAGGACAACATTTGATCTTGATAATATTCATGGCAAATGATCATTCCCTCCCCATCACCACCACTACCACTGCCACTGCGCTCTTCTTATTTATCAGTTCCCAGGAGAATCACAAATTATAAATGGACTTCTTCTTTAGGCAGAACACACACTGAAAAGCATGGTGCTTCAGAATCTCTAACTTTACAACAGCTACTCACTCCAAGAGGCACATGCAATGAGACAGATGGCAATCTCACCTTCAAGAAGGCTTCAAGTGGTTTACTGGGAATATTCTGCAATGGAACACCCATACATACATAAACACAAGGATACCAAAAGACAACTATAGAGTGGTCATTCAATGCCAAGTTACAAATTAACTTCATCACTGGGATTTCTTTAAACTTTCCCAGTTAAGGACCTGGAGTACTTTACAAGAAAGCTGTTATGGTTTCTGAATGTTCAGAACTGAATGTAAGCCAACTTTGCTTTACATAGGTCTCCTAATGGAAATACACTAACTCTCACTGGTGCCAAAAAGGGAATGTACATGCAAAGGCAGACATACAAGCCCTAAAGCAAAACCCCAGAACCCAAAGTAATCAATGACTCATAATTGATAATAGTCTCTGAAAAGAAAAATCAACATCAGCTGACCCTTTCATCATGGACAAAGGAGAAATTCACTTTGCAAGTATTCAGACATGGGGTGTTGGGTTCCCAGCATCAAAATATGCAGAAATATTCAATTACATAGGTCAGTGTGACCAATCCACTCAGAACTGCTGTAATCTTCAAAAGTTTTCAGTGACTCTCTTGTACTTGGTGGCAAAAAGTGAGTCAAAGATACTCTTAATAAAGTGTCAAATGTTAAAACAAACTGCATGAGTTCAGGAGCTTCTAGTTCAAATTAATTGGTGCCTCCAAGTTGGAATGCCCTGTAAAAAGCTGGGCTCTCAGGTGAACTAAAGGTAAAATAAAGCAAAATCCCAGAAATAATAAAAGCTCCAAGAGATCTAGAACATTTTGGTTGGTTTTCTCCCCCTATTTTCATCAGTAATATGATATCACTCTCCCCCAGGTTATATAGACATTACACAATGCCTAGCACTATGTAATATTTACTCACTTTCAAATAACACCTCTCTCACCAAGAGGGCAACAAAGGAGAAAAGAAAAAAAAGGGGAGGTAGGGGGAGGGAAAGACCAACAGATTCTGTGTACAAGCCACCCTAGAGACACCATCAGGGAACAAGAGTTTAGATAAAAGATTAATTTAACATGGAATGATTTACTTCCATATCTAAACATCAGAGAGAAAAATTTGAATTTTTGAATTATTAAAAATTTGAATTATTTGAATAGCAAAGAAGTTACATATCCTTACAAGACTATAAAGTAGATGGAGTGACATGATGCTTATCAGAAACTGCTTCAAAGAATTCTAAACTAAAACTAATAAGCATGCTAAATTTAGGCTTGGGAAAAGAAGGATTTCCTTAGAATCTAGCTACAACTGAGAGGCTATTTCTTTTCCTGCTACGGAAGATGCATGAATTCCAAATCTATCGTCTTTATCCAATTTTTCCTGCCTTGTAAAATTAATAGCACCTTACCAGGTTAGTCCTTCTCAGTCTCTTTTGACCAAATTTGCAACAGAGGGTGTTTTTGCTACCTGACCAGTAAATTTAGCAAACTTGCCTCCAGAGGGCTCCCCATTGCCTTGCCATAGTGCCTTGGGCCCAACATAGAACACAAGTATTTGCTATAAAATAAAGCCATGACAAAGGCAACGAGAGAGGATGATGAAGATGACACAAAGAGTGAACTTCTAGAAAGTCATAATTTCTAGTAGAGATGGGCCCAGGGGAAGACAAGTTCTGTGTCACACATGGGGAACTATAAAGAGGGGCCCTTTTTAACATGACCTTTTTATGAATGCACATAATTTTCATGCTGGAGAATCTTATTCTCTCTAGCCCCTAAGGATTGATTTTGTGATAAGTCAGGTTGAATATTTTGCACAGAAAGGCTCCAGGGGACAGTAGTACAGAGAAGATGAACATTTCAAAGTTTGCTTAAAGTAAGCCAGAAAAGCCTCATACCAGCTCTGTATGAAGAGAAGGAAGAATCCTATATATATATATATACTGTAATAAAGACCAACAAAGTTGGGGAGGAAAGAAAAATATTAAAAACTAAACTTTTCTATATCCTTCATTGTCAGAATACATTGCAGTAGTTTTTCAAAGCCTGAGATCCACAGGACCACAATTTTAATCTTCTTCCTGATGGGAAAAATCAACCAGATTACTGCACAAAGCCAGGCCTTCCTGGGATCACTAAATTCCAATGTGGAAATTGTTTGAATTTTCATTCTGGTGAATTTGCTATCAAATTAAAACCATTCTGCTTTCCTTTCTACGAATCCTCAGAGATGTCACGTCTAGCTAGGGAAGGGCAAGTAAGAATGGAACTGTGTTCAAACCAAAAACACTCTGCAAGAAGCACACTCCTATATTTGTCTTGTTTCCATCCAATACATACTTCTGTTTTATTACAGCTCTCCTCTTCCACCTCCCAGTGGGCAAAAAAAGATAGATCTTTTTCTTTTCCCTCTTCCACTAAACTCTTCACAAAACCACCCCCTCTTTACAGTAGCCCCACCTTCAATATATTGCCTAAGTGAAAAGTCTCTCCTGGCTGTTGTTCCTCTGGCCCAGGGTTTGTACTCTGTTCTACTTCCTCTTGCAGGAGGAAGGCCCACATAAGGCAAAGGCTCCAGTTTAAAACTACAGGAGAGTTACTTCTATTATATGCTTTCTTGAAATGGAAATTCATTGTTATATGTTTTGAATCTTTTCTTATGTTTTGCTGGGCACATGACAATGTTTTGGGGATTTTTAAATTATTTTCTTTTTCTGTCTTTTTCTATTCTTTTTTTTCTTATTTTGTATTCAATTCAATAAAAAGTTTTAAAAAGGAGAGTTAAACCGATATGATAATAGGTAGATAGGAAGCCATAATATACTACAGGAACCCAATGGTTATTTATTTGGCCTGACCACAAAGGAAATCCTACTATTCCTAGACTTTGCAAATTAGTCCTTTCTGTTGTACTCTATGTTTCTGATATTTCTCTCTCTGAACAGCAATGCCCCAGCATTCTGCCTACCTTACACTTCCTCAAATATACTTGAAACTAGCAGCCCCTACCCACTGATATAGGCTGCAAGTGAAAGCTGAAGGA
>JAJPUD010000471.1:425777-470693 GCA_023553655.1 Myrmecobius fasciatus | reverse complement strand
ATCAATCCACTTCTGAGAAATGCATAATGTAATTAGTTGCCTCTCTATTTGATCCACAAAAAACTAAGATCTCTGAAGAGAGTGATTCTGCCACAAAGTTATACATTGGACTAAAGGATACTTTGAACTCTCAGTAAATACTTGTTGGGTTGATTAGCATTCTAACCATTTTAACTTTTATTCGATCCACCAGACAGTTAAAAATTATCTCCCTTATCTCTTCATGCCCCTTTCTTATGTTCATCATAATCATGCTCTTAACAGCTTCTCAAATTAAAGGTAACATCTTACTTTATATATATATATGTATATATATATATATATATATACATATATATATATATAAAATCTTTTATCTCACTATATTCTCTCAAAAAAACAAGTGAATATGTTATCTCATCAATTCTGGAGTTTTCTCTAGGGATGAAGACTACAACCTATCCAATCCTGCCCTTCTTGTTCAAATGATACCTCCCAAAAGTCTGCCGTGCATTCCACACTACATGATGTAGGGCTATCTCAGTTTCTTCTAACTCACTCCAAAAGAATAAATAAAATGAGGTAGGTAGAACATGCAATATTATCTGCATTTCCAATTAACAGCATTAAAAAACCCACCTAGTATGTGCCAGGTGCTGATAGTTGAGGAAGACAAGGGAAAGAGGTTAATTGAACATGGTAGCTGTTTAATAAATGCCTGTTGAATTGAACTGATTAGTTTAGGGTCAATGGCAGACCAGTGGCCGGGTTGGGATTAGAACCTAATTATTCTAACTTTCATCCCTAGGCCCTTGCCACTAATATATACCAGATGATTCTTGTTTGTGACTATTGCTAATAATTACAAGCCAATTTCTTTAGCAATTTGAAATTTACACAGTGTTTTCCACACAACAGTTCTATGAGGTAGGCTGTGAATTTTTTATCCCTTTTTACAGGTGAGATAATTGAGTTTCAGGGAGGGTAAGTGATTTGCCCAAGGCCATAGCTAGCAAGTGTTAGGGCTGTAATCAAATCCAGGTCATCTGATTTTAAGACCAGGGTTCTGAATGAGTTTAGCTAATACTGTCTTCATGACTAAAGTATATATGGGGAGGGAGAGTAGGAAGGAAGGAAACATATATGGTTTTCTGCAAGAATCCAAAAAAAAAGAAAGATGAATTAATTAAAACAATGTATGTTGTCTGTGATGGGGAAGGAAGCCTATAATGTGGAGAAGCAACTCAACAATTTAGAACACAGTGAAGATACAATTGAAGTTTTATTATCTGGTCAAATGAATCCCTAAAAATTACTCAATGTACAACATTTGCAAATAGGATTGATGCAACAGCTAGGTTGTGTTGGAGAAGAGAATAATGTCATGTTTTTGTTCTCTGTTCAGCATCTGGTACTTCAGTTATCCTTGGGAGATATTAAAGCCCAACCATGAGCCACAATATGAAAAAGGTTAGGAAAGGGAAAACAAACTTGAGACTTACCTTAGAAAAGAATTTGCAAGCCTCACTCCTTTCCTGCCCTATCCTTCAGTGAGATATCCCCAGATGAAGGTGTCCTGTGGACATGAGGTACTCAAATTAGTGACTGAAAAAATGATTTCAGATTAAAAGAATAGACACTCATCTGTCTGTGTTTGATAATTCCCTTAAACCCCAAAGTGATTTTAAAAAACTCTTATTTCTCATCTTTTAATCATAACATTTGTTCATTAAAATTCCAGGATTTTTTTAATTATTGCAAGTCTCCAGCGATGATGGATTAATTTATTTGTATAAATGTGACAATGTTCAAATTTATAGATTCCCAATACGAATCTTTATTCTGCTCAATGTTTCCTATCCAATGGCATTCTATCTTATATTTTCCTAATCTGTGTTTATGTTAGATCTTCCCTTCGCCTATCAAGTAAGTGCTAAATTATTTGAGGGCAGGAGGAACTATGTAGTTTTGGGTTTTGTTTTGTTTTTTAATCTTTGATTCCTCAATGCCAAGCAGAGTTTATTGGATATGTGAAAATGTACAAAGGAGCTGCGATTTTATGGATAAAGGAAACTCCTGATGTGGAGATTCCTTTCATCAATACAGATAAAATAATTAAGCCCTAGGGAATTGCTTGTAGCACAGAAAAGTTAAAGAGACTTGTTGAAGAAATGGGGTTGGGTCAGAGTGTCACACTGCTATGTGTCAAGTGGGATTTGAATCTAAATCATTGAGATTCCAAGCCTAGCATTAAATCCACTTTACTTCCATGTAGTTTTGGACATGGGAGGTAGTTAATTCATGAAATAGAAGGAGGAGACTCTAAGGTAAATACCAAAATTACTTGTTAAACCCATAAAGACATAATGATGACTAGAAGTGGTAGTATTAGCTTAAATTGACAAAGGTGACTACAGCATGTGACCCAAGGATGCAAACAGCAATACTTTTCCCTAGAGCAGTGGTTCTCAGATTTGTTTGACTTGAGGATACCTTTACTCTCTTAAAAATTACTGAGGACTCTCTTGAGCTTTTATGTGATTTATATCTATAAATATTTACTGTATTAGAAATTAAAAGATTTTATTACTATGGAAATAGTTTTGATTTTGTACATTTCCTGAATAGAAACACCCAGAGATCCTCAGACCTCATTTTGAGAACTGCTGCCCTATGAGGAAAAATTAGTGGCAGAAGATAGAAATTATAAAGAGACTGATTTTAGCCAAATGTAAGGAAAATCTTCTTCCCACTCAAAGTTGTCAAATAACACACCTAGTTGGGCTGCCCTGGAAGAGAGCAGGTTCATCTCTAAAGGTCTTCCAGCAAAAGCTGAATGCTCTAGAGTGGAATTTCATTTTATTGGGATGAGATAGACTAATATGGCTTCTGAAGTCCAGTCCAACTTGCAGATTCTTAGATGGCTAATGTTCAGGAAACTAAGACTAAGAAAGTAGATGTGTGCTGTAGGGAACTGTTAACATGACGTTTTTAAAAAGCTAATCTAATGATTAAAAAAAAAAAACAAGAGGTTATGGATAATACCTTTACTGGCAGGCCTAAAGAATTATCTCTTTATTCACCTCTTAGGAAAAAGAGTAAAGCAGAAAAGTAGATGAATGGTTAAAATGTTAATTCAGTTCAGAAGCAAAATAATGGGGAAGGGACAAAGGAAACAATAGAGTTATAGGAAGAGGAATCAAAAATAATCAGTGATCACTTATCTAGACCAAAGTTTCCTAAGCTGTGGTTTGAATCCTCATATGGGGATCACATAATTGAATGTGGAGGTTGTAAAACTATGATTTATTGTAAGTAAATATTTGATTTTTATGACTATTTTATATATTTATGTACCCAGAATCACATAAAAATTTCTCAGGTGAAAAAGGGTCATGAGTAAAAAGCTATCACATGCCTATGGCAATCAAAAATAAAGAGAGAAAGTGAAAGAGGAGCAAAAATCTGGTGGGGGGGTGACATAAAAAATGTTGGGAAATCATTTTCTGAAGCTTTACCATTGTGGGGAGAGAAACAAATAAAAACACCTAAGATGTGGATTCCAGGCATGAAAGAAGACTTCTAACCTAGGAACAGAAGTCACAAAGACAGTGAGATAAACATAGTTTGGATGATGCATTTTACAGTTACAGGAGGGATCAGGCAATAGTTCAGAATCATGAATCTACTTGTAGAATTATAGAATGTCAGATCTTAGAACATACTACATCCCACTATTAGAAAATACAGTCTGATGAGTGGAGAGGACTTTAATGATTGTCTAGTCCAACTCCCTTAATTTTTGAGATAAGGAAACTGACCCCCATAGAAGTTGGGACTTTTCTGGTTTGAAATCTATCACTAACTCTCAGGCAGATCTGGTTCCCCAGTCAAACCTTTTCCCAGTATATCTCACTGTTTTTACTTTTGTTCTCTGCTTCTCCTAGACTTCAGT
This sequence comes from Myrmecobius fasciatus, assembly GCA_023553655.1. Classification (NCBI taxonomy): domain Eukaryota; kingdom Metazoa; phylum Chordata; class Mammalia; order Dasyuromorphia; family Myrmecobiidae; genus Myrmecobius; species Myrmecobius fasciatus. The sequence goes on along the minus strand of JAJPUD010000471.1, from coordinate 466,759 downwards.
AGATGCTAATGCAAATGTTCTTTTGCATCTTTTTTTTTTTTTTTTCTCTCAGATCATCAGCTTCTTCAAATGAATGGCCGAGCACTTGGGAAGAAATTAGATAGGATTCAGTTCTAATCAACAACCATTTATCCAGTGCCTACTCAATGTAGCCTAATACTAAAGAGCAGAGTACAGTGCAGAGGATACTTATTGATTCCTTGATGGACCCAGAGATTTATTGAGCAGAATATAACCCCTTCCATTCTTTGAAGTTCTTGTTAGGTCTCTTTTCAAGACCCCATAGGGGCTTTTCTCAACTCACTGGAGAACCTTTTCTAGTCTTCACAATAATCTGTAGATTTCAAAATAGCATTCAAGCTGTCTATTGCATAATTCCTCACTCTCTCTACCTTACCAGCCCAATTTGTGTGGGGTGGAAGAGGGGGGAATGAAAGGGGGAAAGGGGGATGAGGGGAAAGTTGACACACAAAGCAATAAGGTAGCACACTATGGATAGAGCACCAGGTCTGGAATCAGGAAAACCTGAATTCAAATCTAGCCTCAGACATTTACAAGCTGTGTGACTCTGGACAAGTCACTTAACCTGTTTGCCTCAGTTTCCTTACATGTAAAATGGGGATAATGATAGCATCTCCTTCCCAAGGTTCTCATGAGACCAAAGAAGATAATTATGATGTACTTATCCCAGTACCTGACACATACTAACCATTATATAAAATTAACTATTAGAATGATTATTCTTTCAAGTCATATGTGTCCATGTTCATATCATTTCTTATATCTGACATCCTTGGTAGCTATTGTTCTTTGAGACACCCACCCTTTTTAGTTTTCTGAAATCATTTTCTTTCATTATATACAGCCATAGAGCATTACTGAAAGAATACTGATTTTTTTTTTAAAAAAAAGATATTTTCATGAATTGTGGGATTTCAAGAATATAATGGAGTATTATCATAGAGTAAGAAATAATGCATATGATGAATACAGGGAAGCATGGGAAACTCATATGAACTAATGAAAAGTGAAGTGATCAGAATCAGGAAAATACTTCTCATTCTGTTTCTCTCTCTCTTTCTCATTCTCTGTTTCTCTGTGTGTCTCTTTCTCCCCCCTTCTCTCTTTATATAACCATGTATATGTATGTATGTATATGTATACATAAACATATATGCACAGAGAGGACAATAATATAAAATAAAAATTGCCACAACAGAGATTGTTGAATTGAAAATTATGAAACTGATTGAAGAGATTGAAAATTATGAAATTATAATGATCAAATCTGATCCCAACATAGTGCTATTAGAAGACACTACCCCCTTCCTCCCATTTCTTGGCAGTACAGGGACCATGGGATAAAATATTGTATATGACATAAAGTTTTTATAAGTTAGCTATATTCATCTTTATTTTTCTTCCTTTTAAAAATTCTTTATTATAAATAATGGATTTTTGGAAGTGAATGGGGTGAAGGATACAATGAGGAATGGAGTTAATGTAAAAAATAAACACCAAAATCTTTTTTTTTTCAAATGGGTATCTTCCTGCAGCAACAAGTAACTGGAGATCACTGAAAATGATGGGCCTACTCCTGAATTTGATGAAGTCTCATCTCCTCTTATTCAATTGTGGTTTCAGATGCTTCTTCGATACCAATGTGAGAGTAAAAGTTGAAAAGAAATATATAATATCATACATTGTCATCCAAACACTGAAGATCTTCTAGAGGAGATTTTTACACACAAAGCAAATAGATTGTGCTACAAAACAGCAATCGGTTACTCTACAAGCACTATGTGCCAGGCACTGTGCTGGACACAAAATCAAAAATTCCACTGTTTTAGGAGCAGTTAGGTGGCACAGTGGATAAAGCACTGACCTTCAAATCAGATCTGAGTTCAAATCCAGCCTCAGAAAATACTAGCTGTGTGATATATATATATATATATATACACATATATATACATACATGTAAACATATATATGTTATGTAATCATATATAAGATAATACATGGTATTGTGGGAAGGAAGGCACTAGCAGTTGAGAGGAAAATCAGAAAACCTTGAGTTGAAGGAAGAAAGGGATTCTAATGGGAAAAAAAGGGGAAAGCAATCCAGGCATGGGCCGGGTCAACAGTACAGAAAGAAAAGAGATCTATGAATAATGAAAAGAAAGGCTAATTTGACTGGACAATTAAAATTGAGAAGCTAAATAATAGAAAAGAAGCTGGAAAGGTAGATTGTTTCAGTTGCCAAACAGAAGAGTTTGGTTTTTATCTAAGGGAAAATAGAAAGAACATTGATTTTTGATTAAGCATCCAAAAGTAGGCCAGAAGAAGCAGAGAACATATGTAGATACATTAGAAAGAGGCCTAGTTTGGGAACCAGATCTGACTGGCTTCCAGTTCTAACTGGCCCACCTAACTAGTGGGTAAATCACTTAGGCTCTGTATGGGACAGTTTCTTTATCTCAGCAAGGAAGCAGTTGCACTAAATGATCTTTAAAGCCCTTCCAATTATTAGGTCATATTTCTAAGATCATTCTGGTTTTGATTCACTATGTTCTGAGACATTCTATAATTCTGTGAGTAGGGCTATGATTCTGAATTATTACTTAACCCTTCCTGTGATTGTAGATGTCATTACCTAAAGAACATCAGTCTTGCTATCTTCTTGACCTCTGCCCCTGCTCTCAGTTTAGGAGCCTTCTTTCACAATACTAAACCACTAGATTTTGAGTAAGGGAATGTTAGTCTTATCTGTATTTAAGGAAAATCCTTTTGGCAGCTCTATGGAAGATGGATTGGTACATGTAAACCATCAAATACCTTAAAGCACAAAGATGTTTATAACAAATCTCACAAAGTGTGACTTTGAGCAAAATGATGCTCACATATCACTTTAAGGTTTACTAAATGTTTACCTTGAATCAATCCTGGGAGGTAGGTAGTGCAAAGATTATTAGCACCATTTTATTGATAACGAAACTAAGGTTCAGAAGGATTCCCATGTTCACACAGTTAGAGGTATCAGAACTTGGATAATGCAATAAGTATAATCGCCTGGGGGCAGCTAGATGGTTCAGTGGATAGAACTCAGGAAGACTTCAATTCAAATCCAGTCTCAGATACTTATTAGCTGTGTGAAGGTGGACAAATCACTTAATCTCCATTTGCCCCAGTACCCTGCAGAAGGAAATGGCAAAGTACTCCACCGACTTTGCCAGAAAAATCCCATGAAAAATATAGTCCTTGGGTTCACAAAGAAGCAGACACAATTGAACAACAAGAACATAATTAGTTTCCCCAAATATGGGGTAGAGGTGGATCCTTTGGGTCATCAAGAAGGGATAAGAGGAGAACATCTTTTTTTCCTTAAAGTCCCAGAGGTAAAATGGAACATACAGCTCCTATCTTGCTCTGTGATAAATCACAGAATCCAAAAGACAGAAACTTAGAAAAAAATAATATAAATTTTAAGAAAGAATCTTAGAGGTTATCCAGTCCTACTTCCTCCCCTGGAGCAAGCAGGTGGCACAGTAAATGAAGTGCCAGGCTTGGAATCCGAAAGACTCATCTTCCTAACTTCAAATCTGGCTTCAGACTCTTCCTAGCTGTGCAAACATGGACAAGTCACTTAACCCTGATTGCCTCAGTTTCCCCATCTGTAAAATGAACAAGAGAAGGAAACAACAAAGTATCTCTTGAAGAGATACTCCAGTATCTCTGCCAAGAAAAACCCACAGACAATATTGGCATGCTATAGTCCACAAGGGGTGGCAAGGAGTTGGACACAACTGAGAAACAACTGAACAACAAAATGACAAAAACAGTCTCACCTATCCAGGTATTCTTAAATTGGGCATCCTGAATTTTTTTTTCTTTATATCTACATATGATTTCAATTAAATTGGTTTTCCTGTAATCCTATATGTTTTATGCATCAAAAACATTATTCTAAGAAGAGGTCCACAAGGTTTGCTAAGAGTCCATGAGATATATATGTATTTTTTAAAAGATTAAGAATTCCTGCTCTACAATATCCAAAAGAGATAGTCACAAACTCTCTACTTGAACATTGCCAGTAATGGAAAAATTCCCTACCTGCTGAAGCAGTCCTTTCTGTTGGCCCATTTTAATCATTAGTAAAGTCTTTGAACCAAAATAGAATCCCCTATAACTTTAGTCATCATTCTCTTTTTTGGAGAAACATAAAACATGTCCTCTCTATTTCTCATGGGAGTCTTTCAAATGTTTGAAGATAGCAATTATGTCCTGCTTAAGTCATCCTTTTAGGAAGGACATTGACAAAGCCTTAATGTGTTCAAAGATGGTACAGAGTTGCAAATCTATACCTTAGATGGATTAGTATAGTACCTGGGGATGTTTTAGCTGACAGAAGTGTAAGGCTTATAGGATCCTAGACATAGAAAGGGTTTTGGAGTCTATCTACTGCTACATCTCTTATTTTATAGTCAAGGATACTAAGATTAAATGATGTTACCTAACATTTCATGAGTATTAAGTGGCAAAGCTGTGGTTAGAGCCCAGAACTTCCAAGTCCCAATCTAGTGCTTTTTCCAATATCCTACCCTGCCTTAAGATGGAAAATGAAATTTGGATTGGACATGTTAACTCTCATTTAAAACTTTATTTAACTCTATATAAAAATAAGGCATATAGAGTAAGGATTAGAATTGGCCCCAGAAGGAAGAAAGAGAAGAAAAGGTTGTAGAGTCAGATATATAATAATAACTAACACTAATATAGATCTTGGTTTAATGTAATGAAAAAATCCTCAGGATTATCTCAAAGTAGAAGAAATACTTTAGGGAAGCAATTCCTGATTGGAGGGGGATTCCTTTTATTGGTGGTCTTCAGTCAGCAATTACATCAGTCACTTGTTATAGAAGTTGTTGAGGGATTCTTGCTCCTGAGATCCTATTACTGGCTCTCCAGAATAAGTGCCATAAAGCAGCCTGGAAAGCAGCTGTCCTACAAATGCTATGTAGGGAGCTGATATCACAGTTTCAAATTTAGATTAGGTCACTGTCATAAGTACATTTTATTTATCATTCTCTCCAGCCCTCATTTGTGAAAAGTAGCAACAATACCACCTAGAGAAGTACTCTAATTAATGGAATAGGAATTAGAAAACCATGGTTTGTATTTGTGGTTCTGCTGCTTACTCATTATGTAGCTTTGGGCAAGTGCCTTCAGTTCTGTAGTAGGACAGCCCTACATGCTTCCCATAAAAGCCTTTTTTTGCCCCAGATCATCGACCTGGGAAACATTTATCTGCTGAGCTCGGTTTAAGCCAATGCCAAGGTTCCATTGTTAAAGTGCATTCTTGGTTCATCATAATCCATCCCACACACCGTTGGCTCCAAATAACCTAGGTGGCTAAGATCACCAATTGACATGCATGGATGTGAGACTGGGAGCTGGGGTTCCTAACTGAATTGAAAAATATTAATTCAATAGTATATTAGCTCCCATCCCCTTGGCTTCTAGTTTCATCAAATGTTAGTCTAGGCTCCCACTTCTTGGAGCCTTCACTTCCAGACCAGAAGGAAATTACAAGGTTAACTGTAAAACGATATTGTAGCTTGATCTTGTGAAGAAGAGAGCCATCAACACCCAGAGAGAGGACTGTGGGAACTGAGTGTGGATCACAACATAGCAATTTTTGTTGGGTTTTTTTTGTTGTTGTTTGCTTGAATTTTATTTCTAATTTTTTTTCTGGTTTGATTTGATTTTCTTGTGCAGCAAGATAATTGCATAAATATGTATGCAAATATTGGATTTAACATATATTTTTAAGATGTTTAACATATATTGGATTACCAGCCATCTAGGGGAGGGGTGGACTAAGGGAGGGGAAATTAGAACATAAGGTTTTGCAAGGGTTAATGTCGAAAAATTATCCACGCATATGTTTTGAAAATAAAAAGCTTTAATTAAAAAAAAAGAAAAACAATATTGTGGTTGCAGAGTAGACTTTCCCTATCAACACCAGTTTACAAATAACAGTATAGCTTAGCATAGCTAGCATAGATAGATAGCATCCATAAGGTACATCCACTCTGCTGTAGGGACAGTACTCTCTGGTTAACCCCATAACTATCCTCTATCCTAGAAGAATAAAGGAAAACCCTAGACTAACACTCACCTTGATAAAACTGGAAAACAAGAGTGTGAAGTTGCAATGCTACAAAAGTGACGTTTCTCAAGCAATTTCAGGACACTAAATCCCAAGGTCTCACTGAATCCTTGGCAGTTGGTACCCCTGGACAAGCAGGTTATTTAAGGCCCAATGACCCCTAGATGTTAGGCTAAGAAGCGGCTTAAACATATATTCTACATAGAATACAAAAATATTCTATATATAATATAGAAATCAACAACTATATGCAACTCTTCCCCCAGCCCCTCAGGTGGATGATCAAAGGCACAGGTGAGCCCTTGGGTGGGAAGTCATTGTGAGGGAAGGGGCCTCTCAGAGGAACTTGTAGGGGCTATCCTACATTCTTTTTGGTCTCCTCAGACCTGATGGAACCTCTTCCTGAGAGCTGAATCAGTCTTCTGCATATCTTTATACCACCCTTGTGTACATAAAGCAAAAATTAATCAAATGCTTAGGCTCCATGGATGCTTCATTGTCCCAGAATGGATCAGTCTAATTTTGACCTGAGATAGTGACAATCAACCACTACTCTTCACCTTTCTGGACCTTCCTTTTCTCAAAATGAAGATAATTATTCTGACACATCTTAAGGTTGAGAAATATGAATGAGAGACTATATAAAGTGTAGAACAGTGGACAGAGCCCTGTGATTAGAATCAGGAAGACCCGGATTAGAATTCTGCCTTACACACTTACTAGTTGTGTGAGCCTGTCCAAGACATTTAACTTCTCATTTTCTTAATTCATAAAAAAGGGTAATAATGTCACTTCACTCCCAGGGTTCAAATGAGATAACCTATGTAAACTGCTTTGAAGGTCTTAAAATAATGTATAAACATTTGTTATTATTATGTCTAGTACTTTGTAACTAAATGTATTATATAAATGTAAATTATTATTCTTATTATCAATACCATCTCCCTTCCACAGCTTCAGGGAAGGCAGTAACTCCAACTTGATGCCAAATGCACAGGCTATAAATGAAAAGAAATCAGTCCAAAAACTAGACCTTTCCAAATACCCAGATTCTTGTAGTTATATAAACAAGATGTCCACATTTTTTCCCTTGAATTTTTCCACTTACTCTGGCATGCTTTGCTCTGTATAGACAGCTAACAACATTTAGCAGATGCTAAGTGCTACACTGCTCTGTAATCTCATTACTATCAGATTATGAAAGTCTGGTGATTATAGATTCTGCTATGGGAGTGGAGTCCTGAGCCTTCGTTGTCAGTAAATAAGTTTGGAATTAAGCAGCATAGTATTTTTTCTTTTTCCCCCCCAGCATATACCCTAAGTCATCAATCAAAGCACTTGTTCCCAACCAATCTAATATGAAGTTGATTTCCCATTTAAAAGAAACTTTGCATAAATAAGATTTTGATAGGGCAATCTTATTTAAAAAGATTTCAGATACAGGTATAATTAAAATGTCGATTTTCTCTTGGATTAAAGCTTATACATTAATCAGAACACAGGAGCAAAATAAGAAGCTGCCTAATGATTCTCTCCTGCATGGGCATGTGCAAGGATCAAGATAGTGCTCTCAAATGGAAGACTTGTCTGGATATTTTGTAATTCATCTGGTCCTCCCTTGAAAAATGGGAGCCTTAAGTCCTTGAACTACATTGGTCAAAGATTATTGAATTCAAGATTTTAGATTTTCTGCCAACATTAGATGGGGACTCAAATAATGAATAACTGCATATATTTTGCATAAGCCTTTATTGGACCAGTTAGAGAACTCAGAGTTGATGTTAACTGTTTATTGCTATATTATATTATCTTTCCACTGAATTCTTCCACAGTATGCCTTGTATGGAGATAGACTAAGGTTCTTGAAGACTGTGCCAGGACAGAACAAGACTGGGCAGTCTTATCAAACTAGAAAGATTTGAAAAATGGATACAGTGAGGAACTATAGATCTATCATTAGAGTATCAGCCTAGCTAAGTTTGGAAACCCTCACCATTAGAGACTTGACCACCAGGTATTGAATTTTGCTAGCCATGATCACCCATGAAGATGATCTGCTAAAAAGAACCAAGACAACATAGTACACAGTAACAGCAATATTATGTGATAACCAACAGTGATAAACTTGGCTCTTCTTAGCAATGTGGTATTCAAGACAATTCCAATAGACTTAGGATGGAAAATGTCATTTGCCTCCAGAAAGAGAACTATGGAGATTTAATGTGAATCGAATCATAGTATTTTTATCTTTTTGTTTGTTTGTTTTTTCTTTCTTGTATTTTTCCCTTTTGGTCTGATTTTTATTATACAGCATGACAAATATGGAAATAGACTTACAAGAATTGTACGTGTTTAACCTATATCAGAATGCTTGCTGTCTTGGGAAGGGGAAACATAAAGGAGGGAGAGAGAAAAAAATTGAAACACAAAATTTTACAAAACAATGTTGAAAACTATGTGTATTTGGAAAGACAAAATATTATGGGGGGTGGGGAGAGATAATCTGCTAAAGAGCAAAGTGGCAGAAATCTACTTCAGTACAGGAAATGTCCTCATCAATGAAATAAACCAGTGATTAGGTGACCTTCTCAAGATCTCAGAGCTACCAAGTCCAATGCTCTTTGCAATCTAATGGTAATATGAGCATTACAGCAGGCTAAGAGAAATGGAAATGTTTTGTTTGGAGGCTGGCAGGGAACAGATGGAGTGGACTTACAGTAGTAAATGTGCTGCATTTATTTATAAGGGCCAAACAAGAAATACCACCGTGGTCCTCATCAACTGAAAGAAATTCAAGGGTTTTTATACTTTTTTCATATAAAAGAGACTGAAAACCGCTTTGCATGAAGAAAAGACCCGTGCCGCCATTCTACAAAGTAAATTGTAGTAATCACATCAATATCATGTTATGTAACTGCAGCATGAGACTGCTGACTATTTGATTGAAATATACTGGTACTAAAATGATTAAAAAGAAAAGCTCTCATCTTGATTTATGCCACAAAGAATCTATCACAAAGTCAGAAGCTTATTCAGCTCAAGTGGCACTTAGTACTGACATCACTAAATAAGCTCTTTGAACCACTGGTTTTTCTCTGATGCCCATAATACAAATAATAATAATATTCATTTAGAGGCTGTTTTCCCTCTCTGGAGCTTAACATACTTACAGAGTGGGATTTAACTCACTAGGACTAGAGATGTATGAGGTGGGTAAAGGGACAAGGAACTAGATCATTTTAATAATAGCTAACATTTATATAAAACTTTAAAAGTTGGCAAAGCACTTTACTACTATTATTGGGAAATCAACAATAATAATTTCCAGTTTAATAACAATAATAGTAATAATATCTGTTATTTATTTAGCACCTACTATGTGCCAGGAACTGGGTTATGCACTTTACAAATATCATCTTATTTGATTCTCACAACTCTAGGAAGCCAGTTCTATTATTACCTCTTTTTTGAAAATGAGACATAGAGAAGTTAAATGACTTGCTTAGCATCACACAGCTAGTGAATATAAGACTGGATTTGATCTCATATCTTCCTTACTTCAGTCTCAATGTACTTGGTATACTTTGTCACTCACCTGCTTTAACCAGATAAATTTCTACCCAAATAAATAAGTGATGATGATATGAGTATTAGCTCAGCTTCCTAATCTGTAAAAATGAAAAAGTTACATTAGAGCTTCCTGGAATTTCCTTCTAGCTCTGAAATTGTCTACCCCTAGGATTTCATCTCATACCAGAAAGATGTCATATTGAAATTATATCACATCTGGAAAAAAGTTATTTAAAAAAAAGTTTTTCTTCACCAAGGATGAAGACAATAAAGTTTAGGATAAGAATAGGAATAATGACAATAATAATCAATGATACCTTCACTTTTTCCCTAAAGTTTTTAGCCTGGACCTCCCCTCCCTCATCCCCAGTTTCTTCAACCCCAATTTCCAAAAAGCATTTAATTCAACAAACCCTTACTCAATTAAGAGAGTTGTAAAATTTAGAAAGATTCTCTTCATGGAGCTGATAGCTTAGTTGAGAATAACTAAGCTATCATCAATAAAGTAGCATTTATAAAGCTCTTATTATGTGCCAGGCTCTTTGCCAACCACTGGCAATAATAAGAAAGGCAAAAGACAAGTTCTGCCTTCATTGAGCTCACAATCTAATAGGGGAAGACAAGAAAAAAAAAGTTGAAAAGTCTACATTTATAAAGTGCCTTACAAAGTACTTTCTGCACAACCACAGTTGAGGTCCTATAGGTAAAGGGCAATTAGATAGCATTGGATTAAGTACAGCATCTAGAATCAAGAAGACACCTTCATAAAGTTCAAATCCAGCCTCAGACATAGTTGTGGGATCCTGGACAAGTCACCTGACTCTGTTTCCTCATCTGTAAAATGAGCTGGAGAAGGAAATGGCAAATTATGCCAGTATCTTTGCCAAGAAAACCCCAAATGGGATCACTCATGACTAGGACCACTCAACAAGAACAAGCTGATATAGTATTGTTCATATACCATGTCGTTCATATACCATAATTTATTCAGCCATTCTTCAAATAATGGGCATCCATCTGTTTCCAGTTCCCTGCCACCACAAAAAAGAGCTGCTACAAACATTCCTACACGTGTGGGATCCCTTCCCTTTTTACGATCTTCTTGGGATGCAGACTCATCAGAGACACTGCCAGAGCAAAGGGCATTCACAGCTCAACAGCCCTAGGGTACAACTCCAAATTGCTCTCCAGAATGTCTGGTTAGTTCACAGCTCCACCAACAATGCACCAGTGTCCCAGTTTTCCCACATCCCCCCCCCAACATCCATCCTTTTTTGTCATCTTTAGCCAATCCTAGAGGTGTGTAATGATACTCTAGAGACACCAAGACACTCTTTTTTAAGTTTAATCTGTATTATTGATACTTTCTCCATTACTTGAAGTCTAGAAAATCAACCAAAAATTAACTCAAGCCCATATCTATAGTGTTTGATGATTTCTGAGGTGTAAATGCTCACCATGAACATTGAACAATCAGCTCTCATGAGCTGGTTTGAACTAACTATTTCAATATCATTGTATCTATACCATACTGCACTCAATAAAGATGGTGTAGGCAGAGAAACCTGACTCAAGAGAGACTGGGTCAGGACCATATTCATACCATTAAAGATAGTATACAAATAAAAGTTGACTAAAATAATTTAATATTCCTGAAAATTACCAAAAATACATGAATTTTTTAGATTGTTTGAAATAATTTACTTGTATATCTAACAATAATATTAGCAATAATAGCAAAAGCATGTATATGTAATTTAAGGTTTTTAAAATGCTTTTTCAAAAATATTATTGCATTTGACCCTCACAATCACCCTGAAAAGTAGGTACTATTATTCTCCTCATCTTATAAATAGAAAATTGAGACAAACAGAGGTTAAGTGACTTGCCCAGAATCACACAATTAGTATCTGAGGTCAAATTAAATCTTGTATTCTTAACTTTAGGTCCAACATTCTATCCTGTACCACTTATTTGCCATCACATTAAAAAAAAAATTGGACCATAAATTGGGTGGCTATGGAAGAGAATGACTGTCAACAATGAAATAATTTCCTATGAGGTGAGGGGATCCTAACTGTAGGATTTCTAAGCATTGTCTCCCAATAGATTCAAAGCCTTATCTGGTAGAACATAAATCCAGTTAGCTAAGATGCCCTCCTCTCTGCCAGTTCCTGTGCCCGCTCCATGATTTTCCAGATTCCCAATACCACTTGGACTCATCACCACAAAGAACAAAAGGGTAGGCAGCAACAGCAGCTCTCCAGTTGAAGGGATTTTGGAAGAGAAGAACTGCATATGGACAAAGGTTGAAACATGTATGTGCCCAAGGATGAATTGGGTTTAGCAAGTTGAGACAACTTTGTTTAGCTTAACCTCCCATTATTTTCTGGGCACCAAACTATTTCATTCTGGAGCCCCGAGCTCAACTCTTACTAATCTCTTCTGTAATGATGCAGTTTCTTGGGTTTGCCCTTGCTTCTAACATATATATATATATGTACATATATATATATATATATGTATGTATATATATATATGTATGTATGTATATGTATATATATATAATATATGTAATATAATATATAACTCATCTTCCACATCCACTCCTTTCAACTCTGACATCTTTTTCATTTTGGGCTTTGACTCTTTAAGCCCATGATTCTGATTCCTACCCATTCAAGGACACCTAAAAGGGTTCTCATTCTCCTAGGAACACTGACAAGACCCAGTTTTCTGCTCCCAGACCCAGAGGAGCAGGAGCAGAAGGAAACATGTCATCTCACATAACCCACCATCAGGTACAAGTATGAAAACATGGTGGGCAATGAGATCGCCAACTTAAAATCCTTCTCAGGTCAAAGAGCAGTATTTGGATCAATCTAGCTTTCCACAGCAGGGACAAATGACCAGAAGAATTCAAAATTACTAGTTTTCCTGAGCTATAAGTGGCGTGGATGATGATAAGCCATCTCAAATGTGTGCATACAGCTATTCTTCTTCTCCCTGTGCTTATATATTAGATTTTTTTCTGTCCTAGAATTGTTTTTGCCTCTTAAGCAGCTCTACATGAAGGGGCTCTTTTCTGAATCACTTTGGAAGAAAAAGGCTATCTCCTGTGTTCAAATTTCCCCCCACCCTCTTCCTTTTTGGCTGTTGGTGAGGTCACAGCTTCTATTCCTTCCACTTTGTTACACTGTCATCCCTCTTCTCCTCTTAATAAACTTTCTCCATGTTTCCTTATTAAATGCAAGTCTCCACAGATTTGCCAACTTTTCTTAGTTGATAACATTCAGGAGCAATGGGGCACTGGTAAATGTTTAATAATGGGGCAGTCTCTCCCCCCCTTTAAATGTAATCATGGCACACTTTAAAATTTAATCTCTACATTATTGACATTTTATCCATCATTTTAATAATTCTAGACAATCAACAAAACAATAAGCCACACCCTAATGTACAGTATTTGTTAATTTCCAGGGTGTAAATGCTCACCCTGAAAATTTAAAAATCAGCTCTTACAAGCTAGTATGAACTGGTTCCAACTGGAATCATATTAGGCAAAATAGAACTGAGTCTCTATTGTCAATAGAAAAAGTGGTTGTCTAATGTTATTTGAGTGGTAAGGAATAGGCTTTATCTCAACATGTCTTTCTCAAGGAAGCCTGAAATCCTACCATTAGTGATTTATCTCTTTGGGTTAAATATCGACTATTTCCTTTGGTCATAGTTAAAAATGTGAATAAAACCATTAGAAAGAAACTTAAAGCACAGAACATTAAATATTAGAACTCAAAGAATCCTTAAAGATTATTCATTCTATTCCATTTATTTTCATTGGCACTTTATCATTCTTATAGAACTTTACAGTTTATAAAACACTTTCCTCCCAACAATGTTTTGAGCTAGGTAATGTAAATATTATTCCCATTTCACAGATGAGGCATGAAATGGCTTGATCAAATCATACATTTAGTTGGTGGCAGAAGCCAGTTTTAATAAAATCCAGTTTTCTTGTTTTCTAATGTGCCTTTTACTGCACCAACATATCTCTCCTGAGTTATTGAAAGAGATTCATAAAACCTTGATGGGAATTTTCTTATTGAGTTATTTTTCTCTATAACAGAAAAAGGAAACAGTACAAAAGCCCTTGGCACCTGAGGTTCCATGTCTAGTTAATAGTTGTTTATAAGCCAAAAATTATCCAGCTAAGGTAGAAATTTATATATGAGGAAAGGAGGAGGGATACATACCAAGCATTAGAACCAGAGATAGCAAGAAATACAGCAGTGGTCAGAGAACTGGCTTAGGATCAAACCAGGGATTCAGGAAAAATGGAGTCAGAGAGAATACCAAGAAAAAATGGTCATAAAAAATTATACATATATATATACACATATATATATAATGTATTGAGATATATGGATTGAGTCCAGTGACTAAAATGAGAAGTCCCAAGAATATAGTTTTGAGATGACCCACGGGGTATCAGGAATAATTAGAGAGCTATATAATAGCTATAGGGCCCCAGGCAAGGCATTTCTCCTCTCAAGGACTCCAGTCCCTCTTTTATATATAATAGAAAAGAGCAGATAGATAGTGCAGTGTATAGAGCACAGGCCCTGGAGTCAGAAGAACACATCAAACACACATAATAGGGAAGAGGGGAAAAATGGAGAATTTGGTCAAGAATTTACTGATCAACTGTCTCTCTCACCCCACCCTATCCCAGTCTACTTGATGTCCTCATAGAAAGTCAAATAATCAAAAAGGAGTTTTTAAGTGAAGTGTACAGAAGGATTTGTTATTTTTTATGGTGTCAAGAAAATGTCTGTAACAATTCCAGTTAGATTTAGGATGGAAAATGCCATCTGCAACCAGAAAGAGAACTATGGAAACTGAATGTGGATCAAAGCATGGTGTTTTCACCTTTTTTTGGTTTGGTTTGTTTGTTCACTTTTTATTTCTCATGGTTTTTTTTTTTTTGCTTTTGGTCTGATTTTTCTTGCACAAGATGGAAATATGTTTAAAAGTATTGTACATGCATAACCTATGTCATTGCTTGCTGTCTTGGGGAGAGAGAAAGTAAGAGAGGGAGGGAGAAGGTAAGAGAGGAAGGGAGAAAAATTTGGAACATAAAATCTTACAAAAATAAATTCTAAAAACTATCTTTACATATGTTTGGAAAAAATAAATACTATTGATAAGAAAAAAGATGTCAACAATCAAGCCTTATAGAATTAAAAAGTCCTCCTGGCATTGGATGCAACAGAAAGGAAAGGCTGAGGGCAAATTTCATCACATTCAGAACTTTGCAGAAGGTCGGGTCTGTAGCATAGAGTTCAAGCAGTGACTTCCTCTGTAAAACACAAGGAGAACATAACAAGCCAAATCAAATTGACAAATTGTTTTAAACATATACTGTGTTGGACACTGTGATTTGCCCTAGGAGAAAAACTGAATTGAGATAAAATACTACCTCTGCTCTCCAGAACTCAGTCTAGAAAGGCACTAAAGCAAAACACAGAAAGCTATAATACATATTTCATGGCAAGTTCATTACTGTTGTTCAGCAGTTCAGTCATGTCTAGTTGTTCATGACCCCATTTGAGGGTTTTCATAGCAGAGATACTGAAATGTTTTGCTGTTTCCTTTTCCAGTTTACTTTATAGATGAGGTAACTGAGGCAAACAGGTTTAAACTGAGTTGCCCAGAGACACACAGCTAGAAAGTGTCTGAAGCCAGATTTGAACTCCCTCTGTATCACTTAGCTACAACTGCTATTCTAACCCCATTCTTTCCACTCTTTTCCATCTTGAAATGGCAATTAACAAAGAAGGTTTCAAAAATCTAGATTAACTACTTCTAAGTTAATATCTTAAAACAGAAAGCTTGTAATCATGGCTTCCTCATATTTGGCTTACTAGATTTTGGGCTCAAGTTTTCTCAGAAGGGCTTTGAACTAATTGTACTAATTCAGTTTTGATGATGTAGAAAAATACAAGAAAGAAAACATGGTAAAGGACATGAAAGAGGACTTGATTAAGCTAGAAAAAATAAACCAACCCCCTTACCTGCTATGAAGTTTATCCTGGCACCAATTCCAAAGGTCTTTGAGTGAATAGTGTATAAATAAATGTATTACTTTGCATTTCTTTTCACTGCCTTAATCCAAGGATCTTAAATATGATCTACTTGACTGAGGGAGTGTCTACTGGGCCAAAAAAAAAAAGAATTTTTAAAAAATCTAAATCACAGAGCTGGATTCTAGCCCTGGCTCTACCATATTCTAGATATGACTGTGGATAAGTAACTTCACTTCTTTGAGACTCAATGTCCTCATTTGGAAAATGGGAATAATATCTGCCTGAAAGGATGGTTGTAGGGAATCAAATGAGACTGTATATATGAAAGTACTTCATGAACTCAAAAATATTATATTAATGCAAGTTATATTTTATTACATTAATTTATTGCATATATAACTATATTATTACATGCTGGATACATAGATATTGATCTATTGAATTAGATGATTGTAAGCTCCTTAAGGGCAGGAGCTGTTTTTGCCTTTCTTTCTATGCCACAGTGCTAATAAATTGTTTTTGTTCAATTGTGTCTGACTCTTTGGTTTTCTTGGCAAAGATACTAGAGAGGTTTGTCATTTCCTTCTCCAACCTCCTCTGGGAGGTTACCAATTATCCTGGCAAATGGATAATAAATACTTATCGACTCAGCTGACATGAAAGAAAAGGGAAAAACAAAATGAACACATTAAAATCAGGAAACTTCCCTAAAAGCTAGCTTCTATGAGATAGTCTGATCTTTTCCCAAAGCATCCGGTTGCCAGAGATGCCTGACATTTTACTTAGAATTTTTATCTCTTTTGAGTTAAGACAACATCTCATTTTTTAAATGAAAATAGCCTTAGGCATTTAAGCATTTGGTGGCCTTCAGTCATGGATAACAGAGAATGAATTAGCTATAACAACCTTATAGTTTGCTGACAGTAAAGAAAGAAGCACAGAACAGTGGGGGGGGGAGAACTGTCTCTAGAGTTAAAAGATCTGAATTAAAATCCCATCTCTGATTGTGTGTCTATGATCTCAGCAAGTCACTTGACATCCCTCAGTTTCCTTATTTGTTTTGTTTTGTTTTGTTTTGTTTTGTTTTTATAAAGCTTTTTATTTGCAAAACATATGAGTGACTTTTCAACATTGACCTTTGCAAAAAAAACTTTTTTTCCCAAGCTTTTCCTTTCCCTCCCCCCGCCCCCCACCCCTAGATGACAGGTAATCTAATACATGCTAGATAGGATAAATTATATGACAAATACAATACATGTATACATAGCTATACAGTTATCTTACTGCACAAGAAACATCAGATCTAGAAAGAGAAGAAGAAAAAAAAAACAACCTAAGAAGGGAAACAGAATGCATGGAAATATTCACAGAAAGCGTTAAAATGCTGTGTTGTGGTTCACTCTCAGTTCCCACAGGCCTCTCTCTGGATGTATATGACTATCTTCATCGCAGCACAACTGGTTTGAATCACATCATTGTTGAAGAGAACCATGTCCATCAAAATTGATCATCGTATAGTCTTGTTGCTGTGTATAATGTTCTCCTGGTTCTGCTGATTTCACTCAGCATCAGTTCATGCAAGTCTCTCCAATCCTCTCTGAAATCCTCCTGTTGGTCATTTCTTACAGAGCAATAATATTCCATAACATTCATATACCATAATTTATTCAGCCATTCTCCAATTGATGGGCATCTTTTCAATTTCCAGTTTCTTGCCACTACAAAAAGGGCTGCCACAAACATTTTTGCACATGTGGGTCCCTTTCCCTCCTTTAAAATCTCTTTGGGATATAGGCCCAGTAGAAACACTGCTGGGTCAAAGGGTATGCACTGTTTGATAACTTTTTGAGCATAGCTCCAAATTGCTCTCCAGAATGGTTGGATCCGTTCACAGTTCCACCAACAATGTATCAGTGTCCCAGTTTTCCCACATCCCCTCCAACATTCATCGTTATCTTTTCCTGTCATTTTAGCCAATCTGACAGGTGTGTAGTGGTATCTCAGAGTTGTCTTAATTTGCATTTCTCTGATCAATAGTGACTTGGAGCACCTTTTCATGTGACCGGAAATAGTTTCAATTTCTTCGTCTGAAAATTGTCTGTTCATATCTTTTGACCATTTGTCAATTGGAGAATGGCTTGAATTCTTATATATTTGAGTCAATTCTCTATATATTTTAGAAATGAGGCCTTTATCAGAACCTTTGGATGTAAAAATATTTTCCCAGTTTACTGCTACCCTTCTAATCTTGTCTGCATTCATTTTGTTTGTACAAAAACTTTTCAACTTGATATAGTCAAACTTATCTATTTTGTGATTAATGATGACCTCTAGTTCTTCTTTGGTCACAAATTCCCTCCCCCTCCGCAGGTCTGAGAGGTAAACCATCCTACATTGTTCTAATTTGTTTATAATATCATTCTTTATGCCTAGATCATGAATCCATTTTGACCTTATCTTGGTATATGGTGCTAGGTGTGGGTCAATGCCTAATTTCTTCCAGACTAGTTTCCAATTCTCCCAGCAGTTTTTGTCAAATAGTGAGTTTTTATCCCAAAAACTGGGGTCTTTGGGTTTATCAAACACTAGATTACAATTGTCATTGAGTATTTTGTTCTGTGAACCTAACCTATTCCACTGATCCACTACTCTATTTCTTATCCAGTACCAAATGGTTTTGGTGACCACTGCTTTATAATAGTTTTAGATCTGGTGCAGCTAGGCCACCCTCATTTGCATTTTTTTTCATTAATTCCCTTGAAATTCTTGACCTTTTGTTTTTCCAGATGAATTTTGTCGTTATTTTTTCTAGTTCAGTTAAATAATCTCTTGGGAGTTTGATTGGTATAGCACTAAATAGATAGATTAGTTTAGGAGTTTCCTTATTTGTTAATTGAGTAGATGGTGGGCAGCTAAGTGATGCAGTGAATAGAATGCAGAAGTTCTCATCTTTCTGAGTTTGACCTCAGACATTTATTAGCTCTGTGATCCTGGGCAAGTCACTTAACTCTATCTGCCTTAGTTTCCTCATCTGTAAAATGAACTGGAGAAAGAAATGGCAAACCACTCCAGTATCTTTACTAAGAAAATCCCAAATAGGATCATGAAGAAGCCAACATGACTAAACAACTACAAAAGATTTAATAGTCTCAATATTTCCTTCTAGCTCTAAATCTATGATCTAAAGACACAGGATAGAAAAAGTGGCCAAGAGTATAGAATACTCCCATGGGTAGGAACAAGAAGAGACTTGGGGGATGGAGAAGGTCAGAAGGAATGATGAGGATACTAAGTATTTTGGGGGAGAAACACCCAAAGAAGAAGTTAAGAACTTTCTTCATCAAATTCCTGATTTCTCCCAAGTCTGTCCTTTTAAAAGACAAAAGAAAGTATGGTTGCTTTGTGCTATTTCCAAGTTTAAGAACCCAAACAACCTAGTTTAGGAGAGACTAATGACTTGGTTATGCTTCTGAATTCGAGTCAACTGTTTTGTTTTGTTTTATTTTATTAAAACTTTATTTTCGATTGATGTTTGCTTACATTGTGTTTCCTTTATCTGATATGTCTTTTGTGTAGATAAGATTTTTCTTGCACAACAATGATAAATTTGGAAATATGTATACTTATATGTGATTTGTCAAGTATTTTAACATAATTAACATGTAGTGAATATCCTGCCATCTAGGGAAGGGGTGGGGAGTTGGGGGGAAAAATTTGTAACAGAAAGCTATGTATGGGTTAATGTTGAAGAATTACCCATACATATGTTTTGCAAATAAAATAAAATTTAAAAAAAACTTTATTTTCAAAACATATGCATGGATAATTCTTCAACATTAACCCTTGCAAAGCATTGTGTTCCAATTTTCCCCACCTTTTCCACCCCCTTCCCCTAGATAGCAAGTAATCCAATATATGTTAAATATTGTAGAGATAGATGTTAAATCCAATATATGCATACATGTTTATACAAATAAAAAAGGAAAGAAAATGCAAGCAAGCAACAACAACAAAAAGTGAAAATACTACACTGTGATCCACATTCAGTTCCCACGGTCCTCACTCTGGGTGCAAATGGCTCTCTTCATCACAAAACCATTGGAACTGGCCTGAATCATCTCATTGTTGAAGAGAATCATGTCCATCAGAATTGATCATCATATAGTATTGTTATTGCCGTGTATAATGATCTCCTGGTTCTGCTCATTTCACTCAGCATCAGTTCATGTAGATCTCTCCAGGCCTCTCCGAAATCATCCTGCTGGTCATTTCTTACAGAACAATAATATTCCATAACATTCATATACCATAATTTGTTCAGCCACTCTCCAATTGATGGGCATCCATTCAGTTTCCAGTTTTTTGCCACTACAAAAAGGGCTGCCACAAACATTTTTGCACGAATCAACATTTATTGAAGGACTCCTAGCAGCAGCTAGCTAGATACCTCATTTCATTGTAAAGGAAATAAGCCAAAGAAATGTAATGCCCTGATTTCAGAGTATTTGCAACCCAATTAGCAAGCTCAAACACACAAATAACTCTGATATAAAGAAGTTTTCCTTTTTAAATTTAAAATAAATAGATATGTGAAAAGAGGAGGTCCAGACAAACTGCTGTGACACATTTCAGGGCAAAAACACTTTCACTGGTGCAGGGGATTGGGAGTGGAGACAGCAAAGCTTTCTCCACAATTGTAATAAATATTATTATAGTTGACATTTATATGATATGTTATGGTTTATAGAGCACTTGGTATACATTATCTTGTTTGAAGAAAGGAAGAAATTGCCTTTCGGCCCATTCCATTTCCAACTAGAACTCAAAACTTCACATTTATCAATCAGCTTTTATGTTTATCCATGAGATAATCATATTTTAAGTGTTTTGCAAACCTTAAAGCACTATATGAATGCTAATTATTAGTAGTAGTAGTAGCAGTCTAACCATGCTGTAAAACAATTTGGAACTTTGTGAGAAAAATAGACTAAACTGTTCATACCTTTTGACCAATTGCTCCTATTATATACCCCAAGACAGAAAGAAAGATCCTACATAAATAAATTATTCATACTAATCCTTTTTTACAATAGGAAAAACCTAGAAATCAAGTATGTAATATTATATGTAAGTCAAGTAGTTGGCATAGTAGATAAGGCACCAGACCTGACTTTAAGTTTAAATTCAATCTCAAATATTTACTGGTTATGTAGCTGTGGGCAAGTCACTCAATCTTTTTCTACCTCAGTTTTCTCATATGTAAAATAAGAATAATAATATCACCTACCTTTCAGGGTTGATAAAAGATCAAAGGAGAGAATTCTTGCAAAGTTTACATGCTGAGCTGACATAAGAAATAACAAATAGGAAGGATTTGGTGAGGTCTGTGAAGATTGATAAGTAAAGACAGAGTTAAATAAGTAGAATTAGGAAAACAATATGCACAATGACTACAAAAATGAAAAACAGAAACATGAAAACTTAACTCAGATTAAATTCAAAGATCAGCCTCAATCTTAGGAAAAACAAAAGCAAAACTTGAAGAAATGAACTCTTAGTAAGGGAAATAGAGGAATATAGCTAATGAATGTTGAATATATTCTAAGATCTACTGAGTTTGATTTAACTGTTCTCTGTTGCAAGGTAAGTTTCTATTGGCATTGAGGTGAGGTATGTCAGGAAATGATCAACATAAAAAACCAGGGGGTCAATAAAAAGGTGTTTTTTTCTTTAATAAGTGAAATGAGAGGGTTGGACTAAATGAATAATATATTTCTTCTAATATCCAATAACTTCCAACTTCACTGTGTTGGGAATATCCAGCCCTATTCTGCTATAGGCTTCTTTCTGTGGCCTAAAGCCCTGAGTTGATAAATAATGTTCCAAATGTGGACATTCTTAACATTTTTTTAGAAATATAGTGGTCTATGGATACCTTCTAAGAATAAAAAATAAAATATACAGGATTACAAATTATAGTTAAAGTTATCAAAACATTAAAAAAACAAGCTCATAAATACCCAGTTTAAAGATTCCTTCACTTTGAACTCTTGGAGGCATCCTTATTTTTCTCTCCATCATAATCAACAGCAATAGAAGCAGTGACAGAGGTAACCAGACATGGGACAAGGCATTTCTATGCCCAGTGAAAGATGTTAAAAAAAAAACCTGATTTTTGCCCCCAATTCCACTATATGTTTAAAAATTTAACTCCCTCCCTCCCAAGAGTTTTGAGATTTTTCCCTAGTATGTGTATGTAGCACTACAGATTGTTAAAGCTAGAAGCAATCTTAGAGATAATTGATTCCAAATTTTGAGACTATGTTCCAGAGAGGAGGAAGTGATTTACTCAAGTTTGAACTGGTAAGAGTGAGCAGTGATGGTAGGATTTTGATCCAAATTTTCTGTCTCAAATACAGTGTCTTCCCAACATACTATATACTGTCTCACTTTGGACAAAAATTAGTTCCTCACTCACCACCAGCAAAGGAAAAGGAATCAATTTATGTATCAGAAGGTTTTTGTATGGCCCCTTAAGTAGAGCTCAGCAGCCATTAAGAGAGGTCTTTTCTTCCTAATCCATAGTAAATGCACAAGGACTCTTTGCTATGTATTCTCATGAGGATTGGGTCTTTTTTGTTGACCAGTCCATCATTACAAAAATATATGTATTTATTAAAAATATTCTTCCAAAGCTGAAACACTGTATTCCCCAAAATGTGCCTTTTTTTACTGGTCAATTCCCAATTTTTCAGCTAGAATGCTGGCAACCTGAGGAAAACATAAAATGTCAGTGTTGGAAAGGACATTTTAAATGATCTAGTCCAACCCCTTCACTTTACAGAAGAAAATGAGTGTTTGATGGAGAACAGACAATACTGAATAAAAGCCCTGCCTGAACAGCAAGACCAGAGCCCTGATCACCAAGTGCCAGAAAAGCATAATACTAAATATTTGATTAAATGTGTGTGTGTGTGTGTGCACATGGACACACTAAACCTTAGTCATATCTGTATTAGGAATATAGCAAATAAAATGTCCATTCACTATATAAAGAAATTGAGCAACAAAGAGTTCAAGGCTAAGCCAAAGTCCACCAACCATCAGTTCTGGAGACAGAAATAATGCTTTGAGGTATTTCCACCACTAGATGATAATGTTAACAACCTGACCTATTTCTTTTCATAAACTACAGTTGTTAACCTGCTGTTAAACAGAGTCCCTTACATTAGAGATGGCTAAAACCTTATATAATGCCAAAAGAGACACCATTTATCTCACTTGGGTATGGAAAATGTAGCTCTTATCTCTCCTAAATTAGAATCTCAGACCAGTTAGAGGGGCTACTATATGCCTATTGCTCACAGAAATGGCAGGATGGAAGTTCCCTTTATCACAGCATTGATCCCAGTTAGAGTTCACCATAAAATCTGAAACAGAGTGGAAAGGAGGGAGAGGAAGAAAATCTGACTAAAGTTAAAAGAAATAGGTTCTATGCAATGGGATTTGATTTGTCTCTCTTTTATTCCAGGCACCAAGCCTCTTTTAATGCAGTTTAAGATTATATTTGAGTTTTTTTTTGGGGGGGGGGTTGACTAGATCATACTGTTGATTTCTATTCAGTCTGTGGTCTACTAGAATCTTAAGATCTTTTTTGACTCCTACCTAACTATACCTTTCCTGTTTTGTTTTGGAAAAGCTTTTGGGTTAAACACACACATACACATACACACAATTAGAGATCTTTACACTTGTCTCTATTGAAGTCATCTTATTAGATTTAATTCATAATTCTAGGTGGTGCAGAGGATAGACTGCTGGGCCTAGAGTCAAAAAGTCTCATCTTCCTGAATTCAAATCTAGCTTCAGATATTTACTAGCTATATGAACCTGGACAAGTCACTTAATCATGTTTGCCTCAGTTTATTCATTTGTAAAATAAGTTGGAGAAGAAAATGACAAATTACTCCAGTGTCTTTGTTAAGAAAACCCAAAATGGAGTCACAAAGAGTTGGACAAGACTGAAAAATTACTAAACTCATAATTTTGGCTTATTAAAATTTTTTGGATCCCCACCTTGTCATACAACACATTATTGATACCTCCCAGCTTTGTGATATCCTCAAATTTGATAAGAATTCCATCTATGCTTTCCTCCAAGTTACTGATAAAAACATTAAGCAGAGCACAGATTATGTTGGCCAAGACAGAAGTGTTAGCCAAGAACAAATGCCTAGGAGATTTTGTACCAATCAATTAATCAATGCTCACTTATAAAACATGAGTAGGCAATAATCAGTGTGGTTTTTTTCTTTATGTGTGTATTTGCCTGTGTATAAATATATATTTCCTTTCAAACATATCATTTTAAACCTGTGCACTCTCTTTGGATTTTGCTAGGAACCCCTTAGAGATCAGTACTATTTGTTATCCATTTCTGTATTCTACAGTGCCCCCCTGATAAGAGGCACCAGATAAAGTCTACAGGACTGACTTGCTACTCTGTGGACAGAGCACTAAACTAGGAGTCAGGACCCTGGGCTCAGGTTCTGCTTCTGTTGTGGTGGTAGTTGTTGTGATGGTTGTAGTTGATTGGCTGTTATTTCATTTTTTCAGTCATGTTCAACTCTTTGTGACTCCACTGGGGGTTTTCTTGGCCAAGAAAGTGAAGGAGTTTGCCATTTCCTTCTCCAGTATGAGAAAATTGAGGCGAGCAGACTTAAGTGAATGTCTGAGGCTGAATCTGAACTCAAATTTCCCTGAATCCTGGACTGGAACTCTAATGCCCTATACTATCTGACTGTACTATGGTTCTTCCATTAATTAGTGCCAACAGATAGCTAAGAGATATAGAGATTGTGGACAAGCAAGAAATGTCAAATTTATATTTAGGGGAAAAAATCCTAAACTGGAAACCAGGAGAACTGGGTTCTAGCACTAATCCTACATCTAACCAGCTTAGAATACTTTCTTGGAAGCACTCTATAAAGCAGAAAGGACCCATAGGGTTCAAATCCTCGCTCAGCTACTTGGCATAGAACATTTGTCTTGGAGTTAGAAGATTTGGATTCAAATCCCCAGTCTTCTGTGTTCATACATGTGACCCTGAAAATGTCATCACCTCCCTTTCTTTCAAGATTTCTCATGTGTAAAACAGGGATAATAATTCCTGTTTTATAGGGATGTTAAGAGGAGGGAAAGTGCATTAAAAAAAAAACTTTACAACTCTACAGAAATGGGGGCTCACTCTACTATAGAGTCTCATTGTTCTGGTTTTCCTCAAGCTATTAGTCTCTGGGCAACAGGGAATTCAAGTTCAGATCCCCCTACAAGACTCCTGAAAATATTAATGCAATTTAAATGTGTTTTGTGTTCTATTATTTATAGATGAATGTAATAAGCAGCTTAGTGAGCCTGATACTGCAACCCTTTTAACAGCATGCACTCTGCATAATTTGGTTATGTCCAATCTATTTAGCAAGGAAAGTGACCTATCTGCTCCTGAGACACCTTTAAGGGCCTGTTATTGCCAGAAGAATTTTGTGGAATTGATTTCCCAAATGAGGCTTGTATTATACTCAACTTCATCCAGGTTCATTTGTCATTTAATTTCTTGCAAAAGATTCAGAAGGTGAGAAATATGCCCACATTAATGCAGAAACAAAACACATCTTTTAAAATAGGGGCCTGATCTGGGCAATATCTTTTTGTTTATGCTTGATTCTTCTCTTTATAGATCCTTTTTGCTCCTTCCCTTCCCACCTACATACTCCATGTCAGTGTCTCCCTCTCCATCCCCAGTTTCCCAGTCTTTTCTCTGCCCAACTTCCTATAAAATATGCCTTAGGAATGGTTCTTCCATTAGTCATTTAAATCTGAGGGTGAGTGTCATTGATTGGGTTGGAGGTGGTGGTGAAGGAGCACTACCTTTTAAGCCTAATTTCTTGTTAAAGAATTAAAACAGTTTATCTCCTAGAAAAGAAATTTTAAGCCTTCAAGAGAAAATGAGGAAGGGACATTTGGGGACTGGATAAGATTTTTGAATGGGTTTGAAATCAATCATTCCATATAATAAAGAGCATTTTGGAAAAATAGAAAAAATACTGATTTTAGAGTCAGAATAGGATCAACCTGAAAAATAAGCCTTATACTTAAGAGTTCAACTCTTTCTATCTGATGACAAGATGAGAAAATCAAAGAGCCAGAGTGGTTAAATGATTCACCTAGAGTGGCTCCTCAGTATTTAAATTGTCTCTTTCTGGCTGCTTGCAATATCTTTTCCTTGGTATGATAGTTCTGAAATTTAGCCACAATATTCCTTGGGGATTTAATTTTGGGGTTTCTTTCAGGAAGTGATCAGCGGATTCTTTTGATGGCTATTTTACTTTCTGATTCTAAAATATCAGGGCAGTTTTCTTTTATGATTTCCTGTAAGATGATGTCTAGGTTCTTTTTTTCATCATGGCTTTCAGTAAGCCCTATAATCCTTAGATTGTCTCTCCTAGATCTATTTTTCAGGTCAATTGTTTTTCCTAGGAGATATTTCATATTTTCTTCTGTTTTTTTTCCATTTTTTTGTTTTTGTTTGACTGATTCTTGAAGTTTTGTTGAGTCCATTCACTTCCATTTGTTCCATTCTAATTTTTAGTGTCATATTTTCTTCAGTAACAATTTTTAACTCTTTTTGCAATTGGCCAATTAAATTTTTTATTTATTACATTCTTTTTTCCATTTTTTCAATTTTTTTGCAATGATCTCATTTCATTTCCTCATATTTCTTCTATTTCTCTTTCAGATCCTTTATGCAATCTTTGAATAAAGTCTTGTGACATGGGGTCCAGCTTATGTCTCTCTTTGGAGCTTTTTCTGGAGTTGCTTTACCTTTAAGGACCTCAGGATTTGAGGTCTGCTTTTTTTTTTCTCTCCATAAAGGCTTTCTATGGTGAGTGTTCTTTTTGGTTTTTTATTCATTTTTTAAGGCTTGAGGTCTGTTCAAGGCAAAGGAGGGACAGCTGCTTTAATTTGCCCTGGGGCAGTTCTGCTGATTGATTGATTTCCAGTGCTGGGCAGTTCTGTTGATTGACTGATTGCTTCAGGGTGCTGTGTAATGGCAGCTAGGTTGGGCACTCTTCTGGGGCTCAGTGGTTCACAATCTACCCCCCACAAAAGGCAGATCTGCCAAACCACCTGCTTACAATCAGGACAGATTGGCCCAAAGAGACCCTCAGAAGACCCCCCAGGTGTGTGGAAGCCACAATGCTCCCACTCCTGCTCCAGCTCCCTGCTCCTGTCTCCCTGTGCTTCAGTCTGGGTTCAGCAGACCATCTCCCTGCCTGATTGAAACAGACCTATTTTGAGGTTCTTCCAGGGTATCTTCTTCTAGAAATGTGTTATACTCCAAATATTGTGGATTCTTTGACTTCAAAACCAGTCTAGAAGCTGCATCTGCTGTTGGTTTGAGAGAAGGTGGGAAGAGGTTACAGAGACTCCTGTCTGATCTCCGCCATCTTGGCTCCACCCCCAGAAGTCCCAGTTTCACAGTATCTCCTAGCATCTTGAGGATACTTATCTGATACAACAATCTGCAATACATTTGGCACAAATATTACTTTCATTGTTATTTTACAAATGAGGAAACTGAGGCTCACAGATGTTAAATGTCTTGCCCAAGACCCACACAGCTAGCAAGTGGCAAAGGAAGAACCAGAACCCAGATTATCTAATTCCAAGGACAGTGCCTTCTAACTGGCCACAGGATGCTCCATCTTCCTGCTTTGATTTCAAATAGGCAATCTTCACTCAGTGGTCCTGCAAACCAAATATCTTAATCCAATTCTCTTGATCAATTTCAATAAGTAGTTTAACCTTTGAGTCTTATTTCCCGCATTGATAAAGCAGCAATAATGGTATGCACACTATCTACCTCACAATATAATTGAGAGAAAAGGACTTTTGCAAGCCTAAAAGTGTTGTAGAAATGGGTGCTATGATTCTTCTCATCTGTCACCCACTGCTATCCAACGTACTTCGCTCTGCCATTTTTTTCTTATTGTCTCAAGCACAAACCACACTTATCCAACCATCCATGATTTACTTCAACTAGGCTTCTCACCTTGTAATGAATCAGAGGATTAGGAGGTAGGAATCTAATAATTCATTTTGCAAAGAAAGAAAATGAGATATAGCAAGAAGAATCTACTTGCCCAAGCTCATACCAGGCAGTAAGCGTCAGAACTAGGATTCAGGCCCAAGTCTTATTCCACAATATTCTTTAAAGTATATTATAGAGCTTTTGTGACCTTTCCCTTCCTTCCTGCCCATCTAAGTTCCATAAACCCTTCAAGGTCCAGCTGAAGTTCTCCTTCCTCCTTGAAGCCTTCCCTTTAGAATTGTCTCACACACACACACACACACACACACACACACACACACACACACACACCTCTCTCCCTTTACTAATTCTCCCTTTATTATTGTATAAGAATCAGACATTTTAGATTCCGGATTATATAACTTACCAGCTGTCTAAATGTTGGCAAGTTTCTTTCCCTGTCTAAATATCAATTTCCTGAACTACCAATGAGAAGTTAGATTAGTAAATGTTTAGGGTCCCTTCTAGTTTGGGCATTTTATGTTCTAAGGTCTCTCCCAGGTTTTTATTTGTTATCTTGTATCCCATCCTCTCCAATCAACAGCTACTTATTAAGTACCTATTATTGGCAAAAAAAAAAAAAAAAAAACCCAAACAAACAAACAAAAAGATGGTGGCAAGTCTAAGGCTTCCATGGAAATTTCTTTGGTGAGTCCAGCCCTGGATGAGTTCTCTTTCTTCAGTGGTCTAGGGCAATAAGCTTCAGCTTGTTATATATTATCTTGTACAGTTCTCTGGTTATTTCATGTGTATTTTTACTCTGGAACTTCCTATTGCCTGTGTAGCTCCCTTAGTGAGTCCTGTCCAAGGCTTCCATTGGTGATGGGTTTCAGGCTGATCCACCTGCATCCCCTCTTCTCAGCTCTACTTCTGACTCCCCAGAATTCATTATCATGTTCCCATGCCAGTACATTACCGCCTCCCACCTCAGCATTTCAGCTCCCTTTTATGTGGTTTCTCCCCCCATTAGACTAGAAGCCATCTTTTTCCTTTTCTTTTTTTTTTTGCTTGCATCCTCAGAGCTTAGCATAATATCTGGCACATAAATACTTGTTGACTGACTAGTGTGTATTAGTCTCATCTCCCCAACTAAATTAGAAACTCTTTTTTTTTCCGGAGTCAATTGGGGTTAAGTGACTTGCCCAGGGTCACACAGCTAGGACATATTAAGTGTCTGAGACCAAATTTGAACTGAGGTCCTCCTGACTTCAGAGCTGGTGCTCTATCCACTGCACCACCTAGCTGCCCCTAAATTAGAAGAATTAATTAGGATTAAGAGTTGGGACCATACTGTATATTTCTGCCTGTCCCCCAAACACTAGCATGGCATTGACATTAGAGACATAGAAAGTATACAGTACTGATTGAATAATAATTTGGTGAATGAAAAGATGAATAAATAGATTTGCAGCTAACAGACTTGTTTGTGTCCTAGTTCCCTCAATTACTACATATATGACCTTCATCAGGTCATAGGATCATAAGATTAAAGTCAGAAAGCCATTTGTTCCAGCTTCCTTTTTGGACTGATGAGGAAGCTGGGGCCCAAAGAGTTTAATTGGCTTCTGCTGATACAGAAAAATTAATTGGCTTCTCCAAGGTCACACAGCTACTAAACAAAAGACAAGATTCCAACCTAAATTCTATAATAGTCAATCCAACTATTTTCACACTAGACCAATTTTTTTTTTTCTGGTTAGTCTGAGCTTGTGATTTCACCAACCTTTCCAAGAAAGGAAACTCTTCTCTCTCTACTATTATGAGAGGTTACATTTCCCAAAAAATTCTATTTTTGCCATCTATAAAATATGACAGATTAAACTCAAACTGGCTATCTACACAGACCATTAATAGACTAAAATAAGAGAATTTGTATATGGCATTTTGGACTGACTAAAGGTTATCAGACGTTCAATAGCACCTACCTCCACTTGCCTGAAAGCCTCAAATTTCCCATATTTGAAAATGTTCTATGCTAGTGTTAGCTTCACATCAGGATTCTCGTTCCCAGCTTCTGGAAGGTGGTGATGTGTCACCGAATGCCAACAATCATGCAAATGAAAACTGGAAAACAAGGTTCCTGCCAAGACTAACGTTCTTCAAGGAATCAAAACTGAGAGCTCCGAACTGTGTCCTGGATGCCATCCAGCCCCAGGCACAGCCAAAGCTCCCAAGGTCCTGAGAAGCAGGACTCAGGAGAACCTATCACAAAAGAAATCTGCTGCCTCTGCAACTTGTTCCAAGGAGCCTGAAGCGCGGCAAGGGCAGATCCGCCCCATTGCCTCCCAGTGACCAGCCTTGGCACCCAGACAGAAATGCATTTCTGCAGCTCCTTCCCTCTCCTGTGATTAACTACTGCTCCCCAAGAATGAATGGGTTTGGTCAATGTCAGGGGAAACTGTGCCAAGTAAAGGCTGCGAGAAACTTTTATTCTATCTTACTTCCATCAGTTTAGGGGATTTCTGAAAACCAACAGGAAATTTTGGTTCTTGGAGAGGTCCTAGGATCATTAGCTAGGAGGCTTTGGGCAAATCTATTTCATTTTCCTTGGAGAGAAGGAAAAATCACAAGCATTTGTTAGTCACCTACTATGTGCCTGTTCTGTGCTAAGCCCTTTACAAATATAATTTCATTTGATCCTTACAGTATAGGATAGTTAAGAAAGCACTATATTTGGAGTCAGAGAAACTGGGTTTATATTCCTGCACAGGTACCATGTGATGTTAGGCAAATTATTTAATTTCTCTGGCTATGCATAATACATATGTGTGTGTAAATATGAGCATATATTACACATATGATATATATGTATGTATTGTATAATATGTATAATTTACTATATATAATATATAATTTGTTATTATACATAACATATTATAGATAATATAACATATAACATTATGTGACATAATTTATTATATATAACATGTGCATATGTAATATAACATATGGTTTATTATATATAATATATGTAATTTATTATTACATGATATAATATATTATATGTGTGTATAATATGTTCATATATTATAAACCTGTGTGTTATTATTCATTACATGTATGTAGCATACATAAAATATTATTATATAATGTGGCATTTAATTTATTACTATATGTAACATATGTGTGTATATAATATATAATTTATTATTACATATAAGATATGTATATACTATATGATTTATTGCATACAACATATGTATGTACAATATACATGATTTATTATTGTATTTGCATATGTATATAATATACATGATGTATTACATATGGCATATATAATATACATGATTTATTATTGTATTTGCATATGTATATAGTATACATAATGTGTTACATATGGCATATATTATATGATTTAGTATGTATATGTATACTTTATTGTTGTATAATATATTCATATGTTATGAATATATGAGTTATATGTGTTTGTGTATATGTGTTGTGTATATATGTATGTATACATATATGTGTGTATAGGTGTCTATGTGTATTATGCATTTCCTTTTCTGTTAAGTAGGGGCTTTGAACTAGTTGACCTCAAGTCCCTTCCAACTTGACATCTACAATCATGATCTCTCTTAGCTTTAGTTTCCTTATCTGTAGATAGTACATGTATTATACATTGTTGTTGCTGATATTTGTCCTTCATTATCGAAGAGGACCTTGAAAACTTTATAGTAGAGTTATTATATCTTTATGTGATGGGGAGAAGAAAACTGGGGGATGTTTTTATGCTTATGATGTCACTCCTATGGAGAACTCCCATCATGAAAATATCTTCTACTCATACAAACTAGCAACCCATCTACAATTTCTAGTTCTTTCAAGTTGAGTAGGAACTGAAAGGTTAAATGATTTACTGTCAGAAAACTTCCAGGTTTTCCTGTCTCCTGATTCCCTAAATCATGCAGCTTCTTCCTTGTATCACAAGACCAGATAGAATTATGTGTCTGTGGATTTATTGGGGAATTCTCTAAATAGAAAGGAGTAGGGCTGCTTGGGAAAAGGTTACTCATCAATAGGGGTTTATGACTGTGTAGCAAAAAGACCAAAAAGAAATACATTAGCACACTAAGGAATATTGCCCTCTCTGAATAGCAGTTTCAACTTCCTAGGGTACATATTTGATTTTATAACTTTTTAAGTCTGCAGAGAGTACACAGGCATTCAGCAGCATTCTATGGCAATTCAGGATAGATGGCTAAAGCATTTCACAGGAGAGGTAGAGGTAGAAATTAACCAAGGGAAAGAAGTGACTATTTGGAATGCAACTGGAAAGATTTAATATAAGAAAACCTCCCCTGTTCAAGGACAGGAGACAAGGGGAAATGATTGGATCATTTTACAACTGTGAAAAAAAAATCTTTTTAGACAAAACTGCAGGGTATTACCCAAGGACAAATAGTTATTACAATAGTAGATGAAACCATTCACTTTACTGTGTCCTTGCATTATTTGTTATATTTTATTCCTCCTTCAATAGGGTTTAGAAACTTTCTAAGTTAAGCCACCATGTTCTTGAGATATGAGTCCATTAAAATTTTGCAGAATCATTTTGGTTTCTATCCCCCTTCCTTAGTATAGAAATGAGAGAGGGAGAGACAGTCAGACAGACAGACAGAGACAGATAGAGAGGCAGAGAGACAGCAGACAGAGACAGAGATAGAGAGGCAGAGAGAGAAGAAAAAGAGAGAAGAGAGGGAGGAAGGGAGGGAGAAAAGGAGGAGAGAGAGAAAAAGAGAGACTTGTAAACTTTATAAAGCATTTATGAACCTTTAAATGCTATAGGAATATCAACTATTATTACTATAATCATAATTATGTGATTGATAATCTCTCCGCTTAAGTCCTTTTCTAATTCCTCATTATGGTCTGAAGGTGACCTTAGGCTCTTAAAGGCCATGCCAGTGGGAGCTAAGCTCTAGCAGGTCCTCCCATGCTGGGAGAGCCCCAAGCACAAGCCTCTTTATGGACCATGTGTCTGTCGTCCAAATCCCAGCCTCACTCATTGCCAAGAGGTTGGCCACCAGATGACACTTTGTTTGGGCCACAACAATTCATGAAGACAAGGGTATGGAGGATTTGTGATCTGTGACAGTAGAGAGATTGCCTACATTGGTGAAATCCTAAACCCCTGAAGCATCAAATATTGCACTGTGTGATGGAGAGTCACCAGGAAAACTGTATGACATCCTCTTGGTCACCCCATTCTCTCTGCCTAGAGAAAAGTCAATCCATAACACAAATTTATTGAGTGCTGGAAAAGCTCACTTTATATAGTACTTTGCTGTACAACAAAGCACTTTCACATACATAGTTTCGTTTAATCCTTAAGAACAAGAATAGCTAGTGTTTATTTACAAAGCACTTTACAAGTATTTGGTCCTAACAAAACCCCTGGAAGGTAAGTGCTATTAGTGATGTGATGTAATTTGGGGGTCCCCTGATCTTGGGGGGCTTTTATTCTAATGGTCAGTGGTCTTGGGGCTTCTGGCTTTGGAATCTGTCTTAAAAAAAACTAAGCATACCCAATCTATCTGATTCTGACCCCTCCTTAGCCAGATAGCTTCTGGCCTCAAGAAACTCCCACAGATCAAACTCCTGAGACAATAGTGAATAAGGCCACTCCAATTCATTGCTGACTGGTAATTCTGTCGGCAATAATCTGATCAATTGAGAATCACTCCTTCCAGAGACCCCCTCCTTCCTACCTTGAGCCATAGAACTGTCATATCTATGGTAGAAGCTGGATAAAATGACCCTTCTTGGTTCTGTTTCTTTACTGGATTCCCTTAGAATCCAGTAAATTTTGCCTCTTGGCTAGGAGATGGGTTCAAGCCTGCAAATTCTTTTGAGATACCTCGTGACACCAGTCTAGGGAACTTTTGGGGTCTCCCTTCTCATCCTCAATATTACTATCCCCATTTTAAAGATGAGGAAACTAAGGCAGATAGCCATTAAGTAACTTGTCTAGAGATGACTTCATTAAAATTTTGCAAAATGATTTTAGTTTTGGTCTCACAGGTGGTATTTAAGGTCAGATTTTAACTGAGGTCTTCCTGACAGAAAGTCCAGTGCTCTACCCATCATGCTACCAACTTGCATTCTTACCATCATCCTGTATGATAGGCAGTGGATATTATCACCATTTTATCAAAGAAAGCTGAAGCTTGAAAAGTAAATTATCTGCTCAAGATTTGAAAGCTGCCAAGACCTAGGTATGTGACTCTGGGCCCTTTTCCTCATCTATAAAAAAGCGGGGTTGAACCACCACATGATCTCTAAGGTCTCTTTCAACTTTATCTTCTACAGCTTACTCAAGATCACAGAAAGAGTATTTAGGTAAAGTGATGCTTTTACTTAGGCTAAATCAAGATTTCTTGACTCCCAGACTTGTGGTCTTCCTACTGAATTATATTGCATGATACTTATATGGGATCCAAGATCATATGAGGGATGTGGCCTCCCCTCAAAAAACTAAAGCTGGGTAAGTAGAAGGAAGGCTGAATTTAGAATTAGGAGATCTGTGTTCAAATGCCAGGTCTAACTTCTATGACCTTCCCTTCTCTGGGTCACAACTTCCTCCTCTGTAAAACTAAGACATTTGGCCAGAAAATCTTACACTCCTATAATCTTGAATGGCTGGAGATTTTGGAGGGGGACTAAACCTATGACTTCATTGACATAGGGAATTCTTGATGAGAAAAAGGAAACAGACTCAGAAAATTAAGTAAGATGCCAATGGCCTTAAAAGTCAATAACAAAATTAAAACTGAGCACTCAAAAATAATACAATAGGGGCAGCTAGGTGGTGCAGTGAATAGAGCACCAGTTCTGAAGTCAGGAGGACCTGAGTTCAAATCTGGCCTCAGATACTTCCTAGCTGTGTGACCCTGGGCAAGTCACTTAACCCCAAATGCCTAAGCAAAAAATAAATAAATAAATAATACAATAGCAGTAGTATTTTTATAGCACTTTACGGTTTGCAAAGTTCTTCAGTCAATAAGTCAATATTGTTGTCAATAAGTAAATTTGGTCAGTCAATAAGTTTATTTATGAAGTGCCTACTATGTTCATCAAATGGGGGAATTGAATGGAAAATGACTGAAAAATGACAGAACATAGTTATGTTCCAGGTGCTGCGCAAAATTCTAGAGATACAAAGAAAGGCAAAAGACACTTAAAGAATGACATTCTAATGGAGGAGACAATACACAAATATGAAACAAGTTGTTACAGCTTGCTGTACAAACAAGCTATATACAGGACGAACAGGAAATAATCAACATGGGAAGGCATTAGAATTAAAAGGGATCTGAAAAGGCTTCCTAAGGAATATGGGACTTGGGGAAAAAACAGGAAAAACAAGAGAGGATTCTCAGACCCGTCCTTTGAGGTAGTTGCTACTCTTGTGCTCTATTTTATGGACAAAGATACTTAGGCTACTTGCTAATTGTTTTATATTTAGTAAGCATCAGAGACAGGATTTAAACTGGGAATCATCAGATTTATGGCCAGCACTCTTTCCCCTGCACTATGCTGCTTCGACAAGCCCTCCCCAATGGACACAATGCTCTGAGAGCTCAGCAAATTGGGATAGCTGGGGTGCCCAGTATAAGCTGACCTCAGAGCTGAGCATGCAAGGGATACACATAGAATTCCAACATTCAAAGAGTAGATAGTTGGTAAATATGGGTTTTGTTAGAGAAGCTTTTGCTTCACTGACCAGACAGCTGACATGTGATGGAAAAGCAACAGATCGCAGACCCACACAGGCACGGGTTTCTTAAAGGCCAGACCATGTACTCCCCTGCCAAGATGTTTCGGAAAAACAGACTGTGGGAAGCTTTTTAGTTTCAATTAGGGGAGTTTTCCAGGCAAGACAGCTTGTTGGTTTCTAATAAACTCGATGGAAATAGGCCCCTGGGGCCTCAGTCTGTGCCGGGTCCCTTTAAGCCTCCAAAAACCGCCTGCCTGACAACTGGCAGCCTGAAGAAGTTGCATGTTACTTACTAAATAATGATAGCTCAACCCAAAGAGACAGGCAGGAGTGGTTCCATTTTACAGACAAGAAAAGCGGGATTCAATGTAGTAAAATGACTTGTTCAAAGTTATACAGTCTGATTCTAGATCCAGTGTTATCTCTGAACCACTAGCCTGGCTCTAATTTAATTCACATTTGTACATTTGCAGAAACAACCTAATGCTAATGGATCCCAGTTGAGGAATATAAAGTTATCATTATTCTACTGTTCTCTGATTTAAATGTATATGTGAGATGTGTTTATATGTATGTATCTCCCTCCCCCCAGTCAGCTGATCCTCAATACTAGCATCCTAGCATTAGAAATGTGGTCCCTAGTAGTAAAACATGATGCTCTTTCTATAGTGATACCCCCATATTAAGTACCATTCCTCTTCTATCCTCTATGGCCTAGCAGAATGGGTAAGATTAGGAGTCAAAACATCTTGTTCCTTGACTTCATCTGATTGCCACCAAGTCAACAAATAATGTTGGGCCAATCATTTCTGGCTTCTGAATCTTCTATAGAAGGGGGAGGTAAGTCACTGATTAAAAAAATAGTAAATTATTTCTATCCCCTTTCCATGTCCAACTCTTTATAAAGTCCCTTCTTATTCTAACCCATTACAGTTCTATGATTAAGTCAACAGTCATTCATTTATTATATACCAGCCCCTGGTCTAAGTGCTAAAAATATAAATATAAATAAAAAGATAGTCCTTACTTTCACACAATACATAAGAAAGGTAAAAGGAGGAAAGAGGAGAGCAGAATGGCAAAATCCAAAAATTGAAGCATATTGGTCTGGCCTCTTTCTCAAAATGGAAGTCCTGAAGAAAAACTCACCAATGGAAGAAAGGAGGCTCCAGAAATAAATGGAACAGGCAGCTAGAGCACAGTGGTAAAATGGTTAGTGGGGATCTTCTCAAATGGATGCTCCTGGAGCGTAAATGAATATATAGGATGAGAAGGACTTGTCTAGATGAAGGTTCATAAGACAAATGGACAATGGACCATAAGCTTCATGGGAGCCAAAAGCTATGTGACACAGAAGCCGACAAAGCTATGTGGATCTTAGAGTCCCTTAGAAGCATAGTGTCTTTAGAAGGAAAGTGCTGATGATCGCCAAGAATACAGCTAGAGTGTTGTGTTCAGTTCTGGGTACCAAATTTAGAAACTCTATTATTTATTATGGCCAGAAGAGACCAGTCAGGATAGCAGGAAGATTGAAGCCCATTATCAGAAGAATCTGTTAAAGGAACTGGGGGTATTTAACCAGAAGAGTCTGATGATATTTAAAGGGCAGTCCTATGGAAAAGAATTAGGTTTGCTTAGCCTGGACCCAGAAGAAAAAGTCAGAAGCAAGGGACACAAGTTACAGAGAGGCAGATTTCAGCTTAATAGGAGAAAACACTTCTCAATGATCAGAACTACCAGAAATGGGCTTGAGTTACTTTGGGAGGAACAGAGAAAAGGAATTCTTCAAAGTTGAAGCCATGTTTTGGGATGTTTGTAAGAAGGGATTGCCTACTCACGGCTGAGGTAGGACTAAATGATATCTGAAGTCCCCCCTAGTCTGAGAATCTATTATTTTAAGAATAAAGGAACATATTTCCCTTTACCAACAATTCCATTGCTGGAAATATATCCCGAAAGCATTATTAAAAACAAAACAAGAACCACCCCCAGAAAAGAATTAGATGTTCAAAAATTCCCAACTATAACATTATTTGTAATTGGGGAAAAAAATCAGTAGCACCTAAATGTCCAGCAATAATTGAATAGTGGAATTAATTGTGATCCATTAGTGTAATGGGGTACCATAAGGCAATTAAGATCAAGTATGAGTAATAAAGAAGAAATATGGATAGATTTTTGTGAAATGGTGCAAAGAAGGGAAAGCAGACCTAACAGAAGAGAGTGTACAGTAGCGATAATTACACAGAAGGAAAAAAAATTGATCTGAAATTTAACCTCATACTCAGCAAATGACAATGGTCAAAATCCAAACTAGTTCAAGCTGGAGGTGCTCTGGAAGGAAAGCATATTAACCAAGCACTTCCCAGCATTCCCATCTTCTCAGTCTCCCAACTTTTCTTCAAGAGCTAAATTCCCCCATTAGAATGATAGCTCACTGAGAGCAAGGGTATTTTGCTTCCTTATATTTCTATCCCCAGGAGTTAGCACAGTTCCTGGCACCTAATAAACATTTAATAAAAACTTTATTCATCTTAGTTTGTCTCTTCAGAGAGGTGAGAAAATATGCATTTAAAATGTTCCATGCCCTCTTAAATGTGATTATTACTTCAGTTTGCTCCCCTTAAATTTTTTTCTTTGTTAGTAGCTAGATGTTGCAGGGTCATGTTGGAAAATCACCATATTGGTTTATTTAAAACAACAACAAATTTTTTTTACAATAAATAATACTACCAGGTAAAGATCCCAAGGAGGTAAATACACATATATACATGTATATACACACATACACATATACATGTGTATATGTATATGTATATTGTATATGTGTATACACATATATATACATATACACAAATACATACATAGAAAGTTCCAATCAATATCAACATTTTTATGGTAGCAAAGAATGTGAAACAAAGGAGAAGATTATCCAGTAGGGAATGGCTGAACATATCAAATCCATCACTCTTGCACTTCTGATCATGGGAGTACAATCCAGTGATTTCTGGAGCTGTACCTATAGAAAACATATCAAATAATAATAATAGCTACATCCATGCATGGATATGAATATGCAGAATTCAGAGGAGCCTAGGAAGACTTACATGAACATGAAGGTGATGTAAGAAGACCCAGAAAAACAAAATATACAATAACTACAATAATGACTAATGCTTATATAGTGCTTTAAGGTTACAAAGTGCTTTGAGTAAGTTATCTTTTCTGAACCTTATAACTGAAGTGGTAGATGCTATTCTTATTCCCATTTGTTACAAACGAAAAAGCAAAGAGAAGTTCAGAACTTATTTACATAACTATGAGCATTTGAGACAGAAATGGAACTTAGGACTTTCTGATTCCAAGTTCAACATTCTATCCCAATGGACCACATACCTCCCTCAATGTAAATGAAAAGAAAAGCAGCATCAAAGAAAAGCTGAATACCGTGTAATTATAAGAAACCTGGTGTTGGAGCAGAGCTGAGAAAACGCATTTCCTTCTCTTTTTTGCACAAGTGGGAAAACCATGAGTTTAGAATATTGAATACACTCTCAGATTTGGTTGAAGTAGTAGTAGGCTCTTGGTCTTTTTCTTTTTCTACTTTTATTCTTTGTTACCAGGATGGCTTCCAAAATAAAGAAAGAAGAGAGATAAATTTGGAAATGAAGGTTCTGTATCTTCAGGAGATATTAATAATTTTTAAGTGAAATGAATGGGAATGAATAGACAAAAAAAGCCTGATGAAAACTG
The DNA here is from genome assembly GCA_023553655.1 of Myrmecobius fasciatus. Classification (NCBI taxonomy): domain Eukaryota; kingdom Metazoa; phylum Chordata; class Mammalia; order Dasyuromorphia; family Myrmecobiidae; genus Myrmecobius; species Myrmecobius fasciatus. The sequence goes on along the minus strand of JAJPUD010000471.1, from coordinate 427,310 downwards.
ATAGAAAAAGAATGAAATAGACATTTTATGCAGTGACATTCATTTGTCTAAATGTAAATAGTTGTCAAATCAATCTGTTTATACTCAAATTTGTTTAATATTTTAATTATTATTTTCAATTTTATTAAGTGAAGTATTATTGAATGGTATTTATTTACTAGATATTAAAGTATTTAATAATTTTATTTTTGATGAAAATGAATGAAAAAAATTTTATTGAAAAATTATTAATTGGCCTTGCTGTACCAGATCTAAAACTATATTATAAAGCAGCGGTCATCAAAACCGTTTGGTACTGGCTAAGAAATAGAGCAGTCGATCAGTGGCACAGGATAGGATATCAGGACAATCTAGGCAATAACCTTAACAATCTAGTATTTGATAAACCCAAAGACTCCAGCTTTTGGGATAAATACTCACTATTTGGCAAAAACTGCTGGGAAAATTGGAAACTAGTGTGGAAGAAACTAGGGCTTGACCCATACCTAACACCACATACCAAGATAAGATCTAAATGGGTTCATGATCTAGATATAAAGAGGGACTTTGTAAGCTAGTTAGAGGAACGTAATATAATTTATCTCTCAGACCTGTGGAGATGGAATAAATTTATGTCCAAAGAAGACCTGGAACTCCTAATTGAACACCATATGGATAATTTTGATTATCTTAAGTTTAAAAGTTTCTGTACAAACAAAACAAATGCAGACAAGATTAGGAGGGAAGCATCAAACTGGGAAATCATCTTTACATTTAATGGTTCTGATAAAGGCCTCATTTCTAAAATTTATAGAGAATTGTCTCGTATATATAAGAATTCAAGCCACTCTTCAATAGATAAGTGGTCAAGGGATATGAACAGACAATTTTCAGATGATGAAATTAAAACCATCTCTAGTCATATGAAAAGTTGCTCCAAATCACTATTGATCAGAGAAATGCAAATTAAGACAACTCTGAGATACCACTACACACCTGTCAGATTGGCTAAAATGACAGGAAAAGATAACGATGAATGTTGGAGGGGTTGTGGGAAAACTGGGACACTAATACATTGTTGGTGGAACTGTGAACGGATCCAACCATTCTGGAGAGCAATTTGGAACTATGCCCAAAAAGTTATCAAACTGTGCATACCCTTTGACCCAGCAGTGTTTCTATTGGGCCTATATCCCAAAGAGATCTTAGAGGAGGGAAAGGGCCCCACATGTGCAAGAATGTTTGTGGCGGCCCTTTTTGTGGTGGCTAGAAACTGGAAACTGAAGGGATGCCCATCAATTGGAGAGTGGCTAAATAAATTATGGTATATGAATGTTATGGAATATTATTGCTCTGTAAGAAACGACCAGCAGGACGATTTCAGAGAGGCCTGGAGAGACTTGCATGAACTGATGCTGAGCGAAACGAGCAGAACCAGGAGATCATCATACACAGCAACAACAGTATTACATGATGATCAATTCTGATGGACATGGCTCTCTGCAATAAAGAATTGTCTCAAACCAGTTCCAATTGTTCACTGAAGAAAACCAT